>CAOLHI010000348.1:0-565000 GCA_948474755.1 Ctenosaura bakeri | reverse complement strand
GTAATTTCCCTGCATAATACTTTTCAAATACAACTAGATTTATTTTACATTAGGCTGCCCCCTAAGTGTGTGTGGGGTGTGATCTGTCAGAATTTATCTCCTACCTAAGAACACATTGCCCCATAGCTCTGCAAGGGCCTACCATGCTTCCCGACCGGTAAAAAGATGCTCCACACATGCTCAGCTGCAAACTAAACTTCACCACTGCTTCACAAGTCTCTATATAGTACCTTGGTCCTGGAATAAAGATTGACTTTTGAGGAAAGAATGTGAAAAGCCCATGGTTCAAATCAAGCCCTAAATCCTTCCCATGGAAGCACAAAACCCATTATTTGTGAGAGTCACAGAAAGTCCCTTTGAGTTACCCAAAGTTATGTGATAAGACCTCAAAGGTGGATAAACCAGTCAATGAAAGCTACAAGCCTGCTAGGTTGTTGACTAACTTGCTGGGGGCTAAGAGAAAAGGGATAGGAGAAAAGTAGGAGGTTTCTTCTTGGTTTCAGTGCCAGGAACAGATCTCACAAATGGGACATACTGGGTCAAAGATTCTGGGAATGGCAGCCTAAGAACATTTTGTCTCCAACCTTGGCCAAGACCAGACAAAGGACTATGGTTTTCTGGTGCCAAGCTTTCTTGCCTCCATGTAATTCCTTGTACCTTTAAATATATAGCTATGTGTGTATGTATTGCTGAATTTAAAAAGGTATACCTATCACACTGGGTGACCTTGGAAAGTCATCCTTTCTCAGCCTCACAAGAAGACAAAGGCAAATCTCCTCTGAACACATCCTACCAGGAAAATCCAGTGACAGTTCACCTTAGGGCCATTAAGTTGGAAACGACCTAAATGCGTACGACAATACCAACAAATGCCTATCCCAACTAGGCAGTGAAGAAATACATATATCCTGCCCTCCTCACATTAAAGATAACTGACACATATTTTAAAAAATAATACAACCAAAGGACCAAAGGACTTTCATAACATTTATTCTGAAGGTACTTTAAACCAATGCTTTGCTAGCCACTTACGCTCAGGGCTGGCTTAACATACTTTGGAAGCGGAGGCAGAAACTCCCCACTGTAAGCCACTCATATGGTAGAAAAAAACAGAACTGACAAATTGATTTTATTTAATGGCACTTAAAACCTATCACCTGAGGGCAACTGCTTCATTTTGTCATATATGTCAAATTTGGCCCTACGAGCTTTTCTAAGAGCACCTTTTCTTCATGAGAAGAGTATACCAGGCCCAGGAGTGGATATTCCGTAAGTCTCTATGACTGTTGTTTCTTTTGGATCAGGAAGAAGCCACTTTTTCATTTTTGGTGACAAGTATTCTGGTAAATGCTTGTTGCTACTCTAGTCACTTCTGCATACTGTCAAAGAGCAACTGCATACACCTATTAAAGTCTTCTGTCATTAAGGGTTCATTAAACTCAACCAACACAGCCCAAGGTGAAATGGGACCCCGGTCAATTCATACAAAAGAAACACAAATTAGAAGCTAATCTCTACTTTCACCGGGCCAGGAGTGAGGAACCTTTAAAGCTCCAGATACTGTTGCGTCCATCAGCCAGCAGTCCTAACAACTACAATGGCCAATGGTCTAAGATGAGGTTATCTGTTGTCCAGTCGTACCTAGAGGACCACAGGTTCTGCACTTTGGCTCTAAACACAGGAACAACTGGCGAAGATTTAGAATTAAATCTTGATTTATGCCTTGCCATTCCTCCCAAGTTTTGTTGTTATTGTTGTTGTTGTTGCAACAACAATTGCCGCTGCTGCTGTTGATGTGTGCCTTCAAGTCGTTTTCTGACCCTAAGGTGAACCTATCATGGGGCTTACTACTTATTAATAAATTACATGACTCAAGCAAAGCCTGAAACATTCTTTTCAGTATCTATTTAGAAGCAACTGATATAATATTAGTAACTTATACTCTATGAACTACTGTTGCCTAGTTTTGCCCCAAATAGGCAGGAGCATATGAGTAAAAACCCAAAATTCCTTCCCTCTTCATTCAAATTCAACAGCAAGGGGAAACCACATCTCAAAACCAAAATATGCCATGTACATTTACATAATTGAGGCTGAAGAAACTTCAGAGTGCAGAACATCTGGGCCAAAGAGTGGAGCGGTAATAGATAACGTTACAGAAGAAACCAGGCAAGAAGATATTGGTAGGCATCCCAGACCTTGAATTAATTTGTTGTTTTCCGCAATCTCCACATATACAAAGAGGACATGAGCACCACAATCAGCATCAACACTCAACACTCAACTACACTCAACTACACTCAACACTCAAGTACATAGAATCAACGATAATTTTTCCCAAAACTAGAAAAGAAATCCACAACCACATATCTACTATCATTTCTATGTTCTAAGAGCCCATGCCTACGCTGGCTGGAAGTTGCAGTCCAAAAATGTAATCTGAATTTGGGCTTAACTATGTAAGGCATCCATTGCTTATTTCCTCCAGTAAGAGTCTTGTTCATTTTACACAACAGGGAGAGGGAGAGGGCAAGAGGGAAACAGACACAGAGATGTATTTGGTACAATTTTTTTCTTAGCTCTCATGTAAAAATATTAATTAAATTCTTAATCTTTTAAGGCCTGGAACTTGTGCCTGTGCAAAGAGGCAGAAAAGACAAAAGAGAGTAGAACCCATAAATCTAACAAGAGCAGAGCTATTTGTTCTTAATGACCCAGATTTCTTGCCAGAAATTCTGTAAAGATCAGAAAAAATAAACACTTCTTCTGTCTCATTCATCCACCCAATAACCCTGCAAGGCAAGTCACTATTATTGACACTTTACAGTCTCAAAAGGACGACTCTGAAATCTCATAACCAGAGCATGAACACAATTACCATTCATCTATACACAGAGGTCCCCAAAAGCTAATATGGCTAATAATCACTGCTAGACCAATCTTGCAGAAATTTTAATCCATTTTTCAACCCATCTAACCAGTATCCTTCACCATTGCCAATTGTCTGTTGTAACCAACAATATACTGAGTGTTCCTATTGGTTTCAAGGACATGTTGTGATGGCACAAAAAGACATTTGGCTACATCTGTTCCAGTAAATCTCTGAACACCAACCACACTGAATCCACCTATGTTTTTACAGTTTTGCACTTCACCAGTAGCCCTGTTCCTTACAAGCCACACTTACATAATCCTAGACTTCTACTATCCTTGCTTTCTGACATCCGCATGTTGAGTATGATGCCTGGAAGAGTCCACACACACACACAACTGTATAAAGACAGAATCCTTTTTCAGATGTAACATTGTCATGCAGACATTGTGGCAGTTTTGGGGTATGTATATAACGTACTCCAAACAAGACTATTGACTAGAATTGAAAACTATACATGATTAGGTGCATCCAGAGAATCATTGGCACATTATAAATTCACCTGGGCAGGTACAACTAAATTGGAGAGGAGATCATTTGCATTTCACTAAGGGAGGTGAAACTGCATCCATTTTATATACGATTCACTTCTTACTTTACAATATTGTTACCTTGAAATGTCATAGCATTATAAACAGGCAAGAAGAGAATGTGATTTGTTTAACATTTCTAAGCTGAGCATGCTAAGCTGTGCGGAGCTGAGAAAGAAAACATGCTATCAAGATAGACACTAGGAAAGATGGATTGCAGATAGAAAAAGCTTTATGCCATATCTCCTGGATATAAAAAAAGACACTAAATCTTTAGATCAGACTTTTGAATTGCAAGAAGAATGAAACTCAAGATTCTAAATTCCTATTTATTCACCCAACAGCCTGATTTTAAAATGCACTCAGAGCCTATAAATCCAACTGAGACACTTCGATGGCACAACGTATCAGAAATTTTGAGTAACGTTAATGTTATAGTGGCAGGCATGGCTCACTTAATATTACTACCACATTATCTTCAATGAAATAAATATTGGTGCTATTGGAATGAAATAGTCACAAATTAAAAGTCATGAACAGTCCTGATTCAGATAAGCACGGATTCTACCTGTGTACCAACAACAACTAAGAGAAGGAATTACAGGGAAACAAAACCAGTCCACTTTAGCAGCATGTTCTGGGTTCTTCACAACAATTTGCCAGATTCAGCAAGCTAAGCACATTTACTGTTCCTCTTCATCACAGTCTCCCTATTTTGCCTAATTGTAAACCACTGAGTGGTATTCACAATCACAGCTTCCAACATCTTATTTCCTGAAGTAACATCACTCTGGATGTTGAGATAACCAGGCAGACGAGGCCTTAGTATCAATAAAAGGATACTTCCCAATGGCAGTTTCAGCCGAGAAGAAGCAGCTCATCTCCCAGCTTGAGTACCATCAACTGACTCTCCAAGACACTTAGGAGCCACCAAGCCTTATAAGACCCTTGCCGCTAACCCTTGCAGAAGTCTGAGCAACTTATTGAGTTTGAGAATCCTATCTAATCTCCTTCTTCCTTGGATCATGACCTTCCACCTGACTTTGATTGCATGTCCTTTTCTGGTTTCTTCAACCCTTTTGCTACAGCTTGGTGCTGAGTCTTCACTGACCTCTGGCTCTTCATCATCTGTTTGATCTGGTTGGAAGCAGTAGTGGTAAACATCACCCAATGCCTTACAATTAGGCAAAATGTGGAGACTGTAATGTCTGGTGATCTGCTGTCTTCTCCCCCAGCCTATGTGCTAACACATCTTTTCACTTTTTTTTTTACTTGGCTGCCCGTATATGGAATGGATTTCAACTACACTCTCCCTCAGAAGCCAGGACATGGCATGACAACGATGATGATGATGATGATGATGATGATGATGACTGAAATGATTAATGACACCCCACTCTTCTATGTAATAGTTCATATGCCAGGCTTTCTTCATGTTATCTGTTTCTCCACTACCTTGCAGAAAAATTCAGTAGCAGCTCTGTGCAATAGGGTCTTAGTCGAATACCCTTTAACATGTCTTTCAACCAAGGCTGTTGAGTTGGAGTCGGAAGCAAGGAATTTAGGAAAGTTTTGTTGTGCAGAAACATTAATCAAATAAAAATAATTTTCCATGCTATCAGTCTAAGCAGATGACAATTCATTCAGTGGTGATGAAATAACTTGTGCTACCATTTTGCTACAGTAAATATGGCATTACTAATTAATATATGTTTGCCATTTATGAAGTCAACAGCAAAAAAAATGGAGCAGTTGGAGTGAGAGTCAAAGGTCTGGCTTACTGATTCCACAGACCTGCTTTCAACTGAGGAACAACATATTCTAGGATGTATGAGAGATGACTGGTTAATTGAGAGATGACAACTCTTACAGAAAGTTCAGTCAAAATGCCCTTCCTATCTCCACAAGTTCACACTGCAAGACTGCTACCAGATCACCTTTCCAGAGAAGTCTGGCAAAGACTTGTATCAAAGCTCTCAAAGGAAGAAAGACCTTCCTAAAAAATTTGGAGGGTCCTTCTCAAAAGCTCTGAGCACAGCATCATGACAAGGACACGTCTTCTTTGACACTGCGAGTTGTGAAAAGGAGAAATAAGTAAGAGTTTGAGAAAAGCGAGCCAGGCAGATTCTGCCTGAGGAGCATAGGAGGGAATTGTTTTTCTGGATGACTGCCCACTCTTCAGAGGCCAGGGGTGGTTATAGGTCATCAGTACCGCTTCCATCCAGAAGACAGCAAAACTGAGGAGACAGAAACGTGTTTTGAAAAACCAAACTGTTCCCAGAAAACACCCTACACACCAAAACCATTTGATCTACTCTTTCTGGTCAGAGTCAGAAACTCACAAGCAAGTTTCCACTTTCTGTCTGATACCGATGTTATCAGGAAGAGAAAACTTGCTATGCATATCAGCTCCCAAATCATTTTACGCACCTCAGACCCACAGCAGTGTACTAGAATTGCCTATCAGCAGTTAGCAGCACCCAGACAGCAGACAGGGCAGGTACACAAGCTACCTGGCCACAGTCTTCCCCACTATCATGAGATGATCTGCACATCCATTTCAATTGCAGTCATTATTTCCAAATTTCCATCCCATGTGATCTAATGTAAGTTCATCTTATGCAAAGATCTGTGACCCTTTCTATCTGCTTTTTTTTTGGGGGGGGGGTAATGCCTTTTCCCTTTTTGGATGAGTAGGTGGCCACACTACTTTGGCAGACAGATGTCCTATTCAGAGCAAAAAGCTATCTCATCCAGCATTCAGTTCCCACAATAGCCAACTTAATGCCCTCATGTCCTGTTTGTGGGTTTTCAAGACATGACAGCACTTTTCTGATGTTATTCCCAGAAAGTGGCATTCAGAGGCAAGCTGCTTCTTCTCCTTCATGTGATCAAGAGACATGGGTAAATATGCCCTCTTCTGACCTAAGAGGAAGATGGGAAGGAGGAACTCGTGCAATCGTAACGGCAATGTCTATATGTTCGCACCACTCTTGACCATCTGATCTGCCCCTCTTGGCACTGTCTCTGCTTCCAGTGTATACAGTTGGGGTAGAAAGGCAGTAGTTGTGGGAATGTCTCTAAGAATGCCTCTACATTTCTTAGTGCTTGATCAGGTTAATTGATAATGAACCTGTGTGCACTAGTGTGTGGCTACAATGCCCTTTGTGGGAACTGCAGCATCCTTTCAGAGGAACAATGACAAAGAGGAAAGAGAGAGACTCTTGATTCCCCATTGTCCCAACAGGAAGAACACATACCCTTCCCCATCCAGGTACTGGGAGAGAAATAAAAAAGAAGAGTCAATTTTTTTATGTCTGGGGAAGCAAGAGTCCTGCTTGCTATTCAGTGGGCAGAAGGGTGTGTGGCTGGAGAATTTTTCTCCGGGGCCCCCACATCCTGCTATCAAACCTTGCCTGATTAACAAAGAAGATCTTTTTCCAGAGAGCTAAGCCTGCCAATCCTGGAACCAACAAAAGAAAATACCTTGAACTTTTTAAAAAATGGCACCATCATAATTATATAGATCTCGGCGGTTAAGTATCGTGATCCTACAGAAACCCAAATCAGGGACAACACTTCAGATCTCCCTCTATAAGATCACTGAAAGTCCAAAAGTCAGCTCTTGCTTTTAATCCTTATTGTGACACTACTGTGTCCAAATCTGTAACAGATGTTTCAATATAGCCGTAACCAAAAATTTATCTCCTCTGATGATTTTACCAGTGAGGTAAGCTCTAGATAATAATATAAGCAAAACTGCAAAATGTGCTTTTGGGAATAAATTCTCCAGCACTGCATCTAGTGTTGGTCTAAGCAAGGGTCCAAGAGTTATGAAACTCTGTAGATATTCTCCAAGAGCCTCCCAAGCTGGAATGACCATGTTGACAGATGTTTTAAGTTTCTCAGAGCCATATGGAGGCGTGGGGGGGCAGTACGTGCTACACTACTTCTGAAAAAGGAAAAAAAAATGAGATGTATGGAAATTCAGCTTCAACAGAGGTGAGAACTGTGTGACTCTCCGGATGTTGTTGAACTGCAACATCCAGCAGTCCTCACTATTGTCTATGCTATCCAGGGCTGCTGGGAGTTGCAGTTCAACATCTGGAGACCTATGCAAGTTCTACCACTCATGCAAACAGTGGGGGGGGGCTTCAAACAAATATTGTTTTTGCAGTATTCAAGGTGAGCTGACATGAGATTGGAGTTGGTACTGACCTTCTGAGATAAAGTCCCATGTATACGAACTGAGTGTGTAGGAAATGCTTAGCCGTTGATGTAAGATGCTGCTCTCTTCTTCTTCTTCTTCTTCTTACTCTTCTTCAAAACTCAGGCTCCAGATTGACATCCCTTTATGTTCCAGTCTCATGAGATGGGCAGATAATGCTGGGAAATCACACATTCCTCCTCTCAGTTCCATACAATCCTGAACTATAAGGTTTAACACTGACACTGCCATAAAATGTGGGCACTGCCATAAAATCAGCTCCAAACTCTAATTCAGAATTACTGTTAAGAGCAAGCCCTGGTGAATATTACATGCACAAGGCACTCTGTTCAATCTCCAGATAAAGATCAGATGACAAGTAATGGGAAAGAGATCTACCGGAAACTCTAGAAAGTTTCTGCCATTCAAAGGAGACTGTCTTAGCCCACACGGTAGGGCCATCAATTAGTTACTTGTCAGGATGGCAATACATCACCTCCAAGGAACAGAAGCAATACCCCTCTGCCTATCAGCTGTGAAGTTGCATTTCCTGCTGGTGATCTTCTCATAGCAAGAACAGTTGGCCATGGAGTGAAATACTGGTATAGATAGATCTTCTCTGTGATCCAGCATGGCTATTTCTTCTGTTGTTGTATTCGTAGAGCAGGAGTGGACAACTGCAAACAAAGCAGGGGCCATTTTTCCTTCCTGCACCCACACAGTGGGCCACAGCAATGTTTTACAGCACACCTATAGGGACATGATGTCACTTCAGGCTGCCATTTTGGCCAATTTTTTACTTTTTTGTCTGTTTAAGGAAGGTCTGGGGCACCAGACGCATTAGGGAAGCAAACCTTTTTAAGGCAGTTTTTGGGAGATTTGGGGTGGTATTGCCCTCAATCTGCCACCCCCCCACACACACACACAAAATGAAGAGCTTCAAGGAGCTTTTGTGGGTCTCACAGGCCATACTTTGCCCACTTCTGTCTTAATCTAACATGATATAATGTGGATTGTCCAAAAACAGAAAGGCCTATACAATTTACCTTTTGATTTTTGCTTGAGATACTGTGATCGTTTGTTTTTATGGAATAACTGGCACAGCAAGTTCACAACTCATGGAATTAAATCTATGTTGACTTCTTTATTACAGATTGAGTTCCATAATAGAAACAGAGATAATCTAGACTCACTCAGTTCTCATGTCGGTCTTTCGAACGACATCTTAACTTAAAGGCTAGAAAAAAAGATGTACGTATATGCGTTTATCCCATGCTTTGTTATGGAATGCTGATAGTGTAAATTTTATTTTGCTCTGTTGGATTCTGTTATATTTCTTTAATAATAAAAGTTTTTTTTTTTTAAAAATAACATGGTATATGGCATCTTTCTTAGGAGGAAGTACCCACAGTAAACAGATCACGAAATTTGCATTAGCTTTCGTGGATTAAGTCAGGGCAAAAGGACTCAAAAAGTCTTAACAATTTTTTAACTGCATATATGAAACAATTGCACATTTCTCTCATACCTATACAAACACATATATCTCAAAGCACTTCAATTCATTTTCCCATCAATGTGTTTTGGAAGCTGGGGAAACAACAGTCAGGAAGCTGCATGTAGCATAAATAAAGGTGAATGGGCAAAGAAATTAACTACAAAGCTCCTTGACCTCCTCCTTTTCCTTTTTAACTCAGGCGTGCCATTCTCAGCAACAAGGCAACAAACAAAACAATATTTCAAGAGACTTAATTTAGTATACAATGTATTTTGGAAGCCAAGTTCTCTAGCAGTCAAGAGCAGCAAATTACATCAAAACAGAATGATGAAACATTCCCGTATTCAACATTCATGCAAATAACTTTTTGGCAGAAAACATAAAACAACTTTAGCAAGCAAAACTCTTGTCAATAACAATCCCTGTGCTTTACAACTGTACTGATTTTTTAAAAACATTCTCTAGAATTTTCACAGGGGGTTAAAATAACAGTTGCTGGTAAATCTCACAAATCGTACTGCACCCAGGAACAGTAGAGACAGCAAAAAGGCACGAGAAAAAAGTAGAAATTAATCTGCAAGCTAAATCTAAATTAGTGCTCCATTCTTAAAGAAAGGGAAGTATTTTATACGGTCACAACTACCTTACATCATAGATGCCTCTGACAGGGCAAAGAGCAATATGAAATGAACAGGCAGTTGGTACAGAAAAAACATCATCATTTATTGTCTGAAAGGACTACTTAGAATAAAGACTGTGTAGTTTAAAGTAGATGATGAAGACAGTGAAATAGTTCAAGATTAAGAAATCAGAAGAAGACTAGGGCCATTTCCGCACTACAGTGTTAAACTGCTGCTATTCCACTTTCAATGCCCTGTGGAATTCTGGGGTTTGTAGTCTACTGAGACCAAAGAGCTCTTTGGCTGAGAGTTTGAAGTGCCCTTCCCTAAACTACAAACCCCAGAATACAATAGGAGGTTGATAGTGGAACAGCAGCACTTTAACACTGTAGTGCAGAAATGGCCAAAGACTTGGGCAGGTATGAAGGAACTAGACAAGATTTTCAAGTGTAAACATATACCATTGAATACTAAAGTTAGGATTGTCCATGCCATCGTATTTCTAGTTTCTATGTATGGTTGTGAATAGTGAATAATGAAGAAAGGAAATAGGATGAAAATCAACTCGTTTGAAATGTGGTGCTGGAGAAGAGTTTTATGAGTAGCCTCGACTGCTAAAAAGACCAATGAATGGGTGCTAGAACAAATCAAACCTGAACTTTCCCTACAACCCAAGATGACTAAACTGAGGCTGTCATACTTTTCCCATATCATAAGAAGACATGACTCGCTAGAAAAGATGACAACGCCTGCTAAGGTAAAAGGCAGTAGGGAAAAAGGAAGACGCCATTACAGATGGATGGACTGTCAAGGAAGACAAGTCTCTGAATCTGCAAGACCTGAGCAGGCTGCTTGAAGACAGGGTGACTTGAACATTTCTCATCCATAGGGTCACCATAAGTGGAGGTCAACTTGATGGCACTTAAGAACAACCATCTTTAGCACTGGAAGGGGCTGAATGAGTCAATCACTCAGGTTGGAGAGACAGAGTGGGGTGATTTTCCCACAAACACAACCAAGTATTCTGTCACTGTTCAAGGCCTGACTCCTTCTTTTCAAGAGTAATGTCATGGGCAAAGGGAAGTGGAAAAATGCAGAGGTAGACTCAGGATTGGAAAAAATATATTTGAAGGACTACAGCTTCCAGAATCCTTCAGCCAGCATGGCTACTGGGAGTTGTTGTCCTAAAGTAACTGTTTCAAACTCTGGTCACCACTCCCAGTAGGTAATTCTGACTTGTATTCTACAAACAAATACACACAGTTGCCACCTTAAACAGAGGAAGTCAATTGATCCATCTGCTCATTACTGTCTACACTGGCAACCTTTAAATACACTAAAATAGAGTAAAACGAACAGAAGTGGACAATGCAGTCAACAATGCACTGCACACAATTTCTAAGAGATGCACTGTCAATTGACTCAGGGCTGACTTTTTGTTCAGTCTGTGGACAGTTTGTGAACAAAAAGATGGTGCTGAGTCAATTGAGAGAAAAACAAGCGCGTGGCCACTTTTTGACAATCTGCTCTTTCTGCCCTTTTCAATTACAGCCAGAGCCCATATATTTGGAGCATATGTCAAACATGGGGATTCTGGCTGTAATTGAAAAGGGTCAAAAGAACGGACCATCAAAAAGCAGACCTTCAAAAAGCAGAGGAGGCCTGTTTTAACCTTTCTTCTCCCTTTCCAAAGAACTTCCAGATCTAAATCTTCCTCTCTAAAGTCATAGTTATTCCCACATGGAAATGCCTCAGGGAGATACAGTGAAATGCCAGAGGGGAAATACCAGAGCTTTATTTTTTTATTCTGTGGGGATAAGAACAGAATCAGGGGAAAAAGCCACAACTGGGAAAACGGAATTGTAGGAAGAGTTAAACACAGCCACCAACGATTTCTGCTGCTTCTTTTACATTTAGGTTCTCTCGGATATGGGGGCTCCATGAGGCAATTCTCAGAGATAGCAGGGAGTCAAGAACAGTTCAGTTCCTCCCCATCCTGCTTTCTCTCTCAGTCCCAGAGTGCTCCTTTTGATGTCTTCCATCATTGCTGCCCTCAAGGAGGATGCAGCACAACACTATCACTCCTTCCCTCTCCCAAAGAAAAAGTCAGGAGGAAAAGATGGCCAAGGTATTTCCTGCACCTCCACTGCACCAGATGTGTGGCTCTACAATGAGCCAGCCATTTCCGTAAACAGCTAGTTCCATAGTAGAACTGGACTTTGTCATGTTGAGGCTGCCATCATCACATTCTGCTCTTTGTAGTGGGATGGAGGGCATTGAGTTCTCTAGAGGTGCTTCATAGCAGTTGGTCCATTTCCAGGCATAATTCATAGTTCTGGTTTTGACCTAGAAAGCCTCGCGTAGCTCAGGTCCAGTTTATTTGAAGGACTGTTTTCTCCCTTATGAACCTGCCTGTATTTTGAGATCTTCTGAGCAGGGCCTTTTCTCTGTCCCCCCATTCTCAAAAGTCGATTTAGAGGGAAAAGGGTCAGAGGGTCTTCTCAGTGGCTGTCCTTTGGGTCTGGAGCTTCCTTCCCAGAGAGGTTAGATTGGCTCGCTCCCAACTTTAGTTCCTCAGAAAGCTGAAGCCTGTTTCGACAGGCTTTTGAGGACCATGTGTACCTGTGCCACCTAATCTGTGTGCTGGGACATCTGTTATTTTTATTGTGCTGGATTTTTTTTAAATGGTTTTTGTGTTTAACTGGTTTTCCGACAATTTAATTATCTTTGAACATTTGCATCTTGTGAATTTTAACTGTTTTTTGTCTAATGTAAGCTGCCTTGAGTCCCAAACTGGGGAAAAGGCAGGGTGTAAATAGATAGAGAAGCAGAAGTAGCAGCAGTAATGATGGTAGTTATAGTACCACTACTACAGCAGTGCCATACCACTAGTATGTCCAATTCCTTTTTCTGGGGCATCACAGAGTTTTACAGGCGATGCTTCCTCTTCTTCTTCTACCACCCACTCCTGGCTATGGGCAGAAGGAATACTGCCCCTGCCAGGTCATCCCCACCCCTGGACAATGTGCTTTTCCTCCCTGAGGCAACAGAAGAGCTTGGGCTGCCCCTGCCCAGTGGTATTAAAGTAAAGAGATCTGACCACTGGTCTGCCTTGAATGTATACTTTGATCTTCATCTATCAGATTTCCAGGGAACGCTTGAACAAAGAAGCCCACAATAATCAAGTACCAATGCGGATTAGGTGCAGGTTTTCGTTAGGTTTATGTCTCATTCTAATCCTGCAACAAAAATTCATTTAAAAAAAAAGATAATAGCCCCAATAAAACTATTGCCCCTTTATTGCTATCTCACCTAGGACATCCAGCCAATTAATAGGTAAATATGATTCTTGAGGATTATGATTCTTTGATCACACTAAAGACAGCAATATTTTTAGCAGTGGCTGGTAAAGTAAGGCCTATAGTCAAGTCTTGAGCTTTAAACTGCACAATTTTATATACAACTGCAAAAAAAGGCCTGTTAGTTACATCTTGTTATTGTAATAGAACCATTTAAAAAAAAAAAAACACCATATTTTTGGTACTAAGATTGTTTCAGTATTAGTAAGCTTTTATATTGGTTATGTCTGCTGACATATATTGTATTTGTTATAATTGTAATGGCCTATGGCTCGTGGCAAATAAAAATTGACTTTGCTTGAAAACTCAGGAAGGATAAGGCCGAGTTTGTGCAAAGAGGCCAGGAAAAGACGCATGGAAAATTTGCCAAAAGCCGCTTCTATGGAATAATGAAACCTGGATGGGAAAAAGGTCTAAGGAAGAACTGGAAAAGAAATCTAGACAGCTGTTTTTATCATCTAAGGCTAGGAGCTTAGAAATAAAAATCCAAGGGTAGGGGACAAGGGAGAGGGAAATTGCAAGATTTGTAATAAGAGTGAGAACAAGATTCACGCCAGCAATACTTTTTACAGAAATATTACAGTGTGCTCACATTATGAAGTGGGAAAGCAGACGGCAAGATGTTGAGGTGTGAGGTTAGTAATTAGGAGATGTTAACAGAAGCCTGTTAGTTGAGATTGGTGTGTTCTGCTAGGAGAGACTGTGAAGCACTTCTTTTTCAGTTACACAGACTAAAAGTAAAGTTCTCTTCTGCCTGAAGACAGATGCTTGTAAAGACAGATATCATTGTGACCATACTATGGTTTCGCTCAGGGGAAAGGTTCTCAATGTTTGAAGCAGAACACTGCAATCAACACTGCTGTCTCACCTACAGCGTATTCCTCCATCCCTAAACTCCAGAGGAATTCTGCATTTCACTTTAAAAACTTCCTTTCACCAATAAGGCAATGAACACATATTCAAACACTGATGTACGTTTTAAAGTTTAAAAAATGCAGGGAGTTTGACTGAAGCACAGAAAGAGGGCAAGGTGGAGCCAATCGGTGTTCAGTTCCTGGTATCCCATAATGATCCTGTCAATGGCAAATTCAGCAGAGATGGTGAAGGAATGAAACTGAGGAGAGAAGACAGATCCTGTTTCTGCCATGATGTACTTTCTCCTTATATTCCTTCTATCTTCACTCTTTAAGTTATGGGTGGGCAACCACCAAAGGGGTACATCCATCACCAAATCTTGAAAGGCCATCCTTACCAGTACCCAAAGTTTGGAGAGTTTCTTTTAAACTACTCAAAACACCCACTGTTGCCTTCCAGGGGCTGTGGTAACAATTTGTCCACGCTGGGGCACGACCATTTTAAGGCCAGAAAAGGCCTTTTATCAAACTAGGTAGAATCCTTTTATAAAGTAATTGATTTTAATAGAAGCCCCCATGGTCTAAAATAGCTTGGGTGAACAGAAATGTCAAAAAATGCCCCATGCAGCCTAAAAGAGGGAGAATTTGGAATAAAAAAAAGACTATTCCCCCCCCCAAAAAAAAGTCCCTCCAAAATTGGGATATGTGTGGGACGCTTAGAGCTACAAAACCAGTTTTAGCAACTTGCCAGTGGCTCGCAGTGTGTATTTTTCCCACTAACTAATAAAGTTACCCTATATTGCATAGGACTGCTTGTCCATCTACTCCTGAATTATTGACCCTGTCTGGCAGCAGTTATCCAGAATCCCCAAGCAAAGGTCTTCCTATCAGTGCCATCCAAGATCCTTTGAACTTGCAAGGTTGAGGGCTGAACCTGGGACTTTTTGCATGGAAAGCATTGGCTCAGTCACTGAGCTATAAGCCCTCTCTCTAAAAAGAGTTGGGAGAAGATCCCTTTCCAGTTCCCTAAGGCCAGACTTGCTTACAGTGTAGATATTGGATGACACACAAGACAACATGCTGCATGCAGACAGCACTCTTTCTCCATTCCACCATACCCCAGGTTTCCAGAAAAGGATTACCAAATCATTGGTAACAAGTCTTCCTTTCTTTGTCACATCTATTCTGAATAGATTACCAGTTGTTGTTGGTCTACCATTTCTATCATCCTAAGCTAGCTTGGGCAACGGTCTAAAATGACAGGTACATCCTTCAGCATGGCTAGGAACCACTATCCTGGAGGCTAAAGCTGGAGCAACCAAGGGTCGGTCTTTGCAGATGAGGGATGGGATGAGTTTTCACTGGATGGGGAGAGAAAGCAGACTGAGTTCCTCTGGTAGCTGCTCAGTAGGTAGCTGCTTACTTCTTACAGTTCTTTTTCCTGATTAAAAACAAATGATTGCCATTCTACTGGGCTGTGGTAGAGAGAATGAGGGGAAGGAGGGTCAGCTACCATTACCTTTGTTGAAAAGCCAATGCCATCAGATCCTCCTTCCATCAAATCTCATGTGGCATCATCTATTTCTTCAGGCTTCAGCAATGGAAAGAGGATCCACTCCTTTGGCTCTGCTGAAAGACTGGCAGTTTTGGCTTTCCTCCTCCTGAACTGTACATATTCCAGTTGGTCATTACAAAAGCTCTCTGACTAAAAATTAGTGCAGAAATGTTGCTGAACAGCAATTAAAAAAAAAAGTTTTTCACTAAACAAATTTTTAAAAATGCTGGTGAGTATCCAGTATGGGCATATTTAAGAGAAAACCCTATAAAAAATTCCACTGGAAGTTCAAAATTTAACCAGATGGTAAAATTTTCTGGACTTATACCATTGCAGCCTACACATGAGAGACGGATTGAAAGGGATGTTAATATCTGACTACTTTGTCTTTAGGAAGATGATCAAATTCCACAGGTTTCTCCTCACTGCAGAGAAAATGAGTATTTTTGCACTGCACAAGATTCCCTTCCTTCCTTCCTTTCTTGGAGGCAGGGAGACATAGCTTTTTAGAAAACAGTGATTTGCAGGAAAAATACTTGTGGTTCTCTGGAAACTGTGGGGGATTTTGCACAATCTTCCACAATTCTAATAGAAAAAAAAGTATTTCTGTGCAAAATAACTGCCTGAAATACTCCAGGATATGACAATATGGTGCAAATTCTCACTACCATATTATTCTTCTCAACCAGGTCTCCCGAGTGATGCGAAAACCAGTTTTTGGGCATTAAATGAACAATGGCGACTATGCTTTCCTGCCTCTATGTTGTGCCTGAATGATCCTCAATGGAAAAGAGATAAAGAAATCCCTACATGAAGTCAGTGGAGAGGGGAAAAAAATCCCTGCACAAGAAAGAAAGGATCTGGGTCTGACTTCACTGAGATGCACTATTTTTATATAAAAGGGGTGTGTGTGTGTGTGTGCGTGCATATTGTTTTGATATAGGGATCTTCAATCATGATATCTTCCATCTTCAGTCTGAAACAGGACCTTCCAAGAACAGTTTTAGCACACAATCTGCTGTTTGCATATAGAGCAGACCGAAGCCAGCTATACGAAAGCCTAGCTTGGTCTCTCTCCAGTCTCAGTCAAATGCAGAGACCGGCAAGGACCAGCATGTTCTGAAAATACCCCTCTGCACATCTGGGCCGTACAATCTGAGACCACATTCCCTCTTCTGGAAAAATTCTGGCCATCTGGACATGCCCCAGGTTACTCAGACTTGGGGGACATCTGAAGAAACACGATTGGTAGCCGCCCCGGAACTGGCTATGTGAAGAGGACCAAGCTGTGCTGGCACACTTCCCCCAAGCCAGCTGGCACCGGAGGGAGGCTGTATTCTGGCTTCCCCAAGCCTGAAGCCCAGTGAGAGACACATGCCAGCTGTGTTTGCAAACAAGCCAAGTTTAATGAGGCTCCAACAAGAGCATTCAAATGTGTACTACAAAAATGTCCATGCTTTCTGCTCTCGCTAGCCAAAAAAATACAGCAGAAGACAGAAAGGCTTTCTGACGCATTTTCAGCATTTTAAGATTCTGTGTCGCATTTTAGAATTAGTATATATGGAGGAAAGGAGGAGTACGGTACCAAAGCTCCATGGTTTTGGAATATTTTTGGAAGCGGCTGCATCCACATAATCAGTAGCCAAGTGGGAGCCACTTCAGTATGCCCATATTAGGACAGAGCAAAATGACTGTCCAGTTCAACATTCTCAAATGGCAGCCAACGGGATGCCTTCGATAAGTTCACGAGGACACGTCCACAAACAAATAACAATCAGAGATATACTGCCTCTTGAATGTGGAATTCTGCCTTTATTCATTTAGAACCCACTTTTCAGCAAAAATTAGCACCCAAATGGCTTACAATTCATATTGATTACAAGACACCTGTAACAGGATGAGTTCAGGGACAGTTCCAGCTCAGAGGGGGCCCATGGCAAAATGCTGCCTGGTGGGTACCCATTTTAAAGAATTTTGTTCTTTGCAAGTGAATCAACCAAACTTGCATTTCCCAGCCTAATGTCTGGAACAAAGGACAGCGATTCTTTGAACTGCTTACTTCTTGAACTTTGTGAGATCATTCTCAGCTCAGAAATATACATAAAATGTGTATTTTGGAAAAATAAATGCAAAAATATTAACTTAGGAAGAATGGGATGCAACTTAGATGTAGATAATCTTGCTTTTTTAAGGAAGGAAGGAAGGAAGGAAGGAAGGAAGGAAGGAAGGAAGGAAGGAAGGAAGGAAGGGCACCAATCCAAATATTAGATTCATATAGCAATTGAGCAGCTGTCTGGGCATTAAATACTTTAATGGCAGGTGATATATATATATATATATATATATATATATATATATATAGGCCCCCCTTTGGTGAAAAAAACAACACAGAGATCATCTAGTTTGCGCTTTCTGGTGAATAACAGAACTACGAGTGGACCAAGACACTGTATGGTGAAATGTCAGCCCCAAATATTGAAAGCTTGAAACAGGCCCATTGAGTGTCCACTGGCATTGGGAAAATCACACAGTATAAGTAGGGGATACACTTTTTTAAAAAGAAATCCTATGTGAAACAAAATATCCTGCAATTATACACTAGGACGGTCAGGGGTAAGGTATTAGCTCAACCCATTTTTTGCACTTCTTTCAATTTACAGAGGATTTTTTTAAAAGATTCAGCCCATCCCCTAATATCCTGAAGCACTACAGTTGGTTCTTCTACCTCAGAATTCATTTACATCTCATTCGGCTGCAACACATAGACCAGGTCTTAATCTGTACACTGGAAAAGCTTTACATTTGAAATAATACAACATTGTATATAGAGCTGGCATGGTATAGTGGTTTGAGCATCAGACTATGACCCTGGAGACCAGGATTCAATTCCCTGCTCGGCCATGAAAACCCACTGGGGGACCTTGGGCGCATCACACATTCTCATACCTAGAAAACCCTACGACAGGTTCACCTTAGAATCACCTGACAGCACAGAACAACAACATCAATGCACAAAGCTTATTTTTTGGCTCCAATTCCCATTCCACATGGCCAAAAAGATAAATTCCTTAAGCTCTGGTAATAATATGGAGGTTGCACTGACACTGTTAGATCTGTAACATCTCAGTCACACACTTAAGTCATATCCTAGACTTAAGGGGGACAAGTGCAACTCTGAGCCACCATATTGTAATTCAGGTGTTCAGACTGGCCACTTGAGGCCAAAAAGTGCAGAAGAATACAACAAGTCCGCACAGGTCCCTCTGTAATGCTCCTACCATCTTGGTTCCCCGATTTTTTCAGACTGAAGAAGGGAGGCCTAAAGGGGTCTTCTACTCTCTTGCACATGAGTAGAGCCATCCACATAAAGAGATCTCCAATTCAACTGAACATTAACCATAGTCCTCTCTGTGCTCAAAACAAAGATTCAAGACTGAAAAGAACAATGTTTCTGAGGGCTGAGTTTCTATGCATACCCACGTCCTCTCCGCACACTTAGTTCTCATGTGAAATGTTTATAAAGAACTCCCATATACATTTTTTCCTTATATGAAAAAAGGGAGAAGTCTCCACAAACTTTGTGATGGTGCTATCTAGCTACTAGGTTGTAAAATCTAACACACTCAGAAAAGACCACTGTCAAAGAAAATTATTTCATCACCATAAAGAAAGAGGAGTTTTTGTTTCATTTTAAAAGCACAAACCTAACCCAGATTACTAAAAACCAACTTGATTGTGTCAAATAAAATAGCGCTCCCTCTCTCAGCCAAAGAAAAATAAAGTAAAGGCAGCAAGTCATTACAGCTACAGCTGTATAAACTAAGGGTACAATCCACCGGGAACTTCATCCTGAGAGTTGCACAGGAACACAGATTTGCTTCAGTGCGCCTTGCACCAGGCAAGATCCCAGTGGTACAGGACAAACAAAGGAAGTCTTGCTTCACACAACACATAACCAAGTTGTGGGATTCCATGACACATAGCTTGGTGATGGCCATTGGATTTAAGCTTACAAATGATTAGAAACTTTATGAAAGATAGATCTTCCTATGGGAAAAGGGGCAATATTCTGAGTTGAAGTCATGAAGGTCAGTGGGTCACTATTTCTGTGCCTAATCTACCTTAAGGGACCATTGTGAGGAACAGGGCATGCGATTAATACTGTACACATCTCATCTTGACCTCCTTGGAAGAACATTTTGAAAAACATTGTTCTGAAACTGTTTGTTGTGGCTTCTTTGTTTTGGATTGTTACTACTAAATGCCTAAATTAATTCCCTATATTTACAAGCCCCACATATACACTGTGTACATAAGATTCTTTTAGGTGGCACACACCAGACAACTTAAAAGGCACACACATCCCATATCACACACACATATTAAGCACACATATATGTACTCACACACTGTATTGAAAGTGTGCTGGCCACATAGCATTTTGCTAAAACAACAGCCACCTCCAACCTGACGCTATCTATAATCAACTTGGCTCCTGTATGAACCAGACAACCTGTAAAGTTCTCCAAAAGAGAACACCTCATGAAATGTTCAGGGACCCTAGCTGTAACCTTATAATGCCCAGTTCATTGATGTGCTAATGTGCTAGAGATACCCCATTCTCAAGCTCAGAAACCAGAGAGACAGAAATTTACAACTAGGTACCCTGTCTCACTGGATGGAAAAATAGGTGTGGATGGAGGAGGCAGAAGAAACCTGATCTGCAACAGAAGAGCTCACATTCCACCACCACCACCCCTCATTTTAAGAAATATGAAGATAAGATACTTGCTCCACCCACTCTAGGGGAAAAAGGAAAAAGGATTGGTTCTAATTTTCATACTGCACATATTTTTCCAAAGTCAAAGATCTAGGGGCAGAAAATAACCCAGAATCAAACAATAGATGAAGAAACACTAACATCACAGTGGCAAAGAACAGCTAAAAAGAAGAAAACTATAGTTGTCAAATGTGCAATTTAGCAAACTTGAGTTTTACACAGTCTATCTAAAAAGAGGGAAAAGGACATTACAGATGGACAGACTCAATTCCGGGCTTTGCATTCAGTGCCTCACAGCTCAACTAGTATGGCATGTTCCATCTAGGGCAAAAAAGATTACTGTCTGTTCCACGAATGCACACAGCGCTGTCAAGGCTGTGGGCCTTTCATGTACTCCAGATATGCATTTTACTGGTTATCACCTTCCAGCATTTTCCTGTCCATATTACAATTACCTGTTTTTATATATTTTCCTTCTCTTCCCAGAGGTGGGTCACTTGTGGGGTAGGTCCTGCTGCTGATTAGCACAGAAAGAACTAAAGTCTGGAAATTTTAACAAGCATGAATAATGCTTGCTGCTTGCATTCTGTCACAAGAAGCCTTACAGTTCATCTCTACAGTGGCCCCTAGTGACACAATACATGTATTACAAAATATTATTAGCTCAACATTATTAGCGTCCTCCTACTCAGAGGAACTAAACAGTTAATTCTCCTCTCCATCCAGTTTAAGCAATGAGCATGGCAAAAATGATCAACAAAAAAATGCATGGGAATGGATACTAGTAAAGTTTCTACAAAGTTATATCAACTTATTAACCTGAGTGGAAAGCATAATCTATCATAATCATATCTTGACACTATGCATCCATGATCAAGACTTACAAAGAGGCACTAGAAGTTCTGATTAATTACGGGGCTCAGATTTGGAACAGAACACATTTAAGAAGAAGAGAAATGTCAAATTTTTCAACAGAGGCTTTGCCCTGAAAGCAAGAGAGTCACAAAGATCAAGCGAATAGGCTACAATGGCTGTTAACTTCATGCCATGGCAAAGCAGCTGCTTTCAACATGGATTTTAACTTTTGTATGCTATAATGAATTTCTAAGGGATTGCACACAAATAAATGGTACAGTCTATTCTTTGGAGTTACTGCCTGTGATCCTGCACTGCTCCCAAATTGCAGGAACTTCTAAACTTCCGCATCCCTAAGGAAGTCATTAGTTATATTATATTAGCTGCAATTGCAACATTATCAACTTAAATAAATACCTTATTGATTTGGACCCAGCTTAAGACACTTAATGACTTCAAACAGAAAAACAGAACTCTAACTCACCAAACTAACTCTAGTACTACATGTACTACATGTGATACACAAGATTCTAAAATTAGGGAGAAGTGTCTCTAATTTGGAGATAAGGAATTTATAAAAGATATCATTCAGCCTTTTACATATTGAAACATAATCCACATTCCCCCCCCATTTTTGCTGTGAGCAGTTGGGACTGGTTCACACGTGACCTGGTTGTAACATACATGCATGTTCCACAGACATGTTCATGTATACCGAAGCCTTATCATCTTGCTCTTCCTCTTTTGGGGGAAGTATGAGTGAGCCTTTAAAGACCTATGTCACATATCTGCTCACATCTGTGGGACTGATTAATTCATTTTAGCATGCAGGTATGTCCCAGTTAATGAAATAAATGTATTCCAGTGCACTACTTCTTTAACAGAAAATTTGGTACCAGAAGCAGAAATAACATGGCGAGAAGAGGGATTAGGTTCTTGCAACATGAAAAAGAAGGCAGGTCAGCATATTTAGGCAAACTTTTTTATTCCAAACTATCAATATGTGCATGTGAAATTAAAAAACCAGACCCCTCCCCCTAAATTTGAAAGTTCTGAAAACTACTTGAAGCGGTTTTCCAAAATGGAGCTCTGTCTGCCTTGCCAAGAAAACCACATGATATGTTCACCTTAGGATCGCCATAAGTCGGAAACGACTTGAAGGCACGCAATAAACTTTTTGTAAGCAACCTAAAGAGTTCAGTCTCCTGGCTAGTCAGTAGTCATATGTGCCCAAACGTCTTCATTCTCAGAGGCTTCATTAAGCTCCCTGCTCTTTGCTCCTCTACTCTGCACCAGCAATTTCTTCTTGATGGTTTTTCTTTGCAAAGCCATAAAATCATAGCTTATCAACCACAAAATGACAATGTCTCTGGCATGTCATTAAATGATGCGAGATCAATTGTACCAGGATTAGAGCTTTCTTAGTGGTGGCTCTGTATTTAAAGAATTCATCTTCTCTAGAAGTTCATATAAACTCATTCGGTTTTTAAAAAACTTTCATAGTTCTTAATTTTAATTTGCATTTTCTTAAGTGCTGTTTCTAACAGCTTCCTTTGCCATAGCTATGTTCATTTGAGGAAATGTGTGTCTTTTCAATGATTTTATGTACTATGATGATTTCACTTCAAAAAATATACATCATTTTGTAAGGGCGTGTATTTTTAAAATATTATTTAGAAATTTTTAAAATAAATCAATACATAAATAGATAAAAGTAGACAGCAGAGCAGATAACTAAAAACAGACCACACTACCAATTAAACAAAAGCAGTTAAGTTTCTAATACTCAAAAGTCTTAGAGCAATGGCCAATAAAAATACATTGAGTTAAAATAACTGGGCAAGTAATTTTTCCACCTAATGCCTAAACCCAGTTGTGCTTAGCGCAAGCATTTAAAGAGGACATTTTAGAGAAAGAGAGAGAGAGTGCTACCACCAAAAAATAAAAAATAAAAATAAAATTACAGATCAGCAGGCTAGATGTCTTATAGCAGGAAAGACTGTTCATCCAGTCCAGGGAAGGGTAATGTATGGATTCTCCCAAAGCTGTTTCTGAAGCCCTCCGGTCTTAACTTGCACCATCTTTCTTGCTAAAAAAGCATCAGCTGGCTTTCCCAAAACCTTCAGGAATAGCAATTCACCTATATACATACATGCACGCATGCACGTATGCACATATATAACAAACTCCAACTAATATTTTTAACATAAACATAAACTAAAATTAAAACACCATACTAAAACAAAAAATAAAAAACACAAAACATCTCAAACTAACATAAACTCCAATTAACATTTTTAACATAAACATAAAGTAAAATACCATACCAAAACCATAAACCAAAAAGAAACCCACTAAACACACACACAGACATATTATGTATATCTCAAATTAACATAAACTCCAAGTAACATTTTAACATAAATATAAACTAAAATTAAAACACAATGCTAAAACAATAAAGCAAAAAAACCACTAAACACTAACTCACTAGAATGCTAACTGAATAACTAACTTAACACTAATATATTAAGACACAAAAGGACTTTGACCCCCTGAAAGGTTCTCCAAATGTTTTGGAACTGAACTCCAAGAAGCCGAAGCTGAGCTAACCAATGACCAAGGTTCTGGGAGTCCAAAGCTTATTGGAGGACCAACAGTTGAGAACCACCCACTCAAAAGATCCATGTGGCATTGCTGATGTTCAAGGTTAAAAAAAGATGACATCATTTTGAAAGCATTTTTTAAAAAAATCAAAAGAGTTGGTTTTGCCGACAATAAAAGTAGATGAATATGGCATCTGTGCTGACAACAGAGTCTGCAATTCAAAATTTAGAAGCACCAGTTGAGTTTTGCTATCTTCATAGTGAGTTGTACTTTAAAACTGCTACAAATTAAGTCACAGCTTGTCAATCCATTTTCCAGGACAGTTGCAGGAAGTAAGAGTGGTACTTGCTTTTTAAAAAGATGTATAGCTTGCTATACCAAGAGGTAACGCATTGTCAGTGATGTGAGACAGCATGCTGTAACACTTATGTGTTCCCAACTTGAAAGTGTACAAAATATTCCTGCAGCAGCTGTGCACCTCTGTTACATCTCCACAAGACAAGATGCTTCCCAGCACTATGAAGCCACCCATCACCTAATCAAGTATTGAGTGAACCAGCAGCTACATGCCTGCCAGCACGGACAGAAACTACATTACGGCTCCTGAATGAAACAGCCTATTGTCAAACACATCTTAAAAAATGGAGAGAGTTTAGAGCTGGGATATATAGGAACACCCTCATTTCTGTCAGACTCTATTGTGTTGGTTCAGAACCAAAATCTTCCAAGGTTTGCAGAGCTCCTTCAACTTCAGAACTTCTCTTTTTAGGCCCTTCTACACTAAAACATACCAAACACATAATTGCCCCTTTGATACATGTCTAAGGTTCTCTGTTTACCACTGGTCACCCACTTCAACACCCGTGGTCAAGTCGGAAGGTGAGAAATTCAAAATAAATTCTAAATAAATCTGAAGCATCTTTTTTAAAAAGAGAGAGAGAGGAGGAAAGGAAGCACTGGGGCACTGTCCGGTTACAAAAGGACCTGCATATACTCTGAACCCTTTTCCAGGATGAAAATAGATGCACCCCAATGTGTGCAAGAAAGAGCAGCACTAGAACAATCCAGAAGCAGAGAACAAAAAAATAATAAAGTGAATTCCGAACAGGTTTCTCCAGACAATCCAAAGCAAGTGGGTGAAGGCACAAGACTTCAGGGCGAGAGACAGTAAGCTGAATCCCATACAGAGTAAACCCACTTAAATAAATGGGATCTATGTAAATCTGATTTCAATGCTGGAAATAAAACTGGATTTATCCCCTTCCATCTCCGTACAGTAGAGAACAAACTGCAATAGAAGAAGGGCAATCCAGATGTTGTTGACTCAAATTCCTATCAGACCCATCCAACTTGGCCAGTGGTCAAGGATAACGACAGTTGTCATCCATCAGCATCTGGAGGTCCACAGGTTTCTCAATCCAGAATAAGATAATTTAATTGACTTCTATACAGTTTTGCAATCCAGAAAAATTCCCAAGAAGCTTAATTAAAACAATAAGATACAATCATACTACAGCTGTTTTCCCACAACTAATACGTGCCCAGTTCTTATCAGGTTATCAAATCTGAAGAGATTATTTTGATCCACTTAGAGTGGGTGGGGACAATGAGGTGAAATGCTGAAGTTAGATAATGAATCTACTTTGAAGACCTATCAGTCTAACACATTTTACCCATGGCAGTGATCTGTTCAGATAAATGTTGAAGAATCTTTTTTTATTTCTCATCCAGCATATGGTAAACATAACTCCTTCTCCTGCTTCCATGCAAGAATAAAAACAATCCTTCATTCTCTAGGTTTGTTTGGACACAATGGTAAATCGTGATTTAGTGTCATGTCCACTCCGCCCTGACTCCTACCTCAGTCTCCTCCATAAGGGCTCCAAGGAATGGGAAAAGTGCCGGAGTTAGCCTGCAGATCTGTGAAATGGTGGGGGGCTACAGCAGGATATGCAGTGGCAGAGCTTGGAGTGTGTGGGGCTGCGGTGTGAGGGGCCGTGGCCACTGTGCATGGGGGCGTGGCTGCAGTGTGTGGCTAGGGCATGCAAGGGCACAGGTATGGGCCAGGACGCTCCAAAAACGTTGCCGCCCAGGGCAACCCACCCTCCTTGCTCCCCTGTCCCTACACAACTGAGGATATGCCTATCCATTAGCATAGTGCCTGTTGCCTAGCAAGATCAAGGTTTGCTTTTGGAATTTTGTTTTTGAGTGGTGGTTAGTTAAATCTGTGGATTCAGAGCTTGTGACTACAGAGGGCCGACTATATTTAAAAGGTGCTACTCCTGGAGGCTTCCAGGAGAGACATGCAATCTTGGAAGGCAAAAAAGAGTGGGCTGAAAGAACTGGAGGAGTCAAGGGACTCAAAAATAACTGGAGGTGGGCTGCCTACATGTAGCCCCACAGCCTCACATTGCCCACCCTGACCTGGCAGAGATGTCTAAAGGCTGACACAACCCACAGGACACCACTTTCAGCTTTCAATAGCACTGGAGAGCCTTTGGCAGCACTGGAAAACCCAACAACTTTCCTGAAACTTCCAGGAATCTTTTTCTGAAATTCCTACAGGGCCATCACAAACTTTTTGGGCATCTGGAAACTAAATGCTCAGTGCTGCCTTCTTTTTCCTCCATGCCTGACCTTTTTCCGGCAATTCCTGCCTGGAAAATAATTGCATTCACTTGAGTGGCTTAAAACACTTTGGCTCTATCCCCAGCGTTTTGAACACTTAAAAGTAATTTTGCTGAATTAATATGGAATTGTGGGAAGAGAGACACAGAGCGGGTGGGGTTACTTGCGCAGGGAAGCTGTCTGTAAGTTTTTACTGCTTATAAAATGATAAAACAACACTTAGGGTTTTGAAATAATCTATTATAATTACTGTCAGAATTGCAACTGGAAAAGCAAAGTTGCTTTTTATTTTAATTTTATTAAAGAGAAGTGAACAAAGACTACCCAAGGCACCACAATAAAATTACATTAACTGTAAAATTACATTATTAATTCTTTAATCTCACTTGAGGCCTCAAGCTGTTGCTATGTCCAATTACCCAGCTAACCACCTGTCAGAATTGTAAAGCTAGTTTAACATTACCTCCAGGACAGTTGTGGGCCCTGTGTTCGGTCAGGTCTGCCAGTGAATCAAAGTCCTGCTGACAGTTATCGCAGGTGTAAATTGACTCGTCCTCCATGTCTTCATCTTCCTCATTTCGCTCTTCCTGACTGGTAATGCTGTTCCTCTCTTCCAAGACCCGGCTCTCCCTTGAATCATTCTCTAGCTCTCTGCCCAGGCCTCCTGCCGAGAAGAAGGGACTGCACTGTAAGTTTGGATTGCATGAGGTTGAAAAAGCAAAGAACCGGCACATATTAAAATACCTTTGTTATTATCACTCACGCGCTTCCCGATCGGTTCCAGCCCGCTTCATTAAGTGGATACAGAGAAGATGTTTGGCACGTAGGAACAATTAACTAATTATATTCAACTATTCTTCTCTTTATCTCCCCACCACCCCATCTGAAGTTACTAACAATTTTGCAATACAAAATAATGAAGAGAGTATCAAACGCTATGATAAAATATTAGAATAGAACCAGCAAAGGAGGACAAATGTTCAGCTTCCCTCTTGCTCCCAAAAAGGTGTCTTTCTAAACACAGGTCTTCTTAGGACATAGAAAGTAAACAGCAGAGGTGGAAAATCTCTGGCCATCTGGATATAGTTGGGATTATAATTCCCGTCAGTTCCAGCCAATGGTTGTGGATGATGGGAGCTGCAGTCCAACGTAATATTTTATCTGGATACTTTGCTTTACAATTGCATTATATAGTTTTATATTTTATTATTCCTTCCTTCTCTGTGTGTGTGTGTGCATATACAAATATATTTTAGATAGTATGTCTTTGGCAGAAACTATTGTTTTGGGTTGTTTTACTTGTAAAGCACCATGTATATAAATAGGGCTACATAAACAAACAATAATAATAATTTTCAAACCCAGTGTTTCAAGCTGTGGGCCATTGGGTGTATATGATCAGCCTCACTAAACAAATTCTCAGTTCTCCATAAGATCAACACAGAGAGCCCTCAAAATGGTGCTAATGGCCGAAAGAATTCTCGTAAGTAAGCATTTTAGCAGTTTCACTGGACAATCTCTTTACAAAAAAACAGTTAACAAATGAATCAATTACTCCCATCTCTGAAGCTGAAAAGACAATTACATTGACCAACACTGGAAAACAGGAACACAGCCAACAAATACTGTTTATTTCAGGAGAACTACAAACCCAATGCTGCGCCTATTGGTGGGTTTCATTTATCACAAACCACTGAAAACCAAATTTTCCATGAATTTGCCACAATGAGAGAGCCAACATAAATCCACTAATAGAAAAACACTGTGTGGTCTTCTAGGGAGTCATCACAGCATGTAATACCCTTCAGATAGAAATGGAAATATTAAAAATCAATGCATAAGCTTTTAGTGTATCATAAGATCATTCAATGTTTAAATCAACAGCACGTTTTCATATTCAGCAATTGTCACAGTATACCAGCACATTAGCTACAGAAACCTATTAAGAACTCTAGACATTGCATATTGTGCCAGTCAGAAGGTCTGCAAAGAAAACCTATTTCTCAGGTAACTGTCTACATCTGAACTGGTGCTGATTCACATAAATTGTCATTTTCAGAGTCTTGTGTTCTTTTACAACCAACTCTTTGTCTCAATGAAAAAAGGTTGTACAGGAAAAAAGCAAACTATAGATGCAGGTGGCTCTGTACTGTCTACATTATAATAACAAGCCTCATTTAAGATTTCTCCCAATAACTCCATTCCAATTGCCACTTTTCCATTTTATCATATTTATTTGGTACAGCCTTAGAGCATTCTTACATTTCAGACACAAATCGCCAGCATTAACACAATTCAATCTCTTTTAAGTCTGCACGTCCTGTAGAGCTGATAGTTAATAAATCAGGATGCCAACACACTAGTTTTATAAGGCTGAAACCTATAAAAACAATCCAAGTATATAAATTTAATTTAAAGAACTGCCATCCAAGTCTGCACTCAGTGCTAATAGAAAATGTACGGACAACAAGCTCTGAAGCCAAATGTTATCAAAGTGCCTACATAAGGAGGAAAAAAAGTTTGGGAAAAATTCATCCAAAGGACCTATTTTTATTATTCATTTCTACAGCAGCTTTAGCACTTAAGAGTATTTTGCAATTCTTATTTAAGCACCCCTCTGAGATAGCACATTGATATTTTCCATTTTAAATTTAAATGGAAGCTTTATTCTACCACATGGAGATCTCTGCAAATGTTCCTCTATGACAATGGCAGCATCTCCAAGGGATGAGCCTGTGACATATCAAGACCACTCCATCAATTTGCATCTGGACGATGTGCCAAACATCTCTCCTTCTAGCAGTTTTAGAAGATCCAATCAACAGAAGTGAAAATGGCAACAAACTGCAGTCCAAAACTGTAGAAGGCCAAAGGATCCCCACCTCAGTCTAAACAGATCCATCTATTCCCACCCACTACTGCACTATACATTTGGGATGGGCACTACTCACTTCAGCCAAACACCAAGAAACAAAATGAATCAGTTTGATTGCAAATGTTTGGTATGAGCTTCAGAGTGTAATGGAATGGTCCTGTTTACCAATCCAAAGAGCTTCAGGCTGATGCAGGGATCGAAAATGAGTGGTGGTGGGGACAACCACAAAGTGTATCTCCAATAGGATCATACAAGGAAAATGGCAAGATGGTGTGATGCAGAAGAAAAGAAGAAGTCCTGTGCTGTGTTTATTGACAGCTGCAAAGTACAATCTGGAAGGTGAATCTCATCAATACTCCCAAACTACAATGCTTACAAGGAGGGAGTATGTGAAGTCATTGAAGTTAGATCACCTTCTCCAGCATAGTTTTAGTCTGTCTTAGTAACAGATTGTGAAAAACCTGAGTGGCAGAATGATCAGGTGTTGATATTGCTGAGTTTTTAATTTCTTTTTGTCTTGATAAATAGCCTAGCTTAATCTTCTGTTTGTCTTTCTTGTTAATTTGTCTGCTTAATGACTGTGTGTATTTTAGGTAGTGAAATATATTCTGTCTTCCACGTCCACCCCTCTTGTTCCTATGGTCGTTGTTACTAAAGTGTTAGATGAAAGGCAGGCAGTATGAGTCATCAAAGAGAAGAAAAAGTATTGTTTGGGATCATTTTGAGGTGTGAGAGGATCTCAGAACTGCTATCTGCCTTCATTGCAAGCAGTAAATAAGTCAATGATATTACAGCACCAACATCCTGCTGCAGTAACTTAAGAGCCATCACTGAGTGGTCTTGCTCAGAGAAGAGGCTGAAGAAAAATCAAAACATCCAGGCAGCAGGGGCAAGGAACACAAAGTGGTGGTGATGGCAGCAGCTTTCCTTCCCACAAGAGGCTTAGGCAGTCAACTCTGAAAGAGATAAGGTGGGAGAAGTATGGGGCCATGAGCCAGACATTTCCTATCTCAGACCAAATCACTAAATGCCTTAAGGAGAACCAGGAAATCATTGGCGCATTTCAAAATGTGGACTGATGGTAATAATATATTAAGCGTGTTCTTGAAACCTTACTAAATCACTGAATCTCACAAACTGATTTGCTAGTAGAATAAACCAAAAAGTACCCTCTCTTCAGGTACACTGACATTCTCATTCTTATATATGTTAGTTAAACTTTAACAGACCTGTCTGATGCTCTTGAATACATTGCCAAGACTGAGCACTCAACAATAGCTATTTTTGTTACTGAAAAACAGTAAATTTTGTTGGTACCTAACACCAAGCCAGGAATTACCTGCCTGAATCGCCTCTCTTCAGGAGTTACCATGTCTCCAGCTTTTACATACATTTCAGAAGTTATGACCATTTATTTCCAACAATCCAGACCCCTGAATACTGATCAGAACAGATTGGGTCTTGAATGACCTGATCCAAACTGCAGCCACATCCATTACTGAATTGGACTCCAAGCTGAACTGGGGTCCCATGCACAACCATATTATTCACCTACCATTAGCTTGTTAGCTTCTTCTTGTAACAACAGAGTTGGTTTTTAGAAAAAGATGACCAGGGTGAAGGGGAGAGAAAAAAGGAAGACAACCCACATTGGGATAACCAACTGAGTAAAGGTAAAAGTACCATACCAACATAAATATTGGGATAAACAATAACTTCAGTCCACTGGCTAAAACAGTAAGCCTGACCATTTTATCAATAATAAATGGTTACCAGGTTGTTTCCTCAATCTTGCAAACTGAATATATATGGCTCCCTGCTCCTCTCGCTCCTTTTCAAACATCACTGACATTTATTTTTGCCATTTCTCTTTGAGGTTTAATGCTGCCAGCAATCATCGTTTGTTCACAACATTATATTTTAATTTAATGATACCTGGGGTTTGCCCTGAACAGTTCAAAATGAATGCCTGTGTGTGTGCATGTGTGTGTTCAAAAAGAGAGCAAAATTAATGCAAAGAAATATGAGAAATACATGCATGTGACATTATGTTCATGGGATATGTATGCAGTTTTCCTGTTCAGAAATTAATATCCATTTTTGTACAGAACAGCTTTTAGAATTCCATGAATACAGTCCCTTTTCCTTCTCGCTCAGCCTCAACAAGGTGGGGAGGGGAGAGAGAATACAACTGTAATATACAAACAGTTAAAAAAAAAGAAAAGATAATGGTCCAGCACATCGTTAATGGTGTTGGCTTCCTAAGACTTACAACTTAATAAAATTGATCTCACTGCAGTACTGTAATGAAGAACAGTAGGATAAGGCTACCCTTGAACCAGGGAAAATTGTATATTGTTACCTCCTTGTGACCTCCTAGTGTTATGGCCATTCTAACCTCTGCAAACTGTCATTTGTATGATTCTGACAGCAGATGGAAGAGAAGAGCAACAAAGTGGAGGAAAGAAGGGCAGAGAAGTCTTTATCAGTCAGGTCGTTTCAAATATATTAACACAATAACAACATTGAGAGCTGTCAGCCCTGTACAAATACGGGTTTTGCTCATCGTGTATTTCTGCCATAAGCAATAGAAGCTGTAGTCTCTATGTAAGACACGCACTCAAAGAACAGAAAATACAAACATAACTCTTTTAAGTATTGTTCTGGAGAACTACATGCACAGTATTGTCTATACCAGGAGGTGAATATCTGACTGGAGGGAGGGCACACTAGATTTCTCCAACCAAGTGGGGGCTTCAACCTGCAAAATTCAAGGACCTAGGGGCCAGAAAAAAAAGGATTTTTCCTTCAGTACAGGTAGGACAAAAGTCAGGATCATGCACTGGGTTGAATGTTGGACTAGGATATTGGAAGTCTAGGGTTCAAATCACTGCTTGGCCATGGAAACCTGCTGGGTGACCTTTGGCAAGTCACACTCAATCAGCCTCAGAGAAAGGATAGGGCAAACCATCTCTGAACAAATTTTGCCAAGAAAACCCCATGACAGGTTTGTTTTAAGTCAGAAACTACTTGAATTCTCCCTTACAAACCAGCCTGGGCTTTGAGATCTGCTGAAGAGGCCCGTTTCTCTGTCCCACCACCTTCACAGGTACATCTGGTGGGAACACTGCTGCTCCCAGGCTCTGGAATTCCCTTCCCTGTCATCCTCTCCACTTTCTTTCCGTAGTGAAGCAAAGACATTTTTATACCAACAAGCATTCAATGTGTGATTATGGTCACTCTTGTATAAGCTGCTGGCTATTGTTAACGATGCAGAATTTTTGAATGTTTGACTAAAAAAAAAAGAAACAGGAATCAGGAACAAGCATCTACATGGCTCCTCTTTTTAGGAAGCCTGTGAACTTTTAGGGGAAAGTGAAATATGACATTAATTAAGGTGGAGACTGTATTCAAAAACCACAAAAACACTAAGACTTGAAAGGGCAGCTCTGAAGGAACTAGATAAGCTCATCAGGAATAAAGATACCAAAACTAGAATCATCCGTGCCATAGTATTTCAGATTTCAGTGTATGAAAGCAGTGAAGAAACTGACAGGGCGAAAATAATCAACTTATTCCAAACGTGATGCTGGAGCAGAGTTCTAGGAATATCATGCATAGCTAAAAAGACAAATTAATGGGTCCTCATATAAATGAAGACTGAACTCGCCCTAGATGACTAAACCAAGGCTGTTATACTTTGGCCATGAGTTGAGATGATGTGACTCAATAGAAAAAATGATGATGCTTGGTAAAGTAGAAGGCAGCAGGAAAAGAAGCAGACCACATCACAGATGGATGGATTTAATCCAAGAAACCACAGAGTTTGCAAGGTCTGAGAAGGGCAGTTCATGACCAGGGCTCTCATTCATAGGGTCGACTTGATGGCAAGTTAACAATAAAACTATGACAGTTCATGCCCTTTTCTCGTTCTCCATTCCTCACACTTTATATCCTACCAAGCACTAACCAGAAGCAGCATTGCTTCTCTTCCTCTCTCCAGTACTCTATGACCCCATGTTTTGTTTCAACACTATGATTCCATGTTCAGTTGCAATGCACAGAAGACAACAGTAGAAATTTTCTGGTGCCTGGTAACTAAATGTTTGGAATTTTTCCAGCTCTGAAAAAAGTTCTAAATTGGAAACATGCCTACATCAAAAGGGATACACCAGGCAGCAGATTCTGTTGTTCCAAGACCTTATATGAATTCCTCCTTATGCCTTCGACACAAAATATCATGACTGTCAAAAGAGATGCTTTCACCATCTAAGGACTGAGCAACAGCAGTGAAAACTTCTTCAGCTGTCACCAGCCATCCACTGGGCTACAACAGAGGAAAAGCTGAGAAGCTGGGATATTCTATCACTCCATCTTTCTCTGAATGCTTTCTATTATAGTTGGTTATTGTAATAACCACTGTGCTCCTTTATGAATTGGTCGCCTGGGTGGTTCTTAATTTTTTTTCGCTCTTCCCTAATTTTCACTTGTTCTTAACAATGTTTTGTCATTTGTAAATAGGGACAGACTTATTTTTCTTAACCTCTCATGGGTCTCTCAGAGAGACTTTTACATCTGAAGAGGAAGGGACAAATACCATCAAATGATAAATCAATGCATTCTTAGGTTCCAGGGCACCTCACCTTAAATTAAGTTTTGCCTTCATAATAACATCAGTGCTCCTAAGCCAGACAATAAAAAAACCTTTATCACAGTACTAAACAAATGTCTTTATATCATCATCTTAATTATGATTGATTGATTGATTGACTTTGCCCCAGAACTCAAAGCAGCTTCCAAATTAAAATACAGTACTGTCAAAATATACAAAAAGTCAACATTAAAATGGAATATAACTATCAACAACGACACAAACAAAACATACCATTCAAGTAATAATAAGCAGAATACAACTTAAAACAGGAGCAATTTAAAACTGTACTAACTAAACTAAACTAACTAAAAGTCCCTTTATTTAAAAACTTTTAGTCTCTAAAGCCTGTCAGAACAAGACATTTTTGTGTGTTTTATTTATTTATTTATTTGTATCCCGCCTCTCCATATGGATCGAAGCGGCGAACAACTTACAAATAGCATGTATTTCGAAACATTTCTATACATGCCCCCAACAAGCTGGGTACTCATTTTACCGACCTGCGAAAGGATGGAAGGCTGAGTCAACCTTGGTGCCCGGCAGGATCGAACTCACAACCTTGTGGCTTGCAGTACTGGCATTTAACCACTGCGCCACCAGGGCTCCTTTGTTTCAGTAAGACTAATGTACACAAGCATGTGTGAATGCGTGTACTGTTTAGAGAGTGATACCTTCTCACAGCATCCATATCAACAAGTAAAAGTTATTTATGTAAAACTGCACTGTCAAGGACAAAGAGAAACAAGGGAGAGGGTTATGAATCTGCCTGTATTCTTAATTTCGTCAGCCAAAACTGGGCACAGCCTGCACCCATCTCCATCGCTAGGTGGCAAGGCGATGTGGGACAAGGTCACCTTGGCCACGACATCCAAACTTGGGAACTTAATTTCTCTGGGAAGTCTACCTGGCTTACTCTCCACTTGTGCCAACATGGTATTTCCACCCTTCTGGGACAGGATCTTGTACTTAACTTACTCTGTGTTTCCCCTCTATTACATTTTCCTGTTTAACCTTTTTCCACTAAGTGGTTTTGCTTGTTATTATGACTCTTATGTTGCTTTCTTACTATTGGCTTTATTGCATTTTATTGTTTCGATGTCTACTTTTATAAAAACACGAATCGGTAACATTTTTAAAACAGAAAGCTAGACTAGAAATAAGTTTAAAGAAATCAAACAATTATCATGTGGTAGGAAAAGACCGATAGCCAATGCCAATTTCATGACTGTGTTTTTAAAAGCTGGCTGAATGACAAGAGATGAAATGGTGAAAATTGTTTAAGGGAGTAACTGAACCTTTCTTATATACTGACCATGTTCATGTAGCATGAACAGAAAAAGGCACAGTGAGTCCTGGACATGAATGCTCTCTCCTTCTCTTTATCCAGCAAGGCCAGCTTTCACTTTCGTTTTGCAGATAATCTGGGTAATTACTTTTTAAAAGGCATTTTATCACAGAGCTCCTAATTCCAAGCCTCAATAATATTAAACTCCTCCCCCCTGAAAAAAAATGTACTCTTTCTATCATTTAATTCTTTTTGTAAAAGAAAATTTCTTAAAATTGGAGAAGGGAATCCTTTCAACATTCCCCAAGAAAACATTTTTAGCTCCCAAAAACTAACACAAAAAATAACAAGTAAGCATTACTCGTTTCATTGAAAGAGCAACATTGTTGATCATTAACATTGTTTACAAAATTGTTTACAATAGCACCATTGTGTCCTTGTTATCCCAAATGTAATATATTATTGTTAATTGTAACACATTTTGTTAATGTGTCCTTGCTACTCCCAAATGTATTATATTATTGTTAATCGCAACACATTAGTTGCAAACTCTGGTTGTTCATTAAGTGCAGGTTAACATGACATCCAGACTCAGCCTATTGTGGTTAATCTTAGACACGATTAACTTAAACAAACCAGGTTCATAAACCATAATTTGAAAGCTTTTCTCAAAGAGTAAGCACAGCTTTGTTGGGTTCAGATGACACTATTATTAACTGTGCTTAAATCAGATGTGTAAACGAGAAGGTGGAAGCTTCCAAACTCCTCCTTGGAGTCACAGCAAAAGATGAAACGGGACCACACAATTGTTCTTTTGTTGTTCTCATAACAATAAATCATGGTGTATTGTTTTTGTATCCACAATCTATGGGCAACATGGTACTCTCTTGGTATTCTCATCTTGCCAAAACAACCATGTGAGGTTCACCTTGGAGTTGCCATTAATCAGAAATTATCTGAAGGCTTACAACAAATATAAAACATCAGAATACCAGATTGCCTAATCCTTAATGCGACAATAGAACTGAGCGAATATTTTATTTCCTATACATTTTTATGTTTTTGTATAATTTTTTAACTTTAAAAGGGGCTTTCTATGCCCATTTTGTGCTTACAGAGATACATACACACATGCCTCCTTCCTCAATTATCCTGTCTTCCATTCAAATTATGATACTACTTTAATAAGTAAGTAGAAAGTCTCATTAAATGCTGCTAATTTTTTTGCATCAATCAAACCGCAAGTCATTTTATTTCCATTACAACCAAAATCTCCTAGAGGAGCACTCATATTAAGTTTCTTTATTTTCACCACCAGTAAAATGTTATTTTTAAACAGCATTTTTCTTCCCTTATTGCTTAAGAATTAGGAAGCATTTTTTTCTTTTATGTCTTTATTGCTACTCTTTCTCTTTTTTCATGTCATTATTGAAAGATTATTAAAAATGTGAAATCATAAAGAGACATAACATTGGAAGTAAATTCATCACCAACTTTTACCAAACATTAGCATTAGCTTTTAGTATTCTTTTTTAGCTTTATTTTCCCGAGAAAGAAAGGGGGAGGGAAGGAACCTGCTTACAATTACTGCTTATGCTCTCCCTAAACACTTATGTTACTAAAGTGCGAAATGTCTTCTAAACACAAAGACAGATCTGGGAAGTAATTACAAAAATGCATTCAGGGGCAATAATTCTATATTAACTGTCAGCAGTATACATCTTCTGAAAAGGCACTTGTTATGAAGGAATTATGTGTGTGGCAGATGAAGGCACCAAAGGCAAGAGAAAATTGCAAAGACACATTAAACCTTAGACTCCAGCTCCCTCATCAAGGGTCAATTTATGTTTAAATCATTACCTTGAAGTCAAGCCAATGTCTGCTCAAAAGTCCGTTACGAGATGTTAACATGCAGACAGATCCACTAGACTTGTATTTCGGAAGAGAATATTCTTCTTTTAAAACAATCTTAACTAGTAGGTCATTTAAATTGTTTTTCCCCCTCTGAGCTCTTGTTGCTATTAGCCTCCAAGAATCAGACTGGGATATAAACTAATGACATACAATGGTTTCTAGGAATCGTGCTTTTTATGAATGTGGCATAGACTTCTGAAGCATTTCGCCCTGAATGGTTTGGTTCTTGCCCAACGGGCCAATCCACCCAGTACTCTTTCTCAGACATACACCTAACCACACCACTGAAATTAGAACACAAAAAAAGGATGATCAAGGAGTCACAGCTGGCTGCTATTCCATTGAGCACACACTTATTGCCTCTATGTGTATCCTCCTCAAGAGCCAGTGTAGTGTAATGATCTGAGAGTTGGACTATGACCCTGGAAACCAGAGTTTGATTCTCCCCTTGGCCATGGAAACCCATTGGGTGCCTTTGGACATATCACACATTCTAAGCCTCCAGAAAATTCCATGATAGGTTTGCCTTGGGGCAGCCAGAAGTTGGAAATCACTTGAAGACACATAACAACAACAACACAACAACCTCTTCAAGCATATAAAAAAATACATGGGAAGGGAGAAAGGTCACACGTGCCCAAACTTCTAGCACTCATTACATTCTCGGGGGGGGGAGAAATGTACAGCCAACAGTATGTACAGAAAGATACTTCCATGTACGCGCACACAGTTCTTTCAGAACTTAACCACTAAGACTGAGACTATGCAGTATCACCACATTACTATTGCAACCACATTAATGTAATGTCTGGACAATGGCGTAATGGAGCCAGGACTCACAGAACTGAAGAATTTGGACTTCTTTATTGGTAAGGAAAATGAGATCATCTGTTGCATCACCACCTCAAGCTCCCTCCAACCTTACCTGGAAGCCTCACAGTAGATGAGGGAGGGAGGGATTTGCCCCAGCAACTATACACTGCTGTGAGCTATTCTTGTTCGAAAGCAAAGCATTTTGGAGGAGATTGATCTTGAAAGGGCATTAGGTGCTATTAGTTTGCCCTCCCCCCCCAAAAAAAAAATCTGCTCCTGGAGGTGAGGAAAACTGCTAGAAATACTTTGCCAATATAGATCAGCATACAAATTTAGACTCTATTTAGGCCCTTTCACATTGCACGATTATAGTGCTATGATTCCACTTTAACGGCTGTGGTTGCATCCTGTGGAATCCTGGGATTGACGTCTTAGGAAGGGACATTTAGAATTCTCTGCCAGAGATCTCTAGTGCCTCCCCAGACTAAAAGCCCCAGAATTCCACAGGTTATTATCATGGTTGTGAAAGTAAAATCACAGTGCTATAATTATGTAGTATGAAAGGGATGATCTAGGTATGTGGCTAGATCACAATACCACTGCATCTGAATATAGCTACAATGGGTGAAAAGGACAATACAGATGATTCATGATTGCTGGCAACTATCTTTTTTCCACCAAGATCATGATCATTGTCTAAAACAACTTTCTCTCAAACACTCGACCTCTTAAGAGTGGCTGAGGAAAGATCAGTGTCCCATCTTCTTTATGAGGCTCTGCTCTGTGGACAACATGACTGCACACGCATATGCACACCCAATGCAAAGTTCATTCCAAGCTGCTCAGCTATGCTTGGATACTGGGCAGGTGAGAAAGGGATGATGGCTAAGGTCGTCCTTTCCCTTTATCTGATTCTTCTTCCTCTTGTTGCATAACTCACCTTGAGCTGATGCTCATGGTGCTCTGATTAGAAATGTTGGAAAGCTATCTTATTATGAGTAGCTTCCCAGGATTTGGACATAATTCTTTCCTAGACCAACCTAGACCTCTCTAGTGGTCTTCCATCCAAGGTCTGATCCTGCATAGCTTCAAAGGTCAGGTGAGACTAGATGTCTTCAGGATGACCAAATGGACAAGTTAGTCAACTAGTCCTATGATCAGAAACTAAACAAGAGGAGACCAGAATGATCCCCACATGAATCAAATGACAAGAGACAATGACAAGGCTTGACCGCAACCTGTTTTAAATAACTCTGATTAAGACAAACCCTAGTTTTCAAGGTTCCTATATAATCCATAATGGAAGGAGAGCAAACTACGGTTCCCAGATGAGATCTGAAATCTACGGAGACTTGGAAGGCCACAATTTCCTCGGCCCTGTTCAAAACAGAAAGCCAGAAGCAGGAGCTGAAAAAAGGCTAAAATACCAAAAAGGGAAGTGGTTGAAGCAATTAACTAAACTCTCATCAGAGTTTTCATTAATAAATGTTTTTATTTGCCAGGGTACTCCCTGATGCTCACGTTGTTTCCAAAGATCCTTAATTGGGCTCCAGGATCTGCTACAAAGTTCCTAGAGTTCTCTTACCCCAGAGGGCACCCAGAAAAGGTAGGGACCACGACTGTTCATAATACCATTTTCCAGACAGAGCTAATTATGACTGTCTTCTACTAATGAAAATGGGGTGGGGGATAGAAAGAGAAAGATACTGCTGCTACTGTAATTAAGCTTGAGGAGAGTTCAATTGGTGGGGGAAGAGAATTAAATTTATTTACATGCTGTTCTACTGCTGATGAAGGACTAGCTATTTGGGAGGCCTTCTAATTAACCCTCATTTAGTTCATTTTTGTATCTTCATTCCCCACGTGCACCAAGCAAGGTAAACTGAAGAGAGTAACAATAATACTAATGTTATTAATAACAATAGATTAGTCAGTTTAAAAATAGAGAGAGAGAGAAGGGTAAGTTTCTTTGCAAGACCCAATGCTGGGCCTTAAATTATTAAATTTGCATTTAGCTTTTTTGATACTGACAATTAAGAAAATCCACACTGAAGAGCATGATTTGACAAAGAAACATAATATGCAGTAACGCCTTGGGAGAGAAGAGATTACACAGAGAGAAGTCTTTTCTTTCACCTTCTTGCAGACATTTTCCTGTTGACGCGCTCCCTCGCTCCCCCTTCCTCATTTTTTTTTTCCAGAGACGTGATGCCAGGAAAAACCATTTCCCTACGGACCACATCCTCAGAGAACTGCACAAGGACGGCAACGGAAGTCAGGAAATCCCGTGGTGAACACCACAAAAGTAATTCAAGAAAGGAAACACAGTGCTCTCACATTCTGCCGCGTTCCACTGTTTTTTCCCCCATCATCTAGCTCAGTCTCCTACCCAGGACCTCTCTTTCAGAATTAAATCAAGCAATTATTTTTTTCTTGGTACTATACAAACGTATGAAGTTCTCAAAGATGTTTTTCTTCAAGATGCTGTCGCAACAATCTACATGCATCATAAGCAACCTCTTATTCTTCCTCATTTTACCTGCAGAAGCTAAGGTTTTTGTTAATCATTCTTTAAAAATAAGCTCTCTTCTTCTACTACTCTTGCCCACTATCTAAAACACTGTTCTCTCTTCAAACTTCCATATATCATGTATCACATGTTATGTACACATCTGTACCATCATTTCCGCACTAGAAGAAAAATGGGGAGGGGGCTTAACATAGTCTTCCTAATTTTTATCTTTCTTTACCCTAACTTATGAACAAAATGACAAACAATTCTCTGCAAATACTGCACATAAAATCTGACAGCAGTACAAAGTACGATTAGCTTTGCTGCTTTTTAAAAAAATTGTTGTCACTTTCGCAGTCAAATTGCAATAGCAAGACGTATCAATAAACTGAAGTAGCTCATCTTTATCAGTCATAAATTGCAATGCTTAAGAATATTTGAAGTGAAAGCACAATTCATTGTAAAAGCACATTGTTCGGCAATGTTAAGTTTCAATGCTGTTTTCCTTTTGTTTGTCAATGAACCTTATTTACAGAATGAACCTTAAATATTCTAGGTTTAAAGCAAAACCACCTCTGAGTATTCCTTGCCTAAGAAAAGCCTGTGAAATTCATGGGGTTGCCAAAAGTTAACAGGTGACTTAAAGCCGCATACAGACACACAAGGCACATCCATCCCACGATTTTTTCCACAGAGTTCAGTCCTACTGAGATCAGTGGAACTTAATTGAGAAAAGCGAATTTGGATTACAATCTTAAATAACTTATCCCTACACGTGAGGTCTATTTCCACTACAATATGGATATATCATCAAAACAAAACTATTTTTCATATGTTTTTATTTTGCTCAAATGCTTTTGGGCACATTTTTATTTTGGAATTTTAGTACCCTACCCAATCCTGTCTGATCCTGGAAGCTAAGCAGGACCAGGCTTGGTTAGTGCTTGAATGGGAGACTGCCAAAGCATACCAGGCACTGTAGGACATAGTTCAGAAGAAGGAACTGGCAAAACCATTTCTGAGTATTCCTTACCTAAGAAAATCCTAAGCCATAAATCAACAGGCAACTTGTAAGCACACAGACACATGTACACATATATACACACATCCTTTTACCTCCATAGAGAGGATTTTCCAAATCCCATTTCTACCCTATAACAGCAAGACTCTAAAGCTAACATTTTGGACTGAGACTCGTTCACAATCTGACTCCCTCCAGGACAGCCTGCCCTGTCCCTGTTCCCAAAAGAGCACCTTTTTAGATAAGCATGGCACGCTCCTGCTCACATAGCTTTACATGAAAACATTTGTCCATTTAACTAGGAGATTAATCAAGTAAAACCTTCCTTCTAGCAACAAAGCGTGGGCTTGAGCTATTACAATAAAAAATATTCAAGTCTTCCATCAGCATCTACCATTATAGTTGTGGTGATATGCAAATGTGGTTAAATTTAACTGATTACTCTGTTAGAATGAAATTATTACTCAACTAAAATGTTTCACAGTATCATTAGGGCTTTTATAGTTAATTGCAAAAAAAGAAAAAAAGAAAGAAAAAAGATCAGTGTCTCATTCAACTACATGCAAGCTGACACTCATGAAAACCCCCTGCTCCACTCTTCTTCCAAAGGATAGCGTCACCACTCCATCAGCCTGGCTGAAAGGCCAGAGGTTGCCTGAAGGGGTAAAAGAGAACCAGCTTAGTGGTTTGAATGTTGCACTCGGACAGTAAAGACCAGGGTTCAAATCCCTGCTCAGCCATGGAAACCCATTGGGTGACTTAGGCCAGTCACACCCTTTCAGTTTCAGAGGAAAGCAAAGGCAAAACTCCCCCGGAACAAAAGCTTGCCAAGAAAACCCCATGACAGGTTCACCTTAGGGTCACTCTATGCCAGATACAACTTGAAAGCATACAACAACAAACAGCAAAAAACCAGATTTGCATCATTGCCCCATCCCTGCATTCCATCTTGATTTGACATGTTTTGTAACATTCCTTTCTTGCAAGACAAAATGAAATCAATATGAAATACGTATTTATCAAATGGTAATTTGAATACTAAAGGTACTGACAACTGGAACAGCTCGCAAGGGTTGACCCCAAATGAGCAGCGTAATGTGAAGAAGGGGTGTCACACAATCCCACAGCAGCAATTCTACCGAGTGGGTAGAAATTTCTGTCCATAACAACTTCAAGAGTGCTCAGGTCAACACGGCACATGTCAACAGATCACTTATATAAATAAAAGGACAGAAAATCTCTTAACCAGCGCTAAGGACTCTTTCACACTAGACAGTTATAGCACTATGATTTCACTTTAACTGCCACAGTTCCCTCCTAGTTGAGGGAGGGCATTCAGAATTGGCGCCTCAACAAATGACAAACCCCAAGATTCCACAGGATGTTGCCATGCCAGTTAAAGAACCATAGTGCTGTAATTATCTATCACAAACCCTGGTGGCACAGTGGTTAAATGCCGGTACTGCAGCCACAAGGCTTTGAGTTTGATCCTGCTGGGCTCCAGGTTGACTCAGCCTTCCATCCTTCTGCAGGTCAGTAAAATGAGTATCCAGCCTGTTGGGGCAATTAGCTAACACGTTGTAAACCACTTAGAGAGCACTTAGCTAATAAGCGGTATAGAAATACACATGCTATTGCTATTGCTGTCATGAAAGGGCACTTCTGATGATGCTGACATCAGAAAAAGTCCAAAAAGTTGTGTCTTTTTTCTGTAATGTATTCACTGGGGAATTACTGGTAAGCATTTTGGCAACTTGACCCCAGATACCAAGATGGAAATTGTGAGGCTCTCCAAATGTCGCTGGGTGCCAAATGCCCACAGCCCTATCCTGTACAGTCAATGGTGAAAAATGGTGGGAGTTACATCTTAACAACATCTAGAGAGTTCTGTCATTCCCACCCCCGTACCACATGAAGGACGAGATACCATAATAGCAGAAGTGAAGGAACGGATGGTTTCAGTATTGGTGCTAGAGGACCTCTAGTGATTTTACTCTGCATGCCAAACGAGAGGAGCAAAGCAGAATGCTACAGAGTGACCCAATTCACCCAGCATCAAACATGAAGTCAAAGCAAGCTGAATGTCTTTATGTGAGGAAGTCTAGCTGTGCCACAGCAAAGTTCATGCACACTGAGCTACATAGACTCTACCACCCATGCTGATCCAATGGAGACCTTGAAAGTGATACTGCAACTAGTCCAAAAATAAACTTTTCCAAGCTCTGATCTGATGAATCCCTGCAATTCTTCCCTGAACACAAAAATACTTCTGCATGGTCTTTAGCTGTCTTCCACATGGTTAAAATTTCCCTAGAAAGAAGATTACTAACCCATTTATGTGCTGATGGTGATCAATGCTTAATCTATACAACTACAGCAATATGTATTCAGAATGGATGTTCAAATGTAGCTTGAACTTATGGCCCTGGTGAGTGCAAATCACTTGGGACTTTTTTAAAACTAAACAAATGTAAAATCATTAATTTCCAAACAGAGCAAGAAATAAAGAAGCAGCGATTCACTGCAGTCCACTTCAGTCTTACAGTTAACCTATATAAATTGTCCACAAATGAGGGTGTAAAGGTATACTTGTTGGACTTGTATGTCTGTTTTTTAAAATCCTGTTTTCAGTTCTTGGCTTTCCTAATATTTCTTTTACCCAACTATAAATCATCTGCTACAGCTTAATCTCTTAATTTATTTCCCCTCACAGAATGACTTTCTCAGCCATCATTGTGGAAAGCTAGGAACAGTCAGGGCCAGATTGAAAGTAGTACAGTTTTAACAGTCTGAAAGACTCACTCTGACATGCAACATGAAGACTGGACATTTGCCAGTCTCCTTCATTGCTAAACTCTTTAGGCAAAATTATACTTTGCTTAGCAAATTACAGCTTTTCAGGTGTAACAGAAAGCCATGGTTTATGAAAGAGTTTGGCAACTTGTGGTCTTTGAAATGTTGGACTGCAACTCCCATCCCCTTCATCCAGCATGGCCAATGGTGAGGGATGATGGGAACAGGCAGATGAGGACGGGCCATGTTTGGATAATTTGAATCTGCTTGTGTGGTAAGGACAAGCAGCCTCAAGCTTCCCTCTCAGACAGCAATTGATAACGGAACCTCTTTCCCCATGGCACCCAAAGTGTTGTTTTAGTTACTTGTTTGTTCTCATTAACTTAGGTAACATAAATAATTTTCCAACTTTGGACATCAAGAAGAATTGTGATTTTTTTTAACTGAAAGTGCAAGTTTGTATCCATCAATGTAAAATATGAAAAGGGAAGAGCAAGCCTGCAAGCTCAAAACTCATATGGACCTGCTCATACAGAAAGAAACCACGATTTTCTCATTGCATCTGAACTGATCCTATGGTCCATGGCTCAGTTTAGACAACCCTCCAAATAACGGTGTAGAAGAATCAAAAGCAAGCTGTGAACATATTCTCTTACCCGTTCTCTGTCTCTCTCCGGTCATTTCTGCACTACCCTGTTATAGTGCTATTATTCCACTTTTCATATCCTATGGAATTCTGGGGTTTGCAGTTTAGGGAGGGGCATTTAGAATTCTCAGCCAGAGAGCTCTTCGGCCTCAGGAAACTACAAACCCCAGAATTCCACAGGAGGTTGAAAGGAGAATAATAGCACTATAACAGTCTAGTGCATAAATGGCCCCTCCCTCACACATACACACACTTTCCTTCCTATGCACCGCTTCCCTTTTAGTTTACAATTGCATTCATCTTTTTTTGTTTCCATGTCCAAATCAGCAGATCACAGTGCCTACCTGGCTTCCAAACAAGTATCAGAAACTATGCTTTGAAGTAGGTTTCAAACGTTTGTTTGAAAGCAGGTGTTAAACTCAATTTGTGATGTGAGCAGCTTTCACGTTTTATTGCTTCCATAGAGAAAGGTAGAACCACAGGATGACATTACCAGCAGCTTATACGGAAGAGTCATAATGGTTAAGAATAGAAGCCGCTCCCTTATATCCAGAACATTGGGTTCATCTAACTCAATAGTGTCTATACCCGAAGGCTGGGGACCTCCAGATGAACTGCATGCATAGATACAGTGAGCTCTGAAGACACACACTTCTTGGGTTTAGAAGGCTGTTCTACACCTAGTAGTGAGTCTCCAGGACTTCAAGCAGGTCTCTTTCCTCAAATCCATGTAAGAGACAGTCAGTGACTGAAGCTGGAGCCTTTCTTTTTCTCAAGAAGGCTCTCAGTAACTGCAAAAGTCATTGCACAATTAGGGGTAGGGTGGGGGAAAAGAAACAGCTGCCTAACTTCAACCACCAGGAGATAACCAAGCTTTATTTGGACATCCTGCCAAGGCAGAGACCCTTTCTTAAGTTACATTTTCAATTGCTTTTTTGTCTGGTTCTGCTGGAAAATGACCTCAGCAATGGGAGATTATCCCAGTCTATTCAATCTTACTATTGGGAATGATTTCCTAATGCTCAGTCTAAGCTTTCTGATGCTTTGGTTCATCCCATTATTGCTAGTTGTGCTCCCTTGTGCTTTCCTAGAACAACAGATCTAATTTGTATCCAAAAAAACACCTACAGTTTTCATCTGAACTCATCCCTTTTCTTGGCCACTATACTGGAGGAAAACAATAAAAAATGAAACTTCTTTTTTTCCCCCCTTCTCCCTCCAGAACTCCAGCTGCTGTTAGAGAAAGGGTGCAGAGAGGGGAGATGATTCTTCCTCCTGTTGCATTTGCAAGCCACAGCAATAACTGACCTCATAGAGAGAAGTGCATGTTCTGGAAGAACCGGCACACAGGGTGTCTTTGAGCAGTAGCACATTTTAGAAGGAAAGTTGTTGGAGAAAGCCAAAGTCTGAAAGGCTATCTCTGAAGGAAAAAGAAGGAAGACTGGAAGGAGCAGAAGAAAAAGCACAGGATTACAGAACTGGTTTTCAGACTTTTTACCTCTAAGGAACCCCTTCCTCATCAAACTATCCAACAAGAACACCCTGTAGGTTGCAGAACAAGAGTGGCAGAAACAAGCAAGTCTGCCTTAAGGAAATACTCAGGATATTCCGTATGAATCCTTATTGTCAATATGCAGCAGATTGCTGTGAAGGTACATTTCTGGAAAGTACCAAGGTCTAAGGCAAGTAAAGGTCAAATTCCAACAAACAGCAGTCAAAGAGCCCAAAGGCAGGTAACATTACCCATGATGAGCAAGATATCAAGTCCAAAAGCATTAAATGGCCAAAGGCAGTTCAAATTGCTATTAGGATACACAAGGAGCTCTGGTGGATCAGACCATCTTGCCCTGTTTGCTACAGTGACCAACCACTGTGGTTTAAGCCAGAGCACAGACTGGATTTCAAAAAGATAATTATAAGGAACAGGGGGAAAAATACCTCAGCCAAGCAAGATTTTCTTTCATCAGCTGTTCCTGCCCATAGTGAGCTGAGCAATTACTGGTAAGGCGGGGCCTGGTGGACCACAACTGGATTGGCCCTTGGGATGGGATGAGTCCTCTCCCACACAACGGAATTAGTACTGCAGGCTATGCTGTTCCTATTAAAGCAGTACTTCTCGGGCAATCTAACAACATTTCTTTTAATGTGCCATGGTCAATGTTGTTATGTGGCTTCAAGTCATTTTTTATTTATGGCAACTCCAAGGTGAACCTATCACAGGGTTTTCTCAGCAGAACTGGTTCACGACCTATGCAGAATCTTTACATCCTGATAAACAAATGATTTATTACTTATTTACTTACAATTTATTACTTATAGAATCACAGAATCATAGAAGAATTGGAAGAGACCCCAGGGGCCATCCAGTCCAACCCCCTTCCATGCAGGAAAACCCATCAAAGCATTCCCAACAGATGGCTATCCAGCTTCTGATTAAAAACTTCCAAAGAAAGAGACTCCACCACACTCCTAGGCAGCATATTCCACTGCCAGACAGCTCTGACTGTCAGGAATTTCTTCCTGAGGTTCAAGTGGAATCTCCTTTCCTGCAGCTTGAATCCATTGCTCCTTGCCCTAGTCTCTGGAGCAGCAGAAAACAAGCCTGCTCCCTCCTCAACATGACATCCCTTCAAATATTTAAACATGTCTATCATGTCCCCTCTTAACCTTCTCTTCTGCAGACTAAACATACCCAGCCCCCTAAGCCATTCCTCATAGGGCGTGGCTTCCATACCCTTCACCATTTTGGTCACCCTCCTCTAGACACGTTCCAGCTTGTTGATACCCTTCTTGAATTGCGGTGCCCAGAACTGAACACAGTATTCCAAATGAGGCCTAACCAAAACAGAATAGAGTGGTATCACTACCTCCTTCAATCTAGACACCATACTCCTATTGATGCAACCAAGAATTGCATTGGCTTTCTTGGCTGCTGTATCACATTGCTGACTCATGTTCAGTTTGTGATCTACAAAGACTCCAAGATCCCTTTCACACGTACTGCTACCCAGCCACGTGTCCCCCATTCTATATTTGTGCATTCCATTTTTTCTGCCTAAACATAGGAGCTTACATTTCTCTCTATTGAAATTCATTTTGTGAGCTTTGGTCCAGCTCTCCAATCTGTCAAGGTCATTTTGAAATTTGATCCTGTCCTCTGGGATATTAGCAACCCTTCCCAATTTGGTGTCATCTGCAAATTTGATCAGCATGCCCTCTACTCCTTCATCCAGGTCATTGATGAAGATGTTGAACAGCACTGGGCCCAGGACAGAACCCTGTGGCACCCCAGTAGTCAATTCTCTCCAGGATGAAAAGCAGCCACTGGTGAGCACCCTTTGGTTTCGGTTGGTCAACTAATTACAAATCCACTTAACAGTAGCCCTGTCCAGCCTGCATTTTACTAGCTTTTTTGCAAGGATGACTTACAATAATTTATTACTACGATTTCCCATATCACAGTATAGGAACCACCTCTACCACATAACATGGCATCCAAGAAGTTAACATAACAATATTCAGACATATATTTCATCAGTTTAAATAACAGAAAATACAAAGAACAGTGACTTTTGAGTTGCTGCTCCTTCAGAGTTTTGTAGCTGTGATGGTGTCTGTATTCTGCCCATGCTCCTTTACACCTCAGGATAGCAAATAAGCCTTAAAACAACAAGATACTAAGTGTTCGTGCTGTGGGTTTTTTCCCCACTGCATCCTCAGCTAGATTTTCTGGCCTGCCTACTGGTTCCATTTTCTGATTGATTCACAGCTTTGCTCTCTGTCTGGTTCCTTTGCTTCACCTTTCTGGATCTACCTCTGGTTTGGGAGTACTACATATGACTCAGCCCCAAAACCTACTTGAAATGACCAGTCTTATTCATTGCACTTGGCCATAATCAAATTAGTAGCTAGCACAGGTAACCAAGAATCTGAACAATTAGCATCTTGGTTCAACGTTCTTAGGATTATTCTTCTTGGTATGGTGCATTACCTAATGGCTGATTTTCCAACAAGGATTCATTGCCTACAGCCACTTCAAAACCCAGATAATAGAATGCATTACTGCATCAAAAGAACATGCCAGATGACTCTTCATTTTGAAGGAAAGTTTTGTTCCCTCAGCAAGCTGCGAACACCTCTAGAACCACACCACAAGGGATGTTAAAAATCGATTTATGGGACGTCTGTTTCCATGACAGATGCGAGTACGCCGAAGCACCACCGTACGGCATGCAGCTGTGGGGTCTGAAAGCGCTACGTCTGAAGAATTTAATTTTTCATAGTTTTCCATGTCCTTAAGGTGATGCGGCCACAGGATGTCTGTCTCTAACAGAACACAGAGCCCAGGGGATCTTCTGTCACTCCAGCTAACAGCTTAGTTGTTCAAAAGAAAAACATTCCACTTTCTGCTGGGCTTGTCCAGATATGAACTAAAATTCAGTCACAGGAAGTAATCTTCTCTTACAGGCAAAAGGCAAGTTCCCTCTGGAGTCCTTGAAGCGTGTGATGAAGGCAAGGTTTAAATCTCTCTCCCAGTACAAAGATTTTTTTTTAAAAAAATAATAAATAAATAGACACCACTTGCAATATTATTTCACAGCTGGCCTCATTCCCTAAAATATGTAATTCTGGACTGAAAAAGTGAAGCAGAAGCAAAACAAACCTTGCAGTCATAGCAGTAAAAAGATTATGGCCAAATATAAAATTGTCTCTTCTCCATCTTCTGGAAGTTGCATATGCTGGTCCCTGGAATATATCCTCATAAGAACACACTTCAGGAATGACAGCAAAAAGGCACTTAAAATTCACCTTACAACAGAACACCAACGCTGACTATGAGAGCCCTGTTCCAACTTCTTATGTCCTGCTTAAAAGCCTCCGATGTGCTCTGGAACCACTTCAACCATCCATCGTCAGCATAACTGAAAGAGGGGCTGAGCACTTAGCTGATCCCCAAACTCCTGCCGGCCTCAGTCTCTGCTGGTCTTGTGCATACGCGCCCCCATGCTTTGTGAACAAGATAAACTACATAGCACAATCTGAGCAACCACACTAGCAAGGAATTCACACATACAATGTCATACCTGCTAGGGTTACCAACATATAGAATGGAATGGAATAGAATCATACAGTTGAAAAGGACTCCATGGACCATCAAGTTCTACCTCCTTCTCAGGGCGGGATCTCCAGCTAGAGCATCTCCAGCATCCAGAGAAGGAGACCTCATCACATCTCTAAAGCCATTTCTGCACTACATTGTTATAATATGCTATTATTCCACTTTCCACATCCTATGGAGTCCTAGGGTTTGCAGTTGAGGGAGAGGCATTCAGAATTCTCAGCCAGAAAGTTCTTTGGCCTCAGGAAACTACAAACCCCAGAATTCCACAGGAGGTTGAAAGTGGAATAATAGCACTATAACAATGTAGTGTGGAAATGGCCCAAGTAATTGGTTCCATTCTTGAACTGCACTTACTGTCAAGGATTTCCTTCCAATGTTCAATCAAAATCTACTCTCCTGTAACTTAAAAACCATTCTATCTAGTTCTACCCTGTGGAGTAACAGAGAGCAAGCCTGCACCCTCCTCTCTGGGACAGCCCTTGAGGTATTTCAAGAGGGCAATCACGTCACCCCTCAGTTTTCTCTTCACCAAGCTGTACATGCCCAGCTCCTTCAATCTTTCCTCATCTGTTTTGTTGCCCATAGTCTGTATCATCCTTGTTGTTCTTTTCTGAACCTACTCCAACTGTCTAGATCCTTCTTAAAAAGAGAGGCCCAGAAGCAAACACGATACTCCAGAATATAGTGGGAATGTTAATTTGCTTGATTTGGGAAATTATGGTTCTATTAAAGCAAGCTAAAAATAGCATTTTGTCTTCTTTGCTGCAGCATCAAACTGCTGTGTTATGTTCAACTTTTGATCAGTAATTCCAATGTCCTTTTCACAGGCAGTACTGCCAAGCCAAATACTCCCTATCCTATAATTGTTCTGAAACAAGTGAAGGAGCACTGAAGAAAACAGCAGAGATCAAGACCATGGAAGATGGTTTGTTGTTGTTGTTGTTGCTGTGTGTCTTAGAGTCATTTCTGCCTTATGGGAACCCTAAGATAAACCTATCACAGGGTTTTTTCGCCAAGATTTGAACGGGGGGTTGCATTGTCTTCCTCTGAAGCTGAGAGAGTGTGACTTAGCTGAGGTCATCTTCTGGATTTCTATTATTGAGTGGGGATTTGAACCCTGATCTCCTAGAGTCCTAGGGCAAGATTCAAACCACTTCCACACACTGGCTCCCTGTGCAAGATGATAACATACACTTTATGCATATGGGGTCATCCAGTAAGACTGAACACTGAGTGATTCAGAAAGATTCAGGAAGGACTTTAAAAGGGAATTTGCTCTCAAAGTTGGCCACCAACTTCAAAAGACAGCTTTAAAGGGAAGGTTATACAAATTATCGTAGGATAAGACTTTCAGCAGCTTCCTACTCATGACAGATGTGTGCTTCCTCTCAATATCAATTATTCAGAAAGAACAGCAGAAGATGGATATTGTCTCCATGTCCTGCATACAGGTTCTCCAGGGACATGTGTTTGCCCCCCACTTTGGGAAAGAGGATGCTTGAACTAGATATACCTTTGGTCTGATCCAGCAAGAAGAACTTTCTCATGTACCTTGCAGGATGGCAAACAATCCCGTCATAGAAACAGACCATATGCAAGAGATAGGAAAGCAGCTGCACTGGTCTTTATTTAAAAATAATAACAAGAATAAAAGGTGAAGACAACAGAAACTAGTGAGACAGTTTCACTAAAAAGCGATTCACTAAAAGGGGGATTCAGTAAAGGGAGAGGGAAAGGGAGGCGAGAGGAGGGGAAAGAAAGCCATACAGATGCCATTAGACTGCACTACAGTCAGCCCTCCAAATTTGTGGGTTTCCCTTTAGCAGATTTGATTATTCATGGATTATTGCCATTTTTAATACGGACTTCAAGCCTCCTGAGACTGAGAAACTGTGAACGAGGCTTGTAAGTCCCTCTTAAAAACAGTGTGGGGCAGCTGAGGTGGCCGCAAGCCCCACCAGCCCCCCACTTCTGCCTTGGGAAGGAACCCTGATGCCTCCCACAGTGGGTTGAATATGGTGATCATACTTTTTTGGTGTGTTAAATATGTTTTGGGAAGGCCTAAAGTTATTCAGGGATTTTCCACTTTCACGGGGGTCCTGTGTCCCTAACCCTAGAGAATGTGGAGGGAGAACTGTAATTACGTCTCACGGTTGTGTTGACTTGGGCGCATGGGAGTTGAAATCAAACAAGATGTGGTGGAGCAGTTGTCCATTCCTGATTTATATGGTCAAAACTAACTCATCCAGGAAAGATGGTTACAGATTAAACAGGTTAATTTTTTTTTTCTGAGCATGAATCAATTCCTAATTCAGTAAAACAGGACAATCTCAGCAAAATGCTTCCCATGCTATTTGATCACTGTAACAAAAATTGTTCAAGATTGACTATTTTATACATTCTCTTTCTGAACTCTTCCAAGACCTTGCTCTTCACATTTTCTACAATAAAATGTAATGGATTTAAAAGAAATCATTAATATCATTAATGACATTAATAATCTAGGGCTGCTTCCACTTACCTGGAAATAAGCCCCACTAAACTCAAGGGGACCAGCTTCTGAGCTGCAGTATAAAACTACAGTACTCTTCACAAATCCCAATTTGGGAACAAGGTGGAGTACTGATGATGATGATGATGATGATGATGATGATGATGATGATGGATATGATGGCGATAGTTTAAGAGCCTTAAATTGTACAACATTTTGTGGATTTTTTCATTTAAAAAAATCATGAAGTAGAATGAGAGCACACATTCCAAGGCACATTATAACCATAGACATTGAACCAATAAAATGATATTGCCACTAATAATTAATAAGTGGTCCAGTTGTACCTTTTAGATGGAGCTCATTGAAACAGCATTAGTTTTATTTCATCAGACACTTCAGCAAAAAAGGAAAAAAATCAATTAATGGAGTGCTTACACTTAGTCATTAAAAAGGAATAATTAACTATACTATACTATGAGTTCCAAACATCAGGAAACATGCAAAAGTTAAAAAGGCTTCTTAGATCTTACAATACAAGAAGGAAGCAGAGTTCCTGTTTAAATTCTAATTGAGTCAAAAATACCAGTTTGGCTTGTGATTTAAAAGGTTGTGAAGGCAGCACAGAGACAGAGTTGAACAGGAGAAAGAAAGAAAAAATAAAGATGAGTCAGAAAAGTATATCTGTACAGAGCCTCGGAGCAGGTAGGATGCAGGTTAGGGGAGCCAAATCTTGATGAAACTTCTTGAGCAACTCTTCATCACAAGTCCACATTAGAAATAGGTCATCCATGCCAGAAGTATATTAGTGCAGCCAGATGGCAATTTTTCAGTGCCATTTTTCTCAAAATCAATATAAGTCTACGAGGGTTCACACTGTACTATCTAGGAAAAGTTGGAAGGATGTTTCTCCATTAAGGCAAAGGCAATGGTTGATAACATACACCAATTACAATCAACCAAAACATTACAAAAAAGAAAGCAAATGTTCTAATTTTCCAGGATGCATCTCTAGGCTAGTCTGAAAGCAAAAGAAACGCACAACCCAAACACACGACCATACAGGCAGCAGCAAAGGAAAGAATCTCTACTAATGCGAATAACTGGTGGCTTTTATGGTTTCAATGGGAGAAAAAACATTGCTTCTGTTGCAGCTTGCCAGCTAATCGGTTCAGCTGTCTGAGAGTTTGTCCTGAAGAGGATCTCTGTAGGGAAAAGTGGGTGGAATGAGAAACGAACACGGAAAAAAGTTGATCATAGCTTCTTTCTTCCAGCAGACTCTGCCGCAAAGACACAGGCAAATCCAGACCTCCCCAATGGGGAGCCAATCACCCCTCTGGCTGGGGACACCGGGAGCTTTAGTCCAGCACATGGGAAGGATACCACATTGGGGAAGGCTGTTGCAACTAGAGATTAAAATTTTGCAGAAAAGTTTAAACCCATAGGGGGAAAGACGCAGTTTTTTGCTGGCTTGTTGTACTTTCTGCCCATGTTTCCACACTTCAAAAAAATTAAAAAGGAAATATTGCCATGTAAGTCATAATGAAATAATGACCAACTTTCTTAAGATCTGTCAGCTGTAGCAAAGATAAGATAAATCAAGGATTTAAAAAAAAAATCGAACAAATTATGTTAAGAACACAGAACACTAACTGCAGTTTGCTATTTTGTGGTTAATCTTTAAAAATTAACGCTTCTAATTTTACTGTAAAATTTTGCCTTAAAAGAGCATAGTCAATTAAAAAGCTGCCTGGTGTTTAACAGTAACAAGTGCTGGCAAAACACCAAATGTTTCTTTTGAGTAACTGCCAGGAAGGACGGAGAGACATTATGTGGTATGTAGAAGTCCTGGAGGAAAAGAATGAAAATAAAAGATCACATTATCCTACATTATCCTGGCTTATTTTTTCTGTCTAGTTTAAACTAGCTAGTTTGTCATCTCAAAACATAACAGTAAACTGTGATTAGTCGGGGGGAGCAAAATTTCTACTGGAAAAGAGATAAAGAGAAGCAAAAGTGTTAGTTGGGGCTCTTCTGTGTATGATTTGCTACTATGTTCAGAACAAACCTGTTCATGCTGGTCATCTTTGCTATTGCCATCTAAGACCTTCTCATGTGGTCATAAGTTGGTTTTGCCTGGCTTCAGGGACAAATGCTTAAATCTTAACTTGTATTATCCTACTTGGTCATAACAACCACCTTAATTTAAGCTAAGAGTGAGGGATCTGCATGAGAGTAAGTACATATCATTGATGGTCAGGTTTCAAACCCACACCTCCCAAGTTCAAGTACTCTGTTGAGCAACCATACTGACTTTACATGCGCAAGAGGTCAAAACAGCTGCCCCTCCTGAAGCAGTAATGAAACACAGGAATAGAGCAACTGTATTCTTTTTTGTGAGTCGGAAGTAGCAATTAAACTGTACCACATAGGCAGCATCTTCCATTTTGTCCTGATTAAGGAACAAACTTGCTGATAATAGAAGTACCTGTGGACTTCTGAACCAGGCCTTACCAGCTGAGGAACAGCACGAAGATCTAACATGGGCCCACCAAATCAACCAGAGCATGGCTGAAGCTTGTTTAAATGATCAGATATTCTGAAGTAGAATGCTATGTTCACTTGTTTCAGCCTCATTTTTGCTTTGTAGTCACTTGCCATCAAGTCAACTTCAATTTATGAGCTCCAAAAGCTCCAGTCAGCAAGACAGTCACGCTATTTTGAGTCAGGGGCACAATGAGAGGAATTCATGAAGGGTCTTGGAAGAACAGAATCTGTTGCCTGATGCACCCCTTTTGATATATGTATGTTTCCAATTTAGCACCTTTTTCAGAGCTGGAAAAATTCTAAGCATTTAGTCACCAGGTATTTGAAGATTTTTACTGTCATCTTGCACGTACTGCAACTAAACATGGATCATAATGTTGCAACCAAAATGAGGTCATACAGCATTGGACAGAGGAACAGAAGCAATGGTGTAAAGAATGGATAAAGTGTGAGGCATGGAGAATAGGACATCCATGGTCATAGTTTTGTTGTTCTTTGCCATCATCTTGACCTCAACCTATAATGGCCCTATGAATAAGAGACATTGAAAAACTCTGGTCATCAACTGCCCAGCTCAGATCTCGCAAACTCAGGGCCATGGCTACCTTGATTAAATCCACCTGTAGTGTGGTCTCCCTCTTTTCCTACAGTCCTCCACTTTAGGAATCATTATTATTTTCCAATGAGCCACGTTATCTCATGGTATGCCTGAACTAAGGTAGCCCCAGTTTAGTCATCTTCACTTCTAGTGATTTGATCTAGGACTTACTTGTCTTTTGGAAGTCCATTATATCCATACAACTGTCTGCCAGTGCATTTCAAATGCACTGATTTTCATCCAATTTTCTTCACTGTCCAGATTTCACAACCATACATAGAAATCAGGAATACGATGGATACCAGATGATTCTGACCTTGCTGTTTAATGATATGTCTTTACACTTGAAGATCATATTTAGTTTCTTCACGTTTGCCTTTCAAAGTGTTGTTCTGATTTCTTGACAAACTCCATTCTGCTAAGTGTGTTTATGCAATGGAAAGAGGCTCAACTGTGTCAAAAGAATCATGCATCACCACTTTCCTTAATATAAAGTGAAGATCAACAACATTTTTACGGGAATACAGGTATGAGAACACCCGTATATGCCTACAGACCATGAAAAAGCCAAAGCTCATGTCTGCAGGCTCAACAGTTATTTTATTATAAATATCAGATTGAAAGACAGTCTATTCTGGCAAAGCAGCACATTGGACAGTAATGCATGGACTGCTGTAGCAGGTAAAAGCTGTGGAAATAACACAGAAGAGAGTGATGGGTCCACTGAAGGCCAGGAAAAAGGCACAATTAAAAGATAGGAAAAAATGTCACCTCGAATTGAGATGGACAAGTATGCAAGATGCAGCTCACCAAAAATATAAACTCCCAATTGCACTATCATAGACCTGAAGTTCAAATCTAGCAAAAGATGGGGACGCTGGTTAGCCACTGACATTCCAGAGACATTCATTAATATAGCACTATCATTTTGAAAATTAAAATTTTATAGAACTAAAAATGAATTTCTCGGAGTGTGTAAATCATTTTAGATCAACAAAAACACTGCTAAATTCTTTAAAACTATCAGAACTAGCATAGCACTCAGCCCAGCAGAAAGTCAAATTAAATATTTACAAAATGAAAGTTACAAGAAGGAGAAAGGACGAACACCCACTATTTATTTCATTTTCCAGCTTCATCTTAACGTAGTGTGTGGGAGATAAATGAATTTAAAAAATAAATAAATAAAACAAAACCCTCTATATTTCTGGCTGAGAATCAGTGATATTATTCTTTTATACATATATGAAAGGGTAAATAACCGAATGTTCACAAACTGCACATAGGAAAAGACTAAATAACTATACCGATGGTGGGGGTTCTCTTTCCAAAGAATGCTGAGCAGGGCTAAATAAGAAACTCTCAACAAGCTGCATTATATTTTTTAAATTTCCCGTTAGTCTTTAAAATTCTCTATATACTTAGTAAGACTGTTTTGCTTCTTTAAAATGTCCCTTGTTGCTTCTGATAATGTACTCATGCCATATTACAACAGTCATACAATACAGCAAAGCAATAGACATGGGATTACAATTTTTTTAACAAAAACAATGTGGACCCACAATCCTTCCCCAGCAGTCCTCCTTCCAGAAGCCTCTCCACAGCCTCATTTTCTTTGCCTGCTTTGGAGAAGCAGAAGAAATAAGAGTGCAAAGAGAGCATGGTGTAAGCATAGTAGCATCATGTAAAGAAAACGTACATAAATGCATACTGTCTTGCACGGATCCTTCAAGATGTGGGTGGGAATTGTGTGGCCTTCCAGATGTTGCTGACCTGCAACAACAAGACGATGATATAGTGGGCTAAGATGTACCTGAGCCACTATTTAATACTTATAATTTATTCTACTTACTTAATAGAAAATTGAGCCACCATGGATCCAGGAATATATTCTGTAAATGGACTGCATACATTTTGGGTTTGTTTGTTTTATTGGCTGGCTTTGGTGGTTGTTTTTTTATTTTTTCTTTGTTTAATTGCAGCTAAGGGGCAAAAGCCAGTGTGGTTATCTTGGTCCAACTGTTGGACCAGGACTCTGGGAAATGGAGATTCAAATCCCTGCTCATTCATAGAAATCCACTGGCTGAACTTGGGGGAGTCACACTCTCTCAGTCGTGGCAAACCTTTGTTGAATAGATCTTGCAAAAAAAAGAAAAGAAAAGCCTTGCAAATCTTGCAAAAAAAAAAGAGGGAGGCCGTAAATCAGAGTTGACTTGAACCACACAACAAGGGAAGGGACATGGCGGGTGGCAGTAATTAGGGTTAGACGTCTCCGAAGCTTTATTCAAGAACATTGAGGAAAACAGCTGCACACCTTGGCAACTGCCAGGACTGAAAAAGCATTGGGTTTGCAGCATTACGTAAGCTGTAACATTTCAAGTTAGTGCTTGCTAATATTCTAGCCCTCTGTTTGATAGATAATCGAAACTCCTTCCCAGGTGTTTCCGTCTCCCTCCGAAATTCCTATACAGCTTGCCAACAGTTCAACCTTGTAGTTGGGTCTCTCTGCCTACACCTGCACCCCTACCACAGTGCCTTACAATAATGTGTCCTTGTTCCCAGCACACAGTTTCCCTGCCAGTCCCATCACAGCAAAGCCCATGGAAGCTTTTTGAAGTATCAAAGCAAGGCACCCACCTAAAAGCATGACAGGGAGGACAAAGCCAACCTGGCAGGTTACGTCTTTGCTTCTCAGTGCAATCAAATTCTGAATCCTGCTTCCTACACATGTGCAAAACCAACCCACATGTTCCAATCCTAGGCCATTTCTGCACGACACTCTTATAGCGCAATGATTCCACTTTCAACTTGCTATGGAATCCTGGGGTTTGCAGTTTCAGGAGGGGCCAGCCAGCCCCTCCTGGAAAGGCAAACCCCAGGATTCCATAGGAGGTTGAAAGTGGAATCATCGCGCTATAGAGTGTCGTGCGGAAATGTTCCTAGATTTTTTTACCTGATAAGGGATCGCCCTCTTAAAGGGGACCCTATCTATTGTGGATTGTGCATATGTAGGTCCCAGTAAAACACTATGACCCCAACTGAATGGTCAACAAGTCTACAACCATAATGACAAAAAAAGAAAAGCAAACCCTTGTTTTCCACCCATCACAGAACAGTGATCACAAATAAAGCATTGCCTCATCTGGCTCAGTCTTTGCAAAAAAAAAGCCAGAAAACTGGCCAAAAATATCAGGTGATTCAGAGGAATAAATCACATGCGGTCCGAGGCTCACAAATGACTACCTACTGCTTTTTCAAAAAGCATATTCTTTTAAATTAATAGAACTCTGTAATCAGTCAGTGAAGGTTGAAACTGGGACTGGGAACTCAAGCCCAGGAGTCTTTCAACGGTAGGGCCATCTTTCCAAAAAAATCCCTCTCCTAGCAATTGATTGGAGTCTGCTTCACTGGTCTTGCTGAGACTGTAAACTCCAGAAGGCCATATTTTACAAACTCGGTACCTTGAGCAAAAGACCACCACAGCTGCAATGCACAGTGTACAACTGAGAAAACAGCTCCAAGGAAACATACAGAAAACACTGGCATAACAAGATTTTTTTAACATGCGACATTCCTAACGCTAGAGCTATCAGGCTCACATGTGCCACTGTACAAGCAAGGCTACATTGGATTTTGGAGCCCTGCAAGTCTTTGAAATATTAAGGCTATCCCACTGTGATGGAGGTAGCAAACTGGATCCACCAAGAATTGCAAAATTTCTGGAAATTCTGAAACAATTAGGAATAACATGCTCCCACTTTGGAAGAGAGTTGAAAAAAAATTAAAACTGAGATTTGGGGAGAGGAATTATATATAGGCAATATTTATCTTATTTGATTTCATTAACAGCATAAAATACATTTCTAACTTAGCCATAGATGGCATACCTTATGAAATCCACAGAGCATTTCTCATTTGTTGAACAATTTTAGGCAGTTTTTTAAAAAATAGCAGTCCAAGCATGGCTTAAATAAAAGAACCCCATGCCTGTTTACTCAACAGGAAGGCTCGTTTTATTTAATGGAGCTTATGCTCAGGTATGCATACAGAGAATTGCACACACACACACACACCCAAGCATACCTGCCTTTCAAAATTGTGAATGTACTTAACAGTGAAACACAGCTCCGAGCTGCAAACTGAGTCACCTGGAGATAGGTACTCCTTATTGTTTGTCATCTCAAAAGTAAAAGGAGAAAAGTTGAAAACATTTTTTAAAAAGTAAAAAAAGAAAAGCTGAGAAAGGAGAAAAGCACACACAGTCACAAGGACTAGAAGAATATTTGGACAACAAGTTTAAACTTTGTAACATTTGAAAACATTCAACCCTACATCATACGTGGGAATTTTCTAAGATGGAGACTGACCTTGCATACATGTTATATCACCCATAATACTACATGTTTTGAGTGAATAGAACTTTCCCTTAAATGTAATTAATTCCAAGCGAGAAAATATTGCCTGGGGAGTCTTTTCAACATTTCCCCAAATTTCCAATTTTTCCATTAGAAAAAGTAGAAATGGTCAGGGAGGTACAGGAAGCATTGTCTAATCCCCCCCTCCAGTTTTTCCCCATTTTATGTGGGCCTTCTGCCTTGCTAAGCACACTGTTCCTTTGACCACAATCAAAACATGTCTAAGGTTGCACCCAAATCAGGTGTTTTTCATATGACCTGCTCTAAAACCATGGCTTACGGTTAGCTTTTCCAATCTTGGTTCAATGTTGGCAAACTGAAATATAATCCCAGGTTTGGCCACCTCATGAAGCTATCCCTCTTGCTTACTTATTAGCTTAAGCAAATTGAGAGTGAATAGATTGTGTACACAAGCATGCAGGGGTATTTTTTTTCACATCATGGTTTATTAAACCAGGATTCCCATAAAATTAACAGTAGGAATAAAGCCACTATATTTAGGATCAGAGCATTAAAACAAAAAAATGATATTACTTCTCTTTCATTAAAGTAACTCACAATGTTACACTCCCAGTCCACAAACATTGATGATGTGTTCACTGTCAGTCTTTTTTTTTCCAGATTGTACCACTGAGCAATAACAAAACAAAACAAAAAGATACAAAATGCTAGCCTGGACAATCATCATCATCATCATTTAGACTGTCTTAAGTGATACCTCTTCCATTTTATTTGTGCCGAACATGGTATAAAACAAAAGGTTTTGAACAAAATAAGGGGCAACTATACAGAGGAAAGGTTGGGCAGAAAACTATTAAAAAGTCATAATATAGCACGGAGTAATACTGTAGAGTTGCTCTCCATTTTGTGGTGCGCCTCCAAAGCTATATTCGGTAACTGAAACCAGTCCTGTAGTCCCAGTGTGCAGGACTTTCATTACGTGCTTTTATGATCTTCCTGTTTGTATTAGCACCAGTAAAGTGATGTAGAACTTCAATAAAGAGGGAATAAGCATGCTTCACTTTTCATTTTGTGCCCTGGCAGAAATCAACATTCTCTTCTGCCCACCCCCTTCCTATGAAAAAAGTCCACCACCAAACCAAATCATTTTGCCAGATGTTTTAAATTAATGTGGTTTTCTATTCCTCCTTCCCTCCTTCTTTCTACATATCACAAAGCATTTCTTAAGGCTGAATCCACACACAGTCCATTTCATCAATGTTCCTTGACCACGTGAACTTTCTTGCAGCTTGGGCGTGATCGGCACACCTTTATATGTAACACAGAGTTTATATCAAGAATTATGCACAGCGTTATGGTTACTCCATGGTTATAAAGTCATAAAAAATTGTGCTGGATGAACTATAGAATTTTTTCAGTTATTAAAAAAAAGAAGAAGTTTGCAGCTCTTAAGCCTCTAAAAATATAAACTTGGAAGTTTACAAGCAATACCTAGTGGAACCTTAGAGGCCAGGGTGGTTAAATTCCAGCTGCTTCAGCCACCTCTGTAGTTCCTTGTCACTCTTCACCTCTTTATAATTTAAATGTGTGCAACTGATACAGGTTACAGAATATAAGAACCACCATCCTAAATCAGACCAAAAGTCCACTGAATCTAGTCCTGTCCTAAGCAGTGCCTTCTAACCCTTTAAAGCAGCAGTTCTCATACTCTGATCCTCTATATGTTTGGACTTCAGCTCCCAGAAGTCCTAGCCAGTATGACCAATGCTCAGGAGGTATGGGAAAAGACGTCCCAAACATCTGGAGGACCAGAGTTTGAGAAACTGTGGACTGAAGTACAACTCTCATCAGGCCCAGCCAGCAAGGCCAATGATCAGGGAAATGGAGATACACAGTCAGCCCTCCACGTCTGTAGATTTGACTTTCATAAATTTGATTATTTGCAAGTTTCTCCGGTGCTTTTCCAAGGGAACCTTCCCTCCTGACAGGCCTGATCAGGCCATGCAGCCCTTTAAAAACCTGCCTCTCATCCTCCTCCTTCTCTACTTGCCACTGCCTGGCCAGCTAAGGAGAGATTGTAGCCCAATTTCAAACCACAAGCCTTCTCCCGATGCCCCACCCACCCACCCAAAGAAGGAGATGGACAAGAGGGAGGAAGTATAGGGCCACCATGCCAAACCATGCATTACCCTCTCCTTTCCTTGGCCTGGTTTGGACCCTGAGTGTCCCTAGGTGTTCCCACATACACACACACATATTGATACTTTTGTGAGAGTTCTGCACCCCTAACCCTATCAAATGTGGAGGGCTGGTTGTAGTTCAAAATGTCTACTTTGGGCAAGATTAGTTTATCTGACACTGTATCACTCATCCAGGTGTGTCAGAGAAGCTTACAAGTGGCAGATGAAGTCAAGAGTCCTCTCCAAGTGTTGTCCTCTTTTAGCAACAGGTGGTGTACTACCTCTGAATCTGGATGCTCCACATGGCCGTTATGACCACTAACAGGTCCATCCTTCCATAAAATATTTCTTACCCACCTTTTAAAACTTGGCTAAGATGATGCCTACTAAATGATGAGGGAATAAATACAACTTCACTCCCAAGCAGAGTAGACTCATGAACATGAATGGGGCTTGTTAGTCACATGTTAAATGTTGCCATAGGTTAAATTCCATTGATTTCAGAAATCTGCCCTATGGGCACTAATGTTGTGTTTAGCCTGAATTTTTTATTACACAATCATGCTGCCTTGTTCATGGAATTTTATAGTTGATTCAGAAGACTGTTGAAGACGAAGACTGTTGTCTTCATTCTGTAACCTTCCCATGTCTTTCCAATACTTGGTCCTTTTTCGTATTTCCAATTAGAAGGAAAACAAATCTACTAAGGAAGCAAAGACAGAATTGCTCTACTATGCATTTTGACTGGTAGCTCTAAGATATCTCTCTGTCTGCAAGCACTTGACATCTGGTTGGAGAAACTTCCACAAATAAATTTATTGTTGCATTAAGAATTTTTTCATCAGTTTTGAATTTATCACCAAATCAGTTCTACTGGGTAACCCATATGCGCTCCTCTGACCTTCCCTTTCCACACCATGCATTATTTTTCAAACTTACATCACACTCATCAATACCTTCCTCCCATTCATCTTTTTTCCTAACCTAACTGATCACCAAAATGGAAATCTTAAGAAAAGCAAAAGGCCAGCAAAAGCAAAATCCCTGAATTTATTTTGGAAGAAGCCTTTGAGTGGTTTTCTAGAATGTTAAAAATGTTTTTGTTTCCTGACACAAGGCTTACCTGACCTACTTGTTTCATTTCACATGTGCATATTATTAGTTCTGAATAAAATATTTGCTGAAGCATGTTGAATCTAACCCTATTCTTTCCATATTATTTCAGCCTTGAGTACCAAATTTTCCATTAAAGTAATAATGCCCTGGAACACAACTACTCTGTTAACAGAAGTACACATTAGTTACAAGTGCTTCTTTTCCACATAAGGAAGGCACATCCCTGAAAATGTAGGGATTCTTTTACCGTGCTTTTTCTAACGATAACTATTGTGTGACGGTATGCCCAGAACTGCACACCGAATTCCGTTTTCATTTATTTGGATATTCTATTCTATCTATCTATCTATCTATCTATCTATCTATCTATCTATCTATTTTAAGAAAAGCAGCTTCAGCCAATCGTTGGCTTTTAACAGAAGTGAGAGAACAAGACAGAACCCCCTTCCACAAGAAAATCTGGTAAGATATATTTAGCCTCCATCCTACATTGTGAAAGTGTTAACTACATGAACTTGAGCATACCTGCAATAAAAGAAGACCCAAGCCCTGTGGAAGATACCTATGCCACAACATATCCCCACACACAAGCACACACAATGTGGGGCCAGTTTCCAGGGGCCTGGAGTCCTATCGGTGTGAGGTGTCACGGGGCAAGGCCTTCCACACAAGAAGGAGAATGCAGACATTCTAGAAACAAGGTTTAAGAGCTAACCAGTGTTGTGTAGTGGTCTGAGCATTGTATTATAACCCTGGAGACTAGGATTTAAATCCATGGTTAACCATGGAAACCCACTGAGTGACCTTGGACAAGTCACACTCTCTCGGCTTCAGAGGAAAGCAAAGGGAACCCCCCCTCTAAACAAATCTTGCCAAGAAAACCCCATGACAGGTTCACCTTTTGGTCACCATAAGTTGGAAATGACATGAAAGCATGCAACCACAATAAATGCCCTGTATTTCATCTTACAAGGCAAGCCAATGCATGTCTACTGAGAAGTAAGTCCCCTTAAGTTCAATAGTACTTCTTCTCTGGTAAGTGTGCACAGGACAGCAAAAAGTATGAAAGAAAACCTTTGTCAAGAAAATTGTCTAACGTCTGATCAGAGTGGCTTAATGTGAAAAAGGGCATCTCCAGAGATGTAGAACAGGGAGAGAATGAGGAGGCCATTTCCTTCATTAAGAATTCTGCCACCGATGCAATTTTCCTTCAGTCATCAAATATCTAGCACTGCAATAACTTAAAACTTCAGTAGAACATTTAGAAATAAGACCTTAGACATCCAACGTAAAGAATCAATCAAAACATCAAAGGAATACAAGAAGAAAGCAAACACAGAAGTTCTGGGTGTTAATTTTCAATATCTCACTCTCGACAATGATAGAAATTTGGAGAATGAAGGAAATTTTCATTTGGGAGTATAAACTTTTTACTGGGGCAGCTACTCCTGGGCATTCCTACTTTCCATCTTGTGGTTTATCTTCTACTCTCAGAATCATTCAAAGTAGCCAGCAAAGTGACTTGCTATTGTACAAGATTACATTTACAGGGGAGACACAGAAGTTAGCTTTTCTTTTTTTAATACACAGTTTGCTTCAGGCATGAAGGGGCCTTCTGAATTACAACCAAGTGGTTTTTAGGGAAGAAATGCTTGTTATCAAAAAGAATGCTAAAATATCACAAGTTGTTCAAGCAGCCACACTGGAAAAGCTCTTGTCCTGAATAATGTACAACATGCAAAAAGTAGAATTTTACAATAGAGAGTATGCATACAGCAAAATAAATAAATAAATAAATAAATAAATATTTTTAAAATAGATAAATAAAAAACAGTCAGAGAAAAATCACAAGGGCAACATCCACAAGCAGTCTCTTCCTTTAGGGCAACGCAAGTGTAAAAAAAGAGCTTGTGCTATGTATGACAAAGGACCATGCAGAGAAGTGGATTTCCTTTTCAGAAGAAAATGGAAAATAGAATTCAAAGCAGAGTTTTAAAATGTTCCTTTTCCTGGGCTACAACTCTCAGAATTCCATAGACCAGTGGCCAGGCTGATTGGGCAATTTGGTGAGTTACAATGCTAAAGAAAGTTAACTTTTACAACCTCTGATGCAAGTCCATATACATGCACAAAGGAACTTGCTGAGTTGTGTCTGGGCTGTGTCTTAAAGTAACAGGCATATTCTGGGTCTAATCTTAATAGCCATACTAAATAAAGAGAGAGAAAGAGAGAGAGAGAGGAAGTAAAATAGCTTGACCTGAGACTTAAGAGTTTGTAAACAGTTTGTATACCAGTTATGTATACTAGTAATGTAGTAACCCCTACTGGATGTTGGATACCCTATTGGATAACAGATGGTGCTCTAAATGAAGAAGTCCCTGGGTGTCTCTGCTTCAGGGATGGAGAACATGCAACTCTTCAGATGCCGCTGAACTGCAACTTGCAGCATCTTTCAATACTTTCCTGCCCTGAATTTATTGTCACCGGATGACTTCAACTTTTAGGAGTGGCCAGAGGTGAGAGGACTCATGTGTGCTTTTGCCATATTATACACAATTGCATCAGTCTCCATTGGATGACTACCTACCAAGCTCAGTAGTCTTCTTTCTTCCCGTAAACTTTAAGCTCTCACCTCTAAGATCATCTACTATCAAATGAGTGTGGAAAATCTGACACCTTTCATCAGTCCTTCTGGCAGCAAATTCAGCTGGTTTAAGCCAATAGAATGGAAACAAAACAGCACAAGGAAAACAAGAAAGATGCATCAACGTGCTTGGGAGAACCCCAAAGTTTGTACCTAAAGGGAAAAAGCTTTAAAAGCCTAAAGGTGCCACCCAAAAATGACTCAGAACAGCAAGGCTCAGCAGTCAATCCCTTCTATGTCTTCCATTACTACTTCTTGGCACCTTCTATAGCCATTTTAGCCAAAAGAGAGAGAGAGAGAGATGATTGATGTTAGAAAGATAGACAGACAGACAGACGGACATAATACACACAAACGCACACCAATAATGGAGGACAAAATTATACACCCTTGTTCATCTTTCCATATCTGCAAACGAAGAGTTAATAATTCTTAGAAATAAAAAAAAATTCTCTAAAATATCTCCTTCATTTTACAAAGGAGAGTTGAATGCTGTGGGCATGAACAGAACCTAAATGCTCATTTTGTCTTCATCTGAAATTCTTTTCACATTATAAGAAAAGCCAGCCCTGGGTCTTTACCGATGAACCAATCATCAATTAATCAATGGTGACATTCCACTCAATGTCATTTCTCCCATTACAGAAATCCACAAATGTTACAATGCTGAAATCGAAGAGGAAAAATTCTCATCAAAGGTTGCCCTTATATAATGATATCGGAATGAAGATGTAACAATGCCCGTTGCAGGAAACTTCAAAGCAGCCATACTGGAAAAAGTCATAACCTAATTCAATGCGCCCACCAGAAGCAAGAATGACTCTCAGGAGGATAACAGCATATTAGTCTTTGTATGTAATGGGTTTTATTGGCCATACAGAAATGATCTAGAAATTGTGTTGCAATGGATAGGTTTGGGAGCAAAGATAGAAATGTGACACACACCAGAACAGTTTCTTTACAGTATACCTGCCATCTTTACCTGATTGGGTCACTGACGAGTCCCAGTTCAATGTAAAATCCGGCGACTCGCCCTCGTCAACTGAAAGGAGAAAAAAGGTACATGAACTTTAAGAACAACAGAGAAGAGTAAATGTACAGCATTCTTCAAAACAATTTACACCAATGTAAATTCAGTCAGATAACTAAAGGTTCTTTCTTAATCTAGCCGTAATATTTGGTTATATACTCACACAGAAAAAACCTCAAATAACCACCCCAACTTGCCTGCCCTCCTCCATCATTAATAAAACCTGTGTACAGTGTTTTCAGTCTGCAATCTATTTTTAAATTCCGCTCACTACATTGATGCTCACACTCGCCTGTCACAACAGGGCATTCCCATTTTACACCTTGGAAATTGGGACTAGGTGAAGTAGGGAGCTGAACCTCAATAGGCATCAGTGCACGAGATCCATTAGTCCTGGGATGAATTTGGCAGTGTAGCTTTCAGCTTCCGTCTTAGCAGGTTTTTAACTAGAATGAATTATTGCCCAGTGGGTGGATGGAGACTGGTCTAAACATATTCTATACATTATATATTTTAGTCTAAAAAGAGTAGCCATAGTTCATTGGCAGAGCACATTAGGACCAATTTCTGACATATCCTGTTAGGGCTTGAAACAACCATATCTGGAAGACCCTGAGATGTACTCATTGTAGACTATGGACATTTCCTCACTACATTGTTATAGTACAGTAGAGTCCCGTTTATCCGACGCTCGGTTATCCGACCATCCCGATTAACCGACGTCGCGACAGCCCGGAGGCGTGGTTGTGGGCATTTCTGTGCCCCCAAACACGCCCCGACACACCCCAACATGCCCCCAGGCCCGCCCCGACACGCCCCCAAAATGGCGGCCGCCATGGGCATCCGGGTAATCCGACTCTTTCGGTTATCCAACGCTGCGGCCGCCCATTTGGGTCGGATAACCAGGACTCTACTGTACTATTATTCCACTTTCAACCTCCTGTTGAATTCCGGGGTTTGTAGTTGACTGAGGCAAAAGAGCTCTCTGGCTGGGAATTCTAAATGCCCCTCCCTAAACTGCAATCCCCAAGATTCCATAGGATGTTCAAAGTGGAATAATAGCACTATAACAGTGTAATGCGGAAATGGCCTTAGTAGAGCTACACTGTGTGAGGCAACCTCCTATGTTCTTATTAAAGTAGAAGGCTAAAATCCAACTAAACTGGTCCTCATTTAAGAAAGGCAGACGACCAGTAGCCAAAACCAGTCATTAACTTATCTCCTTAGTGCAGTGGAAATGCTGTTCTGTTCAGTCCTGAATCCAAACCAATTGTTTAGTTCACACAGAGGAAAGTCCAGGATACACCTTTGCTCTGAACAGAATCTTGGGTAAAATGCAATTCTGCAATGTAGGCCATGTCATTTTAAGTTCATTCACATACACAATTTCAACTGGATATAATGGATGTTTCTTGAACAGACCTTAAAGCAGTTTATGGCCTTTAGATTAAAATTTTATGTTCTGGAAGTCTACTGCTCCACTTTCCCCATGGGTCTAAAACAACCTTGTTGCAAGCCTAACAAATTGAAATGGGGAAGGGGAGTAGGTTAAGAAGGAATTGCAAAAAAAAAAAGTAACCACCATCTTAATATGACTGATGAATGTCCACTATTGTCCAATCAATACTCAACCACTGGAATTTATGGATTTTTGATGGAAAGGTGTGTTTAATGACAGATCTACCACACAATTTCACCTCTTTAATGAAGCCAGTACTTAGCCTCTGATATCCGAGATGATGTTATACAATTTCTCTTTTAAAAAGAAAACCTACACTGAGAAGGTGTGCAATTGTGTAACAAATCTGATAATTTAGAATTGTGAAGAAAGCCAAGAGAAACTTTCAATCAAACTGCATTACTTCTTTTATTTTTCCTATTCAGCTATTAACAGCCATCATTTTATTTCATTAGTTGAGGGTCAAAATGCAAACTATACACCTCTCTTGCTCACTCTCTCTACACACACATACACGTATACATACACACAAAGAGAAAGACAGGCAGACAAGCATTCCTGTTCAAACTATTCTCCAAACCGAAAAAAACAAACAAACCCTGATATAGATTATCTTCAACCAACCAATTTCTCCAACACTATTTCCCACGCCGTTCTCAATAACACAAAACAAAGTGTTAGCAAGTGTACATACGTTTACAAACAAGGACTTGCACTGGCACCTGCCTTCATTTTGTGGACTGCAGCACACAGACTTATGGAGTAACAAATCACCACTATGTCACCACGCTAACCATGAAGCAAAGACCCTGGCAGGAGTGAACACTTTGCATTGACATGCTCAGCTTGTATCTTCCCCCTTCAGTTCGGACGCTCAAGCCACCAGTCAATAAAAAAGTCCTCTTTAACTCAATGAGAACAATCAGAAAATATACACTATGACTAAGAGGATGAATATCACTTCTTTGACTTCCACAACTAAGCAGCAGTGCTTGTATTGATCTTCTTCTTGGAATGAGTCTCAGTCCCCTTTTAATCAAACTTCACGTCAATCCTCACCAGGCTTATCACCATCTAGGCAACAGTTCCAACAAGGGAAATAATCACTCTGGATCCTATGAGAAAAATCAGGGTGATTCATTCACAGGATGACTTTGACTCCCCATCATGATGAACTCTTAGCTCCACACCATTGTCTCCAAACGGTACACTATAAAGTTCAGTAAGTTGCTTAGGACAGTAACACATGGCAATGGCCTTTGACAAATTCAGGGAGACTGCTGAGCTGTTGGGGAAAGAAGCAACTGAGTAAATATATTGGTCTGTGGTTTTGTTCCTGATATTTCACAGCAATTAAAAAGTTTTTAAAAAGTCAATATTTTTTATGACTCTACAGAAGTTCAGAATAGTCACTATCAACACAGTCCTTCTGTTACTGAGAGTGAGAACTCGTTCACCAGCACAGATCAACATAACAGATATTTCCATGTTTCTGTCAGACACCACATCCTTTGGATCTAATGGGGAATCTACTGTGGAATTTGCCATACTAATTTCAAGTTCCACCCTTCAAATTTTCCATGGAATTGAGAGTCTTCATAAAGTCAATGAAGGTGGCCACAGCCCACCTCAGCCTTTGCTACTGTAGTGTATCCTTACATTGACAATTGTTTGCAATTGTTGGCACCATCAGAACAAAATCATTATTCATGTCTATACTATACTATCACTCTGTTCTTACATCTTGACTACTGATAAAAGATAAGAAGTCAAGCTTCCAGCCTTTACAGTGGTTTGAGTTGATTGATGCTCTTCTTGACTCAGTTTGGGAAAGGGTCTTTATCAGCTCACCATCTCATCTACGGCACAAGCAGTTCAGGCCCTGCTGGAGCTGATGTCTCCACAACTCCATTGACTCTGGTCACTTGCAACAGAATGTACCCACTTCAAAGTGATTATCACCCAACTCAATGCAGTGGTCAGCCTGGAGACCAAGGGAAAGTGTTAGCATATGGAGGCTTTCCTGAAGTGGTAGCTATCTACCTCCTCTGGACAGTATAGTCTGTTACATCACAGACATCTCTTACAGGATGGGAGCACACCCTAAAGAACTGGCAATCCACAGCTCCTAGACCCAGAAAAAGAAGATGATGCATATCAGCATATTTGAAATGCTTGCAGAGATCAAAGCATTCCAGGCATTCAAGAACCCACTGAGGACTCTGATCCATTTTGGGGGTAATCAGTGTTGTCTTCTATATGCTAGTGGCAACTTTCACCTACCTCCACAAAGTTAACTTACTATGCACTACTGTGTCACAGAGAGCCCTATGAAGAACAGTTTTCGTACCTATAACTGTGATCATCTGTGAACTCACAAAGCCCACTCTCCTCCTCTTTAATGTTGTCATTCTTCATTTTCTTCCCCTGGTCTTAGGTGGTGTTTCATACATAGAATCGAGGAGAATGAGAGCCCCACATAGCTATGTACTGGAGTGGGGTTAGCTATGTAGCTGGAGTAAAGTTCCCACTTGAAACATGTCACTTGCCTCCAGGAGGTTCAGAGAACAACTCATGATGTGAGCTCACAGATGACAACTCAAACCACCACAGCTATACATAACCAACTTTTTCATTTTCGATAAGAGACCTTTGCTACTTTATGGTACAGAAAGGAAAGAACTTACTAAGAAGGGAAGAGACCATCCCAGCTTTAGAAAAACATTTTCAGGATGCCTAGAGTATAAGCAAGAGCAGTTATCTGGGAGAGCTTGTTCTTGTTATTTTTCCCAGAATTGTTGAAATGCTCCCTTGCGAGCTTGGTACATCCAAATCCTCAAAGAGAAAACAGCAGTGGAATATCTTTTGGTTCCATGGAGTGCATTCTACAGGACCTGAGTCTCTTTTTCCTTGCAATGTACTTACAATAATAGAGTTGGCCACTGGGTGCTTAAACAAGATGAGGTAATCTCCCTCTAGAATGTCATAGAGATTTTTGATCTTATGAGATGGTAGAGTGACAATGGAATCTGTCAACACTGTCTGGTGACAAAAAGCAGTAACGGGAGTATTGGTAAGGCCACTGGAGGAGCCTGAACCCTTTTAAACAGCAACCCTTGAAATCTCTGGTATGACAGAGATGAAGAAGTTGTTCAAGGTACACCTGAACATTTTTGGATGGGTATAGGGGAAATTAACCCCCTATCAGTTCATTAGGGGGTGTACTGATTAGGAGGATGGCAATGCTGAAGCACAGCCCTTATCATCTTATGTCCTGATAGCTTGTGTTCAACTTGCAGCCTAGGGTACATTAGTTTAAACATGTTTCACTGGCGGAAACAACGTAGTCACAGCCAAGGAAGTGGGAATTTATGTGATCACAGGAGATGTAGACATCACTGTGGCAACTGACGTAAGGACCAAAGTAATTATCAGCAATTGTAATGTAGGCACATCAGGACATCTTTTGGTCTGTTGCAGTATTATGGTTGATGGCAGAACAGTCAGTTTTTCAAGAGGGGCTAAAGTAGTTCACTTAAAGCCAATATCATCATCAGAGGCAAGGATGTTTGAGTCACAGACAGAGAAGTCACTTTAATGAGGTAATGTGGTGTTATTTATGGGTGGCATGATGTGGTCATGAAGATCTGATCTAATGTGGGAGGATCTATCCCACTTCTGTTGAGGTCATCTGGTAGGAGGCATGGAGGTTATTTCAGGTTCCAGTGTGGGGAATGATAAGCTCCCCATGCAGAGATTGAGAGGTAGGACAGTATAAGGTTCCTATTGTCAAGTTATGTAGTTTCCAGGAAGGAGAGGAAGAAGACAGATATCAAGCATTTCTCCCAATATGGAACCCCTGAGTAAACAGATTTTGGTGATGGGTCTGTTGATACTAGTATATGCCTATTATAAAGGTAACTACGGGGTTAGCTTTATCCTTTGTTGCTCTGTTGTGACTCAAAGACTGGAAGCAATGCCTCTAAGTCAAAGGTGATCATGGGGGGAGAAAACCTATAGTAAACAAGATTGGATTGGATTGGGAAAGAACAGTCAGTTTCAATAAAGAGACAATCCCAGAAGTTTGCTCTGAAGAAAGAAGCTATGAACTATACATCCCCCAAAGGTGGATGTAAGTCCTACAATCTCTCCAATATCAGTATTAGAGATATGAAAATTGCAGATGGTCATGTAGACCTTTTTGAATAGGGATATGTTGTCAGGTCTCTTTCTACAGGTATGTCAAGTGCCATTTTCATTCTTTTTTTCATGTGAGTGTTGTTTGAGGAATCAAGTGGGTTTAGATAAGTATTGCAGGTGTAAAGTTTACAAGGCAGGGGCAGAGAAAACAATATACACATCCCTCTTTGTATATGATTGCTGGCCATGGCCCTCTAGTCATGCTGACTTGGAGGTTGACAAGTTGGTCAAGGTTAGTGAACTCAGGCTTGGAAAGAACACAGTCACAGCCTCTATGGGTTGTCTCATTCTCAGTCTGCTCTGCATGGGATAAGATTCTCCCTCTTCATTCTTCTTTTCCTTTTTGTGGGGAGTCTCAGGTTCTCCACATTTGGTGCCTACTCTGCGCTAAGTGGCATTTAATGGCCAAGTGTGAGGCCAAAGTCTCTGCCAACTGTGATGCAGTTTGCATCAATGTGGTCTAACTGAAGAAGAGGTCGGCGTGAATGGACACATAACCACGATCCAGTCAGAATTGCTCTGTTAAAGCCAGGCAGGGAGTATAAATGTGCACAAGCACCAGGAAAGAGTTTTCTGTAGCAGAGACTGCAGTGGTTATGAAGAACCAGCTTTTGAAATGCTGGCAGTGATGGCACTTTTCAACAATGAGACCTTCCCCCAGGCAAAACTGGAAGCAAGAGTGGCTATGGGATGGGGATTTTGTGCCACACTCTATATACTTTCTGAAGAAAGGGCTCAATGTCATGAGCCCGAGGGCTGATGGACACACATAACTCCGAGATTAAAAAAAATTAGAAAAATAGTCCAAAGAGGAAAATGAACAGTCTAAGGGAAGAAAATAAAGGAGGAGGAAACTGAAGAAAGAAAGAAAAAAGATTAAGAGCTCAGCTATCTCACAACTGAAGCCAAAAAGATGGAGAAGTTCTGAGTGGATACCACAGCTATGTGTATAAGTGCCTTCAAGTCACCCATCAACTTATGACAACTTCATGAATTTCACTGAGTTTCTTAGGCAAGGAGCTGGTTTTCCCAGTTCCTCCTGAAATATAGCAAACACGTATTCATTGGGGGGTCTCCCATTTAAGTACTGATCAGAGTTGACCCTATTTATCTATCAAAATCAGATGAGATCTCGGATTTTTAGAGTATTTAAGTCAACATACTACAGCTACACGAGACGGAAAGAAACTGAGAGCAAGGACAAGAACATCATCTAGACACGCTCACTAGGATGGGAGCAGAGTTGTGGCTACCTAAAAGACTGTGCTCAGCAATAGATATATCTGAGAGGCTCTGAGCAGCTGTGAAACAACCCATTTGTGTAAGTCAAAAGGCCCAAAAAGAACTAAGTATTTATAGATAAAGAGCAAGGGGCACAGTTCTGAGAGGGTAAATAAGCAGTGTTTCCCCATGACTAACTCTTCCCTTTCTGTATAGACTCCACTGCCATCAATATTCTCTGAGTTTATGGGTTTCTATCAGGCAAGTGTAATTTTCTTTTAAAAATCTTTTAAAATTCACAAACCTGTATTTCTGTATAGTACAGCGACGTAAATTCTCCACTAATTATCATAGCTTTCTCTTCGCTGAAGGGGAAAACAAGCATTCCTCTGCTGTTTTCTCTCTGTATTCAAGCAACCAAAGCTCTGGATTGGAATTATTCTGCATAGAAAAACATGTGAGTCTTTGCACAAAAGCCTGTTTTCTGTGCAGAAAAAAAGGTTACAAAAAAAGGAAACAGATTTTCTCACACACGCACACACAAAAACAATTCTACCTATTTTTCCACGCAAAATGATTCTTCCACAACATTTTGGGATGGTTGCAAATGGAGAGAAAATTTTGCAGGATTCTCACTAGTCTATTATTTTTCCCAATGATGTTTCCCAACAGTTGAGAACCCTTTTTTAAAACCTGGGTAAAATAATAATTAATATTCTTTACATCCCTACTGCATACCTAGATTATCTTCTAAATATGAGAGAAGGGGCTACCTTATTTCTGGCTGGCCCCAATTTGCTTATAAAGGGAAGAGACACTCAGGCATCTGAATTCATTTATCAGAGAGAATTATATCTATGCACTAGCAATAAACATATGTAACCAATGAATGAGCATTCCTAAAACTCTGCATTAGGAAGACACTGGAGATTACTCTAGCCTTTGAGCAATAGAGCAGCTTTAGTAGAACAAGAGAGCCAAATTGGTTTAGAAGAATCTCTGAAATAAAATTAAAGGTTTACTGACAGACTGCCCCAATTCTGATGTGCTTTGGCTTCCCTTCTGAGCATATGGAGAAGGGAGCTGTTACAACCCTAAAAGGGAAAACAACACTATGTCCACAAGGAAGACAGCAAGTAACATTACTATCATAGTTTGAAGCAGTCCCGATTAATCCTCTTCTTAAGCAGACCATCTGGACATTACTAAAGGCCAATTCATGTTACCAGAGTGGTTTGGGAACCATTCCATCATGGCCATTCTCATACTGCTCTAGTTAACATCTGTAGGAAGAAACCCATGTAAGTTGGATAACTAAAGGGTTTACTTCCAAATGTCAACACCATTGGCCCTGGAGAGACAGATAACATTGGCATGAGAAGCAAAGTTGCCAATCATCTAACCTATGCAGTTCTTTCCTACAAATATTACCATGACATCATGATAAGCGGTCATGGAAGCATAGCTCAGATATTACTACAAATGTCAGACTTGAATCTTCATTTGTATATGATGAAGCTATCCAAATGAGTGAATTTTTCATCATAGACTATGAAGTCGTCCAAGTGGGTGACAAAGAAGGGTCCTGCAAGATGTTTCTCATTTCAATTACTTTATAGCTTAGACCTGCTAATAGATATAATACATCAAAAGAGGGAATGAGAAAAGAAGTGCCACTCTCTCTTAAGAGAGTCACTGAGCATGGCTGGGGTGGTTCTCCTATATCATGCTGATCAGTATTCAAATGATCTCCTCAATAATACAACATCTGGCAGAGACAAATAGAAGAGGAAAAGAATCCAAACTTTTTTTGCAACTCTTGGAGGCAGGTACTTGCTGTAGACAAAGAAGTATACCTGATAAAGACAAAACTGTAGGAGAAAACAGCCACAGAGGATCAACTTTTGTAGCACATCAGTTTTTATTTTTTAATTGGAGCAATAACTATTCTTTCACTGGCTCAGCTGAGTACACATGAAAGCTAAAAGGCATATTAAGAGGGGGGGAAATGCAGGCCAAGAACTTGGCCAGCAATGCCTCAAATCATCCATATGTTCTGCGGCTTCTAGTATGAAACTTCCAAGAGCCAAGGCAGACAGCGATATGAACAAGGAGTTTTGAAAAACAAAATAGGATTAAAAGTACAGGAAATGCTTGGCTCGTAACATCACAAACAGACACAAAAATTTAATGAAGAAAAGAGAGACCATGAATCCTACTAGAAGGTATAGAACTGAGCTGCAAATGTCTGTTATTTACAAAGGTCAACCTCAAATGGTCTCCTTCTTCTGGCAAAGGAAAAACAAAGCAATGAACTGTTAGTGAAGATTGATTTCCAAGACAAGGAGTTGCTTGGAAATGTTACTAATGCCTTCCTGGTTTCCTAGTTCAGAGGTTCTGGGAATTATAGAGCATATCCACATTATAAGAGCCAGTGTGTAGTGATTTAATTAGTGGATTAGGAATCTGGGAAACAGGATTCAAATCTCCTCTTGGCCATGGGCAAGCCACACCCTCTCAATCCCAGAGGAAGGCAATGGCAAAACCCTTTTGAACAAATTTTGCCAAGAAAATGCTACCACAGGTTCACTTTTTGGTCACCATAAATCAGAAGTGGCTTGAAAGTGCATGCATGCACCCTTGCACATGTGCATATGTACATACACACATTTACATTACAAAATTACAGCACTTGGATACCATTCAAACTACCTTTGTAGCTTAGTAAAATACTTACAAAGCAGGCATTTGAGAGATTCAAGTACCTTACTAGACTTCAAAACTCTGAATTCCTTGTTATGAAGCTATGGAGTTCGAGTGGTAGCAAAGTGCTATAGAACTATGCACAGTGGATATACAGTTAAAAAAAAAAAAAGCAATGTTTCCAAGCTCTCAGTGTCAAAGTAAAAAGGCAGTCCAGTCTTCAGGCATGATTCAAGCCAATAACAAAGCAAACCAGCAGTCTTAAAAAATGGTCAAAAAGCAGTCCAAATGTTAAGCAAGTAGAGCCCAACAGACAGCAAGAAGCCCAGAAAGGGTAACTCCAAAGGCCAAGTCTGAAAGTCTAAGTATATGGAAGTCCAGTGGAAGGAGCTGGATGGTCATATAAGCAAGGTCTGGTGTATGTATGTTGTTCCAGAGATTCTTGGTCTAAGTTCCCACAGACCCAACCAGACTCAGCTGCAGGTCATCCGAGGCTGTCTCAAAGAACTCCTACTTGTGACAAAGGTCTTCTTGGTGAGTCAGCTTTTACTTATGAAGAATCCCTTTTTTAAAATGTGGATACTTCACCTGGTTACCATCCTAATTTATACAAAGAGGGGTTTACCATACAAAAAGTGCATATCTAGTCACTTCCAGTTTTGCACTAGGGGTTGGTGCAGTGCACAGAAGGTCTCAGGAGCCAAAAATGACTTGTCCACTACTTGTTTTAATAGGAAAGAGATGCCAATTAAGTAAAAGGGTCCTTTATACCAGTATTTCTTGCTGTAATGCATGTACTTAGCCTTGTGAACTTCCCTGTGGATTAGTTGTCAGTGATAAAGCCATTTATTTTATACTTAAATTTGGACTACAATGTCATATGGTCCATGAATGATATGTAGGTATTTTAAATGGTGGGCCATAACATTGTTGGTAGTCCCCTCTTTGCCTACAATAAACATGCAATTACCAATTATATTGTTGGTTGGCTATTGGGTTTTCAAAATGAAGGAAAGGGAAAAGAAAAGAGGAGTAGAGGAATAAGAGATGGCCAGTATGGTGTGGTGGTTTGAGCGTTTGGACTGCAAGCCTGGAGACCCGGGCTTGATTCCTCGCTCAGCCATGGAAACCCACTGGGTGACTTTGCACGTGTCACACATTGTCAGTCCCAGAAAACCTGTGATAGGTCCACCTTAGGTTCACCGTAAGTTGGAAGCAACTAGACGGCATGCAACAGAGGAACAAGGAAGGCAAATTAGAAAAGAAAGAGGAAAAAAGGCAGCACCCTGAGGCTCAGAGCTGTATGAGCATTAAAAAAGAACCACTCTCAAAAAAAAAAAAAAAACAGGGATCCCTTTCACATTATGCAGTTATAGCACTTTGATACCAATTTAACTACAATGGTTCTGTCCTACAGCATTTTGGGAACTGTAGTATTCATAACTATATGGCAGAGAGCTATCTGAAAAAACATATCTCCTTCATATGAACCTGTCAGAGTTTTAAGATCTGCAGGGAAAGACTTTTTCTCGATCCCACCACCACCACAGGCTCTCTTGATGAGGACACTGAAGACAGCCTTCTCAATGGCTGCCCCCAGCTGCTGGAACTCCCTTCCAAGGGAGACCAGACTGGCCCCCGTCCTGCTTTCCTTTCACCGGCAGGCGAAAACGTTTCTGTTCAAGAAGGCTTTTGATGCACACACGGGGAAGCTTTTATTGGGATACTTTATGGGTTTTTTTTAAACTTTTGTATATCTTTTAAATGATTTTATATCGTTTTATGTGAGAATTTTAATTGTTTTTAAATTTTCATTCTTCAGATTTTTTAGGGAGGGTCTCCTTCTGGAAGCTGCTTTGTGTCCTATCCCAGGAGAAAGGCAGCATACAAATGAAATAAATAAATAAATAAATAAATAAATAAATAAATAAATAAATAATAGTGCCTCTCCACACCATAAAACCCAGGATTCTGTAGAGCAGCCATAGAAGTTGAAGTATATCAAAGGGCTACAAATGTGCAATGTGGAAGGGTTGCTAAGAGAGGAAAAAATAACAATGCAAAAAGGACCGTGTTCTTTGCCTCATCCTCCTCCCTCATTTGTAACAAGGACGTCTAAGAACGATTCAGCTTCTCCATCAGGTAGCACTTTAGGTCAGCTCAAGACAAACAACAATGTGATCATTTTGCAGTCTGTTGATCCAAACCAACAGTAATTTGTGGCCTGTGGTCAATAGCTAGGAATGGGAAAGGAAGCAGTACCACCAGTTCCACAGTACTGTCTGCAAACTGCAAAGCTTGCCTGATAGACCTAAACAACAATCCAGCTCTCCCCCACTTTGATGAGACCATCTATAACACGTCCAGACTTCCTCACCTAAGATAAATTGGTCAATATCAAGACTGGGACTGGCTGATAATGGAATCTTCCGACCAGAGAATTTATTTTTCAAGAAAAAGGGGAAAGACTATAACATATTACTTTAGACTAACAACATTTGTATCAGTCTAATTTAACAAAATATGCATGTGTTGTTCCCTTGTGCCTACTATTTTTAAAAATATTTTTAAAATATTGAAAAATTTATGATGAAAAATAATAATAATGCTTTAACGGATAATCATTAACACACTGTCAGTTGTCCAGTAAAGGTCAAGAAACCAGTATTATCATAATCTCTGCAAAATACTGAATATATGAAACTGCCTTACACAAAATTATAATATTGGTCCATCAATATTCAAGACCACTCAAGACTATCTACTTCACTTTTTCCCCAAACTACCACCCTTTAAACAAACAGCAAAATATCTTTCAACCACCATGGATAAGACTAATGATGCGTGAGGAGAAGAGGAATTATAGTCCTAAACATCCAAAGCATGTCAGTTAAGAGAAGGATGGTCTACTCAGAACCATTAGCAGTTCTCCAGAAACATGTAGAAAGTTTTTTCCCATCATCCATTATTTGAGTCCTGTTAAGAAATGAATTTGCAACCTTCTGCATACTAAAAATCTGCTCAACTACTCAGCCAATTCTCCACCCTAAAGGTTATGCAGACAAACTGCTGCAATCCAAGTCTACCTTGAAGCCATCTCAATGTGATCTCAAGAGTCTTTCTGAACTGGAATGGGGGAGGTAGCAACATACAACTACAGAACAGGAGTGTCCCAGGATCCTGGGAGTTCAGTGCCAAACTAGAGACCTAAGGGCCCTTGTGTTGTCACAGGAGATGGTCCCTGGTGATATCATTAAGGATGACACATTGAGCACCACCTGCAATTTGACAGAGTAGACTATTCAATTAAAAAAAAAAAAACACTGAGTCTAACACATAAGGAAACCACACCCTCAAAATGTCCTGATTTGGCAGGAACATCTCTGATTAATTTTCTTTTGTACCACTTTGCAGCTGCTTTTAAATTGTTCCAGTTTCTCTCTCTTCCTCCTATTTCCCCCCTTTGTCCTCAGCTTATTTTTATTACTGCAAGCTGAGTTCAAACTGCAAAAATAATTTCTACTCAGTTTGCTCAGCAATGTGGAGAGATGAAGAGTGGGATGGAATCTGGTAGACTTGGGCAAAAGCAAAGTGCTGCTGCTTCTCTTAGCTTGTGAGTTCTTCTTAATAACTTTCGCCCTCTTGATAACATTCTGATGTTGCTTGGCCACGCATGTCCCTGTTTTCATCTGTGAAATGTTATGAAAAAAGATACATATACACACACTTTTTCAAGTCATCATTCTCACCCTGAGATTCCTTTCCTGGATCTTAAGGAGTGGAGAAGAGGAGCTAAGCCCTGAGATTCGGGCTGCACCCTAAGATCTGGCAATCCTATTGAGCCACTAGGTCGACAGAACTGGATGCTGCCTTTGTAAGCTAATTTAGCACTTTGCTTGATTGGAGATGTTTTCAGGTTCACGAGTCTGCACTAGAAAGGTTTCCTTCTCAGCTCAGCAGTCTGGCCTTCCCCCCAAACCTCATTGCAAGGCTCAGTGTGAGACGTGGCCCTTTGCCAGATTTTTCCCTGCCACCCCTTAATAGGGCCATTATACACCACCCCTTTCATGACTGGGCAGGCCCGTGAAGGAGACAAGAGGGCATTTTACACGGCTTATTTAGCTAGTTCAGAGCCTAAACTCACACAGGTTCGTGGGCTGCTTTTCTCCAAAGTCCTAATGGAGACTGGCAGCGAGTGTATGTAGAGGGGGATTGGAGGTTTTGTTCGGTCTGCAAAAAAACAACATTATGCTGGGAGGAAGAGGGGTAGACAAAATCTAGACGGCTAAAACACTCTGGGTCAAGTAGGGAGCAACAAAGAGAAAAGAGAGGATAGTGTTAATTTTGTTTAAATGAAAGCATGAAGTTCAGGAAGAAATTCAGGGAAAAGACAAAGGTTACTTTTAAAAAAAAGCAAACAGACAAAATAAGTAGCACCATTAGGTTTATGCAAAGAAGGTCTAATTACGGGTGATTAAATCCTCCAGGACATTAATATGCCAGTGAAATCTGCTTCATTTCCTACTTTCCAGACATATGTGGAGAGGGAGTGGAATGAGAACAAGTATTTAGAATGAATTCAGACATCATACCAAAAGATGGTTAAGCTTCCATAACTGTGATGTGAAGTCCACACTTGGGAGGGGAGAGGTGGGATCATGCTTTCTAATCCATCTGTCAATCAAGATTATTTTTTTTGAAAAAGAAAACAGTTTTACTTGAATTTGCAAACCATGACTTGCACAAGTTGACATACCCCACCTCTCCAAGCTACTGCACAGAGACTAGATTGTTGAAAGATTTACTACAAAGATACTCATTAAGTTGCCCCAACACAAAACTATGAGTTTGCTCAGGGGCCAAGCAGCCTGCAGGGCATATGCAACTTGATCAATAAAGATTTCAAAACCATCACCATGACAGGGAGTTCACAACCATCTAGTTCACATGGGATGACGGGGCAAGCTCTACTATTATCCATGATTAGCCACATGGCTCTGACAGTAGATTGGATGTGGCAGTGGGTGGTGTGCCACATCTATTACTCACAGGCTGCCTTGTTGGGAGTGGCAACCTTTTGCATGCTTAATTAACTGGGTAGTTAGTTTGCATGTTTATTGTAGGCAAAGAGGGGACTACCTAGAGTAAACTTCCTGTTCTTTGGTCAACACCCACTTCCCTTTGCTCCTACTCTTCCCTTTTTGTTCTTCTGCTTCTCTGCAAGCATGTGCTCTCCAATTCTTAAGAATTTGAACCTGTGTTAACTAAGCACAAGATTATGTGAGTAAATCCTTTTTACATACCTTTAACCCAACTGTTTGTGTTTTATTTTGAGCTAGATAAAGTGTGTCTGGGGTGGACTGATCGAAGTGGGGCTGGTAATCTGATCAACTTCTCGTTGTGCATCTGCTAAATGCTCTGCTGGTTGGGAGACCTACCAATCTCTCAATTTTAATATTTCCCAACAGTTGACAGGTCCAACACCCATGTGCCATGTCCAACTCCCTTTTAACTGCTGTTGCAGGTATGCTCCTCTCCGACAAGCCCAGCACAATCAAATATCCAGTTGCTGTTGTTGTGTGTCTTCAAGTTGCTTCTGATTTACAGCAATCATAAGGTGAACTTATCATGGGGTTTTCTGAGCCTGAGTGTGTGTGACATGCCCAAGGTCACCAGTGGGTTTCCATGGCCAAGCAGGGAATTGAACCCCAATCTCTAGGGTCATAGTCCAACGCTCAAGCCACTTACACCACACAGGCTCTCTCAAATGCCCAATACTTTTTAATTTTAAGCTTCACATTGATAGCAACTTGGCAAAATATCCAGTGACACTGGAATGAGCAAATTAAGCATAGTGCTTGCCTCAAAGTCAGAACTAGAGAGACACATTGAACCACCATTTTAAGTTCCAGTTCAGAAGCAAAACCACCATGGTTTGCTTATTTATAAACAATAGACTTTAAGTGAAACTTTGCATGAAGTAACAGAGGCAAGGTCCTGGCTTATTTTCAACCGTCCAGTGTCAGAGAAAAGACTTCCCCAAAAATTTCTGGAACAAGAGCAGGCAACGAGTAGCCCTTAGCCTAATTCCAGAAGCCGTCTTCAAGAGATCAGTTCAGACTGCAAGAGTGTTCTGTCTGTTTTTATCCTGACCGTGCAGCCACAACCAACTTGCATATAATCAATATAAAAAAAAAAAGCAGTCATTGCCCACAGGCTTATAATCTTTCTTTCTTTTTTAAGTGATAGCATAAAAGGAAAAAGAGTTAGGAAGGAAAGAGGAAAAAAGAAGTCTTCCAGCCTTGCTTCTCATGTCATTTCCCTCTTCTGCAACTTGCAGCTGTCCATACCTCAGCAGTCAGCTATGCAATGAGGAAAACAGGGGCCCAGAGGAGACACAGAGTGAGAGATGGCCTCCGTTTTCTTGGTTCTGCTCACTACTGGCTTCAGCTCCTCAATAATTATCCTCAAAGGAATGCTGCCTCTGAGAAAAGGGGAAAAAATGTCCCACCCATTTTTCATATTTAAATTATCTACACAAAGGACTGGACTGATTTACTATGAGTTATAACATTCATCCTTCAGATTTCTAGACCATAACTCCTGTGGTTTTTCTCCCCATATATATCAGTATGTAACTTTGATCCCTTGCATTGTTTTATTGGGGGTTTTGTTTGTTTTTATGGGTTGTTTTTAGTGCAAACTGCATCTTTTAAACAAAAATAAGAAATGCCACAAATCAAATAATATCCTTTATATAGAATATTACTTGATGTATGGTGTTTTTTTATTTTAATTTTTAAAAAATAATAAATCAAATAATATTCTTAATATTAACCAAATAAGGTCCAAATCAGACATTCTCAGCACAGTCCTTTTTGGGTTGCATCACTCTCAATGAGGCAGAATACATTTTAAGTGCTCCCTTCAAATTTAAAAAAATTAATTGCTGCAGAAGACTAGCACATTGGTTACCAAGAACAGGGTTTCCAAGACGTCCTTCACAAACCCCAAAGAACCTTTAAGCAGAACGAGAAGACTTCATTTGCAGGCTTAAATGTCTGGTTCTCTACTAACTCCCCAATATTCTTGTTCACCCGCAGCAACCTGCAATAACTTTTTTATGAAAGAGCTTTTAAAGAACAACATGGTATGTTGAGGAGAGAGGCTTTGGTTTTGAAGTGGGAGATCCTAAGCCATAAATCTCTATGGGTGGTCTTGGTCGCCAGCAATTTAACACAAGTTCTCACAAGGTTGAGAACACAGAAAGTACTATAAAGGCCATTAATAATATAAGCAAACCCTCTGTACTGGTGGTATCTGCTAAAATAGCCACAACCTCATTGAACATAATCCAGTTCAAAATGTGCCCCAGCAGTAATCCAAATACTGCACATATTTTTCACACTTATTATTGAAAAGCAAACTGACATGAGATGCCAACTTTGCTTCCCCAGATTATTAATGCGTTGCTCTCACAGATGAACTTTCTAGCGATTTAGACTCAGGAAAAAACACACGTGCACACAATCAGCCGCTCTCTGTGTTAGCTATGTTCACTTTTATTTTAAATTAAAATCTGCCTCGACAGTGAAACCCACTAAATCATTCCTGGAATAATAAATCAATCTCCACCCAGATTTCCACACCTCAGCCTTTAAAAGAAAAATACACACCACATTTTATTGCTAATCCTTGGAAGTTACAGAGTTTTTCCCCCACTACTCTGCTATTCATTTCTGACGGGGTAGCACAGGAAAAGGGGAGAGAGACCGTTTTTCCTGACTAGCTGTTTAAACAGACGTTTTTGAGACAGCTGCTTCCTCTAGCCACTGGCGCGCTTCTTGGAAGCAACAGGCCTGCTGATTCAGCACCTCCAACACACACGCAAGCGGGACACAGAGCACACTGGTTCACCGCCCAGTTGCTACTGGAACACAAAATGCATAGAGTATAAGAAAATCAGGATAGGTGACACAGCAAAGCTGACACCACAGCACAAAAGCTTGATACTCAAAAGTAGCCCTTCTTTGTGCTTACTGTGGATGGTGGCACCAGAGGAGGACTCAATGGAAAAAAATCTAGGAACCTTTTCACACTACAGAAATATAGCCCTTTGATTTCACATTAGCGGTCATAGTTCTAACGTACGGAATCTGCAGTTTGTTGCTGGTGTTGTGTGTCTTCGTTTCCAACTCATGGCAATCCTAAGGTGAACCTATCATGGGATTTTCTAGGTTGAGAGTGTGCGATACACCCAGTGGGTTTCCATGGCCACACAAGGACTTGAACCCAGGTCTTCAGGGTTATAGAGGACTGCTCAAACCACTACACCACACTGACTCTCATTTGCAGTTTAGGAAGTGGCATTAAGAATTCTCAGCCAGAGAGACCTAAGCCATTTCCGCACTGGCTGTTATAGCGCTCTGATTCCACTTTCAACATCGTATGGAATCCTGGGGTTTGCAGAGGCTGGCCCCTCCTGAAACTGCAAACCCCAGGATTCCATAGGATGTTGAAAGTGGAATCATAGCGCTATAACAGCCTAGTGTGGAAATGGCCCTAGTATCTCTCCCAGGACTGCATTGGATGGAAATGTGGCAGTTAAAGCTGTAGTAAATGCAAGGTAAAGAGGAAAGTTACTGATAAGAAAAACCCAAAGATTTGCTTAGCAACCTCTGAGGGGATAAAAGTTCTGATGTGTCATTGTTGGTGTGATGGACAAAAAGAAACTTAAGGGAAAGAGCAGGAATGCCAATGTATGCACATCAGAGAAGGGCCAGGGCTACTGCCAAAAGTCTCTTCATTTAACTCTGGAAGTTTCCAACCGGTTCAGCATAGGCACAGAACAACCAATCAGTGTAACACAGAGATACCACAAAGAAGAACCAGGAGCCCTTTCACTCTACAAATTTATCCCACTATGATTCCACTTTAACTGCCATGGTTTCATCCTATGGAAGCCTGGGGTTTGCAGTTTGAAAAGGAGTGCTGAGAATTCTCAAGCAGAGCATTCCAGTGACTCCCCAAACTACACACTCCAGGATTCTGTTGGAGGTAGCTAGGACAGTCGAAGTGGAATCATGCTGTTATAATTGTGTAATTATGTGAAATGGCCTCTGGTTCCACTCAACAGAAAGAACAAGAAAGTGCCCTGGCTCAGCATGGCTAGCTTCCCATATTCTGAAGTGAATGACCTTAAGCTGCTGACCTTAATCATAAGCAAATTTAGCCACAGGCATCACTATAACTGACCACCAAAACTGGATACATCCTAGAGGTACAAGGGGGGGAGTGGTGGCTACAATAGAGTCAGCATCCCAGGGGAGTCCCAGTGGTGGTGAGAGACCAAGCAAGGCATCAGCCCCAGTGGTCCCAGCACTGCAGATGAGTGCTGGAAAACCTTCCCGTATGCCACCCGTTCACACCAAGACACTCAAGCCCTTTAAACCTGGAACTGAGAGCCTGTAGTCCTTCAGATGTTGGTGAATTGCAAATCCAACCATTCCCTCCATCGAGTGGGGAGCTACAGTGCAACATCACACAGAGTGTCACATGTTCTCCACATCTAAGGTTTTAAACACAAAAGTTATCCAGCACAAACAATTCCAATACTCAGTGCAAGGAGATATTTTCCGCCAGCACTCTGGATGATAGATTTGGATCAAAAATGTATGTGACAAAGTCATCTATCTGTTCTGGTGTGCATACTTGCATCTGCTGCTGCAGTTCCAAACACTATCATGATCTTCACATTGTGGACAAGTGTATGTTTATTATTACATTTGTGTACACCAATGTAAACCACTTTGCCTTTCGCTTTGCGAAATGTTGCATGTAAAGTTTAACATTCAACACCATCAATAATTCTGAATTCACCAGTACAGAAGAAATTTCTATCAATTTCAGTGAAGATTTATTTCAAGTAAACATAATTTGCACCAGGCTGCAAGTTTGGATTGAGACGATGTGGCACTGTTGTTTTTTTGTGTCTGTATGCAAAAGTGAGAGTGCTAATATTCCCCCTGCTCTCTAATGGTAATGCTACTATCTCCCAAGATAAGAAATATGCATATTCTTGTTAAGGGGGAAAATAGTAGAAAGTATAAATTTGCATTTATGATCGCTTTTGGTTCCTAAGTCTCATTTTTAAATAACAAACAAATCAACATACTATTTAGTACAGGCCTTTTAAGTAAAAGAACACAACGAAAGGAGTTTGCGTTGATTTTGTATATACCAACATACTCTAAGCAATAAAGCTAAAAAGCAAAACTTAACTACATAAAAGTAGAGTCGACCACAGCACTGGAAAAAAAATACACGGATGGATTAAAAGCAGAAGCAAAGTGGTTTCTGGAAGGCAGCCTATTCCAGAATAGTCTCTGTGAGGTCTACAGGGCTGCTCAAGGTAAATCATTTGGGAGTTGTGGTCTAGGCCCACATTACATTTCTGGAACATGACCATGCTCTTATATATCATTCCTATATCTTAAAATGGCACACAGGAACAGTTAATACACAGTGCCAATTCTCTACAACATGGACACACTGGAGTTATTCCAAGACTCTTGGAAACGCCACTCACTCACAGATTGCCATGCTATTTTGTGGCACCAGCCACTTTCCCAAAGTGTGCTACAATCCTTTCTGTATGTACCTTTGTCATAAGAGCTGTAGTTCAGTGGAAAGGCATATGCCTTGTAGTTTAAGAAGTCCTGGTGTCCTTCCTCTGTACCTCCATATAAAGTCTGAAAAGATCCCTGTCTAAAACTCTGAAGAGCCATTGCTAATCATGGCCCACAAAATTTGTGCAAAAGTGACCAAAGAATCAGCTTCCTGCATTTTCTATAATGCACTCACCATAACTCAGGATGTACCCCACAACAGGGTTGTAGCTACATGTGTACACTGTTGACTTGGTGAAACCATGAATTTCATAGGGCTTTCTTAGGCAAGGAATTCTCAGAGATGGATTTGCCAGTTCCATCCTCAGAAATATAGCCTACAGCACCTGGTATTCATTGGCAGTCTCCCATCCAAATACTAACAAGAGCTGTTAAAACTGGATACTGAATTGTTAAAGGTAAGCATCTGATTTTAAAATAATTTCTTCCTACGCTGTACAGCCTACTCACAAGTTGAAACAAAGTACATTGGAGTTTTCCCATCCGTTGTGAAAACCATGAGCATGCTCACCTGGATACCACATTATTTCTTCAATTCAGCAGCTAGGAGCATCTACAAACAAGTATACTTCTTACTTCCATGCACCTCACATAGAAAAAAGTGTATGTTCTTATGTGCACATACACAACACTACAACGCTGTCCCTTTCACATACATGTAGGAGAAAGACCATACAGACAGGGAAGTTTCATATCCAAACTAGAGCTCTTGAGTACAAAAGGAATCAAGATAGGCATATACAAACCTAAACTTTTGGTTACCCGAAGTCCCACTAGATTACATAAAGCACCATGTGCAGGACCAAACTGGCTAATTAGTCTGACTGTAATACCTCCCATAACATTTTATTGTCAGGTCACACAGAATTCCAGGAGTGTTCAATGTTTGTTTTACTGCATTCTGGGGGAAAAAATGGATTTGGGTTTTCATTAACTTCACAAATTAAAATGAAAAGAGGAAGGGAACTTGTAACAATGTGTGTGTGCTTCTATAGCATCAAATTTGGGGGAGAGATCACTCTATGAGGTGGAACCCAATATTTTTAATGAGCCCTTAACAGCACACTTCTATATTTCGACATCTTGTTATGCACTTTATTTAAAATGTGTTATGCACTTTATTTAAAATAGGGTAATTCCGTACCAAAAACTGGCACAAATGCAAAACTGGGGGTTTGCGTCCTTTTTCTAACACCCGTTTTTAAAAAAGTCACACTAACGTCTAACCTTAGCGCTGAAATAAAAACACATACACACCCAACCCCCAAATGCTTTATAATTCTGAATGGATTTCCCCAGCGTAGCAGTCATAATATTTTTACAGTTAAAAGATCCACTGCCTTAATAAAGTGTGATTTGTGTATTTAGAAAAATTCATTAGAGCAGACATTACTGGATTTATTTTATTTATTTATTTTGCAGTCTAATTTGGGTACACTACTTCAAAAGAACGCTTAGAGCTTCCCAGCTCCTTAGTCACACACTAATAACATCTAATAATTAATAAAGACATGTAAATTCTTAACTCCCAGAACTATTTTGAACTTACTATCTTTACGCTTTGTGCTTCATGTCTCTGTTACTGATATCTGCATTTACTTTGTTTTGCAAAATGCTGGAGGGACACGTCCTTATCAGCTTGCTTGACTGGTGAATATTCAGACCATTAATATTAAGCCTCTTATAACTAACCAAAGTACAGCTAAATCAAGGTCTCAGCCAAATAGGCCCATTTCTCCAAGCTTGGACAGCTAACAGTACAAGATGTATTTCTATGTAAAGTACACATAAGTGCCTACATATGTTCCTAATTTGTTAACATGATTTTTTACAAAACGTGTAATTCAAACAATACCTATTCAGACCCATGAAATAAAGAATCAGGGTTTTTGAAAGTGCTTCTCAAATAGCTATAAAAGACAAGTGTGATTCATAGGTCCAACTACTGGGTCTTTAAATAAAATAAACGAGCACAGATGTTATAGACAGATTGCTTCTCCATCAGGTCCCAATCTGTCTGTTTTTAAATGGTGTCGCAGGTAGAACTCTTCCTGCAAACTTCCTGGAAGACTAGGACAAGGAGCAATGGATTCAAGCTGCAGGAAAAGAGATTCCACCTGAACCTCATAGAATCATAGAATCATAGAATCATAGAAATGTAGAGTTGGAAGAGACCACACGGGCCATCCAGTCCAACTCCCTGTCATGCAGGAACACCCTCAAAGCACTCCCGACAGATGGCCATCAAGCCTCTGCTTAAAAACCTCCAAGGTAGGAGACTCCACTACTCTCCGAGGCAGCAGATTCCACTGCCGGACAGCCCTGACTGTCAGGAAGTTCTTCCTGAGGTTCAGGTGGAATCTCCTTTCCTGCAGCTTGAATCCATTGCTCCTTGTCCTGGTTTCTGGAGCAGCAGAAAACAAGCCCCCTCCTTCCTCTACGTGGCATCCCTTCAAATATTTAAACATGGCTATCATGTCCCCTCTTAACCTCCTTTTCTGCAAAAAATCAGGGGCCATGCTAATCTTCTCTGTATCGTTCCAATTTTAGTATATGTGCTGCCGAAGCGAGCCTCAGGGAGAACTTCCTGATGGTCAGAGCTTCCCAGCAATTAAATATGTTGCCTCGGAGTGTGGTAGAGTGTCCTTCTTTGGAGGTTTTTAAGCAGAGGCTGGATGGCCATCTGTTGGGAATGCTTTGATGGGTATTCCTGCATAGCAGGGGGTTGAATTGGATGGCCCCCATGGTATCTTCTGACTCTATGATTCTATGATTCAAGCAGAAAAGTAACAATGAAAGGATGGACTAGTGAAGTTGCACTTCATCTGCAAATTGTCTTCATGCAAGAAGGTGCATGTGTTGTTTGCTTGCATGCATGATGGGGTATTCAGAAAGGACGGTCTCTTATGCCTTCAGAGGTTGCACGGTCCCATTTAAAACCCCTTCCACTCTGCATAGATTATGTAAAGCAGACCCAAAGCCCCATATAAATGCATTTCACTTAAGGAGACCCTACAGTGAATTTATCATGGGGTTTTCTATAGCTGTGTGTGATGTGCCCAAGGTCATCCAGTGGGTTTCTATGTCCGAGAAGGGAATTGAGGGGTCTCCAGGATTGATGTTCAGCATTCAAACCACTACACCACACTGGGCTCTCACTCTGAAAACAAAGATCTCTCTTTCCATATCTATCATATTGCTAAATTGTTGTTGTTATCTGCCATCCAGTAAATTTCAACTTATGGTGACCCTACAACAGAAGACTACCAAGAGCCCCAATCATTAGCAGTTCTGCTCAGGTCTTGGAAGCTCAGGATTGTAGCTCCCTTCACTAAATCAATCCATCTGTACTGTGGTCTTTTTTTTTTGTCCTACTGCCTTCCTCTTTACCAAGCGTTATGGACTTTTCCAAAGGCTCATGTCATGATATGTCCAAGGGACAACAGCTTCATTTTAGTTGCTGTGTTAACACCCTTACAAACTTGAGTTGTTTTACACCACAGTTGGTTGGGAGGAGTACAATAGACTTTAGTTATATGAGAAGGTGTTTCAACTACTGAAAAACAATAACACAGATTGCAAATATGAATGACTAATAAGAAACCTTTTATTATTTATTGTTTGCAGCCCAGATCATAAATGTATTTTTCCCATATGCCTAAAACAATCTTTTGCTTAAATTGGTCTTCAACTGGTGTCTGACAATTTCTGTCAATGGCTCCTGCCACTCTATATTTTCTTTACACTTGGAGTCCAATTCCAGTATGATGTCAGCTTATTTTATTTTATTTTATTTTTAGAAGAAATCATTATCACTGCAACTATTTTTTCTTGGAAAAATAACTTTTCAAATATACCCCAAAAGAGTGTGTGATTAACATTTAAAATGTTGACAAAGCAACTTTTAAAAAAGAAAGACAACAAATGGTTTGAACAAACTTGGGTAAGTTCATAAACAGAGACAGTTTGGGATTCCATGACTTCAGTGGGTTGTACAAATGTACCTGTTATTAATCCAACCTCTTATTTCAGTATCAGCATCCCAGCTTAAGATTTTGACCATTTCCACACTACACTGTTTGAGTGCTTTCAACATCCTATAGAATCCTGGGGTTTGCAATTTAGGGAGGGACATTTAGAATTCCCAGCCAGAGAGCTTTTTGGTCTCAGTAAACTACAAGCCCCAGAATTCCACAGGATGTTGAAAGTGGAATAATAGCGCTATAACCGTGTAGGATGGAAAGGCCCTTGCTTTTCCATCTGCACTAAATTCACAAGGAAAAGAAAATCACACACAAAAGTTTTTGTCCGGTCAAACAAAGAAACTGCTGTTGACATCAATGATAATTTCCCTCCTGTCACAAATAGCAGCTTCTGAGGAGTAGTTTTTGTTGAGACCTAGATATGAGAGTCTCTTACCACGTATCCTACACTCTGGATCTTAACCCTTGAATCTGGTAGTCAATCAAAAAAAACAAAAACAAAACCCAACCACTCTTTCTTCTCCATTATCTTCACAATTCTCCCCCAGTCTATCATTCAGCTGCCTAGTAGGCTGGCAACAGTGCTACAGTGGAGCCAAGGCTTACAAGTTCTAAGTTCTGGGTCTTTCTGATTATCAAAAAAAAAACAAACTGTGGCACCATCTGCCACCTCCAGCTGCCTGATATCTCTGATTTTAGCAGCAATCCCCGTTGTAGCTGAAAGTAGAATTGATTTTCCAGCAACAATGCCTTGTTGTAACCCAGTGATTTGGGATGGCTCCATCTTGAGTGAGCAAGATTCAATATGTCTTTGTTACTTATGTTGTTGTTAACTGCCCTTAAGTCAACTTCTACTTATGGCAATCCTATCTATGAGAGACCTCCAAGTCATCCTATTATCAACAGCCCAGCTCAAGTCTAGCAAACTCAGGGCTGCACCTTCCTTGGTTGAGTTTATCCACCTGTAACTTGGCCTTCCTCTTTTCCTACTGCTTTCCAACTTACCAAGCACTAATGTCTTCTCTGATGAGACCTGGGAAACCCTAATACGCATCCATTTGCCTTTTTTGAAAGTCCCTAGCATCTGTTGCGCACATTGCTTGATAAGGGTCTACAATTCAGAATTTACCACTACACCACTTACTGGGAGAGTCCACTGGAAGGACTGGACACAGAAGGGACATTTCTTTGCACTGCCCTCCCCACCACGCTTGCATACATGCCACCAGCAATCCACCAACTTGGTTAGCAGTGGGCTTGTTGGAGCATGACAGTCATGGTAGCGTCAATAAAAACGGTAAAGGATGTATGTGGCTGTTAGGTTGGTCTTGTCTGTTCTTGCCTCCACTCTACCTGCAAAATGAAACCCTTTATGTTTTCAACTGCTCGGGAAAGAAAGATCTGTAATTAATCCAAAGGCCACTTACTTAAGAGTAAGCCCATTTGAACACCATGGGCCCCTACTCTGAGCCGACGTGTATCTGATTGTGCTGTCAATGTGTGGCACAGAAAAGGAACATGAAAACTGTCAAAAAAAAATCTTGACAACATTTCCCATACATCTTATTTAATACCTTCAGTTTGAAAAGCTGGCAAATTAACTCAGCAGAGAAGCCAACCTCTCTTATCCATCTTCATTAAGTATGACTAGGAAATAATAAGAGACAGGAGTAAATCACCCCCCACTGTTATGGGCAAGGTTAAATTAATTTCACATAATTCTTTTTCCTTTATTACAAAAGACTTATTCAGAAGTGCTGTACAGGTAGGAAGATAACAGAACATACACTTCCAGTATTCACGTATAAATATGCCAAGAAACCAGGTGAGAAGAATACAGTGCCTTTAATTTAAAATAAGAAAAATATTCTGACTAGTTATTCTCAGCTGTCACCAGCCTTACCATTTCCAGGTGTTAACTGAACTGCCTTGAAATTCTAAGATTTATTTAGCAGAAGTGGGCAATTTTGACTCTCAAACGCAATTACCATGATCTCTCATCATTAGCAGTGTGAGCTAGGACTAAACATTGTAGGCCCAACAATATCTAGAGCAGTGCTTCTCAAAGTGGTGATTCTAGACCAGTGTTTGTCCCTGAGCCAATCTTTGGTTAGATTCCATGAAAGAAAGAAACAACTGTACTTAATGGGCACAAATTCATTGGAAAACAATAATTGCTTTCCCTGCCCCCTGCAATATCAGATAGTATGAGAAGCACTGATCTAGAGAATCACATGTGCTCACTCCTGTTCTATGGACAGGATCCAAAGAGCCACCAGAACAGCCAGAGGTCACCTATCATCAGGGCAGTACAAAGTACAGTCCAAGCCAATGGTAGGGTTCTGCATAAATCAATGGTAGGGTTCTGACCTGGTTCAAATGAAAGGCCAAAATAACATTCGGTAGAAAGGGAATTCCAGTGTCAGCAACCCCTCCTTCTTCTTCACAATCTTTGTGACTCACACAAATGGGAGACTACCAAGCTACTCACCCAGGAGGTAGGAGTGTCACACGACACAAGAAAACAGCACTGTTCTCCCAAAGGCAGCATGAGCCCTGGACCTGGCACCTCCCTATAATGAGTAATAAAGGTCAGAGGCTGAGACCAAGTAGCAGATGACCTTCAAATGTCCTTCAGAGACATGCCTTTTAAAAGAGCCAGTTGTGTAGCTATAGCCCTGGTAGAGTGGCTATGCACGTAAACAAAAGGGTCTTTCTTTGCTAGTTTGTAGGCCAGATGGATGATCACAGAGACCCACTTAAGGAGACATTGAGATACTGAAATGACATAGGTAGACCCTTCTTGTTTAGGAGTAGCACACAAAGAGTCTCTGGGATTGGTGAAAGTCAGTAGTCCTGTTGACATAAAAGGCCAGAGCTCACCTAACATCAAGGCAGTACAAGGTCAGACATTATAGCAGCCCAGACATGGTGGTAATCTCATAGTCTGCTGCTGAAGAGAGGAGTGGCGGTGAGAAGAGGGCCAACAGAGCATGCCCTGATCCCCAGACTTTTTGCAGTATTACTGCAGGCAATATATGACAGCTATCAAAGACTTTCATGATTAAGACAGTGGGAGTGTCGATGTTCTCAAGTTCTGGATGTCAAAGGGCTGAATGAATACTTTGTTCCTGAGGATTGTCTAGACCATTCATAATGGAATTGGGACAACATGGGGGCCTAAGGCTAGAATCCAAACTTCTTTACAGTTGCATGCATTTTATATCTCCTTGTTAAAAAGGCCACCTTCATCAAATGGAAGGTCCACTACAATCAGTCGAGTTTGGTGCAACAATCCAGATGACCACCACTATGCATGTTTTCTAGGCACAATCCCCCCCACCAATGTTTACCACTGCAGTCAATCACATCCCATCCAGTGTTCAACTGCTGAGTAGCTAGATTGTGAGAGTCCATCTGCAATGTTTCTGCTAACCACTTATCATTCAGAAAACTTTGCCAAGAAAGGTGTCATCCTCACCCACAGGATGTGTTGATTTATGGCCATCCAGACCTCACAATTGGTGATTCTAAAGGAGAGGACAGTGGTGAAATAGAACTTCTTGATTAGTTTGTCTGATTTCCTACCCTTCTTATCAGTAGGAGTAATGAGTTTCTTTTGAGTGGGTTTAGATTGTGCTGCCTCAACAATAATGGAGTTTGGTTTGTGGTGGCCTATCCGAACAATCCGAACCAGACTCATCACACAGTATAGACTACTTTCTTTGATGTTGGTTAGACAGTGAAATTAGTGGCCCAAGACTTATGTGCTACCAAAGAGAGATGACACTAGCCATATCCACAAAAGCATCAGGATTTTTGTTTGGATTCGACACTATATGGGATCCTCAGGCTGAGTTTCTGGTTGCTTGATGTTCAATTCTAGTGCTCATACCATTTTCACTTGTTCTGCAAAGGCACAAACATCATCAGTAGGTGAAATATCCATTTCTCTCAGAGCGGCTGGCACAGAGTGCACTGGTGGCATGCTCAAAGAGGCAAAAGAAGAACCCAACACTGACAACAAGGAATCCTGAACATGCTTGCTAGCATGAGGTGGATAAGGAGAAACCCAAAGGGGTGCGAAATCAGAGACTGAGCCTGCTTTGGAGGCACCAGCAGAGGTGTATGGGAGCAGCCAGCTTCCAAGGGCTGAGCTGAACCCAAAGGCTGAGCAGGTTAAGCAGAAGATGCAATGTATGTATGGGAAAAATCTGCATCCCGCTGTTCCTGTTGAGGAGATTACCATCTGCTCAGTACTTAAGGCAAAAGCCTCGAAGCAGAATGAGATTGTTGTGAAGCTAAATGCAATCACCAGTATCAAGAGCACTGATGGTATGGTGGGGAACACTGGTGGCAAAGCAGGTCTCTAGAACTACATTAGTGTAGCTCCCATTGTTGATGAAGTGGCCTCGAACCATGAGAGCAGTGGCAATCATAGTCATACTCCTCATAATCTAACTCTGAAGAGCAGCAACAACCATGCCAGTAATACAGAGAGTATTCATGATGATAGTGGTATTCATACTGCCTATAGTGGTATTCATACTGCCCACTCATAGTGGTATTCATATAGCCATAGCACCCAAAATTTCATCAATGGCCAGAGCAGTGACAATATCGTCAGTACGGAGAATGGCAATAATGACCCTCAGATCTAGATTTGGATGAAATCATCTTAAGAGACACTTGTAAAGATGAAATGGATGTCAAGCGCCACCATCAATAATGAGACAGAGAAGGTGGAAGAGAAGGTTCCTTTCCCAACAGAGCTGGTGGTGCAGGAGAAGTAATTGCCCAACCTCTCCACAGAAACCCAGGGAACAGTTACAGAGCATCAGGAGGTGATTCAACTATCTCAGAGGCCACGAAAACCAGAACCAACTGAGAGGATTTCTCCATAGAGAGACTTGAATGTGCTCATTGTACAGGAGAAGAATGGTGGGACACTATCAACACTGGTACCAATGCTTCTCTTTCTTACATACATTCTGTACAAGGAGCCCGGACAGTACGCTGTGGAGAGGAGGACAACTTAGGCCTTGAAACATCTTTCACCTTCTTTTTCTTCTGATGTCATCTCTTTTCTGAGTGATGTTTAGAAGAGGGAGACACCTCCACTTTGATAGATAATCCCAGTATTGATGAGATTCAAGACTGAGCCTCCATTTTAGCATCACAAATGAGTACCAACAATTCCTCAGTTCTAACTGCTGAACTGGAAGCAGGCCTCTTGGCACTGCCCCTAGCACCTCCATCTTATACAGACCTTTTAATGGTGACACGGACCAAAGAGCTAAAGGCAGTTAGTATAGAGAAGGATCATGGAGCCCAGCCATATCTTGAATCTGAGGGCATATCCAAAGCCATCAAGACTTGCTCATAGAAGAGCAATTTAGTCAGTGTAAACAGTTTTTGGACGCCTGAAGAGTCATCATTTTACAATAAGCGCACAATCCAACATTGCAGCCTTCATCTAGACACAAAACAGCTCAAATGCCCATCTATACCAGTGATTTTAGCCCTGCAGAAAGTAAACTTTTTGAACAACCCAAAAGATTTTTCAAACCACTGAGAAAAACCATTACTGAAGATCTGCAAGGCAGAAACATTGTCAAAAAGCAGTCCAAGCCAAACGTTAGAAAGAGTCCAAAGGCCAAAGGCAAATCAAGATCTGAAAAATGCAGTCCAACAGTCAAAAGTTCAAGAAAAGAAGTGAGAATAAGCAACAGAGCTCAACAACAGTTCCTCAGTGCTGCTGTGGCAGTGGATGAAAAGGAACTGAGGGTTTCAGCGGGAATCAGGCTGGTCACATGGATTGGGAGAGGAGGGCCAATTGCAAAAGCGCTTGCATAGCAGCTCTAGAGGATTCCAAATGATGCACTCCACAGATGCGCAAACACGTTTGTGTGAGTTAAGCATAGACCATGAAGAAGAAGCTTTAAAACCCATTTATTTGTATTTTTATCAGCCCACAGTACCACAGGATTCTTTTCCAGCACCATATTTCAGATGAGTTATTTATACTCAGCCACCACGGGTTTCACTTTTACAGATTTGTTTATTCACGGATTATTTGCTGTCACCTCTGCTGCCTCTCTAGGCCATTTTTAACAGGGACTGCAAGCCTCGTGAGACTGCAAAACTGTGAACGAGGCTTGTAAGTCCCTATTGAAAGTGGTGTGGGGCAGCCGTGGAGGTGGCAGTAAACCCCACCAGTCCCCCACTTCTGCCTTATGAAGGAATCTTGATGCCTCACTGGGATCCATAGTGGGTTGAATATGGTGATCATACTTTTTTTGTGTGTGGTTTGGGAGGGCCTAGAGTTATTCATGTTTTTTTCCACTTTCATGGGGGTCCTGTGCCCCTAATCCTGGCAAATGTGGAGGAAGGACTGTATATAACACTTTCTAATATGAAAAGTACAGTAACACCTTCACTTTGTTCATCCTCAAGACCACCTTCAAATCAAGTCTGACTAAATGTTTGGGTCTAGGGGATCTTAAAGACATCTATCCCCTGAGATCCTAAAATACCTTGAAGAAATCTTCATCTGCATCCTGGTTTGATGCTAGGGTGGGAGAGGGCCTTTCTGTGGCTATGCCCCAGTTCTGGAACACTGTCCCACAGGAGACTTCACTGTATCCCTCTATTTTTAGCTCTACTAGTAGATGATAAGTTTTTCATTCTTTCTTTCTTTCTTTCTTTTTTAAAGGACACCTTTCTATTAACCTTGGTATATAAAGCCAGTGATGCAGACCTCAGGTTTGCAGATGTTCTTCGGTTTTACTACCAATACATTTCAAGTCCAGTGTAAACAAAATACAAGGAATTAATGTATTTTGCATCTACCCCAGAATTTGTTTTGAGTACCAGAACTAAACAGAACACATAATCCTTCTGCACACACACAAAAATTTCTCCTTCTTTCATTACTTTAGAATTACAATTTAGGGACAGTCTAAACATCTGGGAGTCAGAAATCCTTGCCAAATCTGCTGCAATTCACACAGAAACCTGCCAGTGGATCCAAAACACCTTTTTGCTCACCCCTTTTAAGTTAACTGGTGACTTAATTTTCTGTCATTAACAAAGCTGACCATTTTTGTTTTAATGTTGAGTTCTGCTGAAGTATCTATTTAACAGTGCACTCCAGTTCAGTGTGTTCAAGGAGGCCCACTCTCAGGTTTACTTTCAGAGGACTGTAGTCTAAAAGTGGCTCATTTAGTTGCGTAGTTATACTTCAAGGAAGGAACTGGCAAAACCACCTCTGAATACTCCTTGCCTAGGAAAACTCTGTGAGAACCAGCATGGTATAATAGTTTCAGTATTGGACTATGATCTTGGAGACCAGGGTTCGACTTCCAGCTCAGCCATGGAAACCCACTTGGGTGACCTTGAATGCATTACATACTCTCAGTCCCAGAAAACCCTGTGACAGATTTGCTGTAAGTCAGAAACAACCTGAAGGCACACAACAACAGAAGTCCCATGAAATTCATGAGGTCGCCATAAGTTGACAACTGGCTTAAAGGCATGAGCTTTTACGTGAAGACCTGAGCCATTTCTGCACTAGACTGTTATAGCGCTATCATTGCACTTTCAACATCCTATGGAATCCTGGGGTTTGCAGTTCAGGGAGCGGCCGGATGCTATGACAGTCTAGTGCAGAAATGGCCATGGTGTGTGTGTGTGTGTGTGTGCAGAGAGGGAAAAATTGGTAAACTTAGGCTGAGAGAGATTGCACCTTACACCAGACCTCAAATGAGCCTATGGAAGGTATGGGATTTGTACCAAAGGTAGGAGATTTCTCTATCCAAGTTCACTTCACTATATACCACTTGGTCTCACCATGCAATATGCCCATTTCTTAAAGAAAATAAATTACAAGATATCAGTACATTAAAAAAGAATAAGAAACACTCTTTATTAAAACGTACCGGTCTGTCAGCCTGAAATTATTGAAATGAATTCAAGTCACTGCTATTAGCACTTTCTCTAGATAATTCAAATGCAATTAAACTAACAGTTTGCTTTTAGTCGTTGCTTATAGATTTGCCAAAAAAAAAAAAAATCACTTGCTTGTAATTTTCACTAGACAAACTACTTTTCCTTTTTTTCAAGGTGGACTGGATTCTGTTCTTCTGGCTGGGAATCAGAAACTAAGCTAGTGTTGCCATGGCATACAGGATGTCCCTCAGGATACAGGTCATTTCCTTCAGTTTTTAGTCACTAAAATCTTTCTGCCAAAGCATATAGAAAGCAAGATATACAACTGTACAAGACACTATCAGCATGGAATGACGTTTCTGCTTGGTGAAATCTGAACAGTGGACATGTCAGGAGGCGACCAACAGCCCCTTGCTGATAAAAGGGAGATCACACGTTTTCCTTCTCTCTGTGTGTATATCTAGAAAGGACCAGGTCATTGTAGATGGTAGGTAAAGAGCTTTATTTATTCTCCAACAGTATACTTGATCAAAACTGCATTCTAATGGATTCTCCATGAATATGCTAGAAGGCAGAAAACAGAAATTCTAACCTGTTGTTATTGCTGTTGCTGTGTGCCTTCAAGTTGAGTCCAACTTATGGCAACTCTAAAGTGACCCTATCACTGGGATTTGGGGACTCAAGTGTGTGGGACTAGCCCAAGGTCACCTAGTTGGTTTCCATGGCTGAGTGCAGAATTGAACCTTGGTCTCCGGAGTCGTAATCCAATTTTCAAACCACTACCATGCTGGCTCTCCAACTCTAACCCAGTCTCTAGCAAATCCTAAGCCCTAGTAACCTTAAACCCTAGTTTAATAATGTAGATCTTAAAGCACACCTTAGGACTTAACAAATGCTCAGTAGTACTTTTTTCTTACAATAAAGACTCACACACCCTTTACTTCACAAAGCAGCTTTTGAAACTCACAGCTTTCAGAAACTGTTTGCCCATACAGCATGGAAGCTGCTGTTTAAGAATATACCGGACCAGAGCCCCATTGGGAAAGTGAAACTAGTTCTCCAGTTCTTTGTATTGTGGCCAAATGTTCAACAACACTTAAGAATGTAAGTGAATCATATAGTCTGTGTTGTTCTAGGAAGCCACACCTCATGAGGTCAAGAAAGATAACACCAAAATTCATATGCCCTTTCCCAAGGCATCTTTTTTTCCAAATCCAGTGGAAGAAATCCCAAAAGTATTTGGGCAGAAATCCCAAAAGACTGCACAGCATTAACTATAGCAGGCTTCTTTGCCAAGTGCCCTCCAGATGTTTGCACTACATCTCCCATCATAGTCAGGGATAATGAGAGTTGTGATCCAAAATGTTTGGAGGAACCAATGTTGGAGAAAGCTCATCTGAAAAATTAGGACTAGCTCGTGGTCAACAAAGTTCTCACTCTCACCGATGGTTTCTACATCAGAAACTTAAGCGGGCTCTTGAGAAAGGCAATGTGTAAAACAAGATTTGGATAAAGCATCTGCTTCATTTCCTCCCTGACTTCCTGTGGGCTTCTGTGGACATTTCCCTCTCATGCCAGGCAAATTAAAACAATAGCTGAGCAATGCTAGCTCCATATGTTTGCTAACAAGAAGAGAAAAAAACCACAGAAGTTTATTCTTCCATTAAGAGTCTGCTTTCCTTTTGCCAGCAAGCGCACACCTTTTAATTTAAACAGGCATTTGATAGATAAGTGGCTGTGGGGGCTCTTCTAATGCACTGTATTCTCATCGACAATATTATATTTTTAAAATGATTTTTAAACCTTTTCAAACTAATGACATACTAATGCTTCTTGTTTACTTGTGTTTTAACTTCTCGATCATCAGGTTTTTAGCTTAATCTTGTTTTAGCTTTCTTTTAAGTCACCTTGAATCCCATGTCAGGAGTCAGGCAGGGTATAAATTAAATAAATAATCCTGGAAAGGGGATTATTTGAAATAGCATTTGAAATTAAAAAAAAAGTAAAGTCATGAAGTTTCTAGGCTCCATACAAAATGCAGATGTTAGGGTTTAAAGCCCTAGAGAGGATGAAAAATGATTATACATGCCTATATATAAATATATATATAATACGCACACACACTTACATATACATGCATACATACATATACACACACACATGCACTTATATATATGGCCCAAAATGCATGTTGCCATAAATATATGCCTGTCACTAGCTCACATCGTTTCCTGTATCTGCCTCATAAACTTTTTTTAAAAATGAGTACAATCTTCCCATATTTGTTCCATTTGAATGGGTGCAGATACAACAAGCACTATGACATGAGTTCTCCTCTAAGTAAACTTACCAAGACCACACTGCTCATTGGCAAGAGCATCATATAATGTGTCACTGGAACCTTAAAGGCTTTTACTTGAATCATAGAATCACAGAATCATAGAAATGTAGAGTTGGAAGAGACCCCAGGGGCCCTCCAGTCCAACCCCCTGCCATGCAGGAAGACCCTCAAAGCCCTCCCGACAGATGGCCATCCAGCCTCTGCTTAAAAACCTCCAAGGAAGGAGACTCCACTACACTCCGAGGCAGCAGATTCCACTGCCGGACAGCCCTTCTTCCTGAGGAATATGTAGTAAGGTCTCAAGAAAGGGCTTCACATTAGACACAGGCTTGCACAGAGTTATAGAACAGTTACTAGGAAAAGCAGAGACTTTTCAGGTCTGGTCTCTCAAGCCACCAAGAACAGTTTCTTGCAAAGGACACATTTTTGGTCTTTCCTGTTAATCTTCTGGAACAGACTGCAAGGCTCATCTATTTATAACAAAGAAGACTTTAGCAGGCTAGAGTTGAAAGGAAGGCAGAACTGTATCTTATCTGACTTATTTTGGAAAAATAATATGATTACCAGTAAATATTTATTCATTTTCGATCCTGATTTTCTCCCATATGGGCCCAAAACTGCTGGCTAGAGAGAGAAAGAGAGAAACAGAGAGAGAGAGAAAGAGATGATAGATCGATATGCATAGTTTGTTATTAAAACAGTACATTTGGATTTTTTGTCACTTTAAAGAGCAGAAGAAGACTAAATATTGGAAAGATAGGTACGCTAAAATAACATGGGATGAAGTAAAATAAAATAAAAAGTTGCTACTACACTGGAGTCCACTAACTTCCAGTGTTTCCACATCTCATCATAGGAACATTTTCCATTGTTTAACCATTCTTCCCTCTCTCTGTCTTCCATCTTTGTTACTTTGTTGAGAAAAAAAGTATTGCTTAATCTGAGAACAAAAGTGTTTTGGAGGGAGGGAGAGGAAGATGTCAAGGAAGCAGAAATGAATGGGAAGAAAAAGGCAAAGACATTCTGGAAGAGGGAAACAAAAGAGTCCACAGGCTTCATTTGTGCAAGTTTGTGTCCCATTTTCCATACATGTTCTGCTGCCCATTTTCAAGGTGGATTTTAAATCAAACTTGGCAATCCAGAAAGCTGTAGGGCTTTGATAACATGACTTAAGAGGCTCACATCCCTTATTGCTCGAAAACTCACTTATCCTTGACTTTCTCCTGTTTGCCTTGGTAGAACTTTGCTTGAATAACCCATTTGTTGGGCTAACATAATATTTTCCTTGGCTTGCCGAGAAGTATCTTGGTCGTTGTGCATTTCCCGGTTCACTTTCTTCTTTGTAGACTTACACAGACACACACATAGCAAAAAAAAAAAAAAAAGGGGGGGGGAGAGGGAAAAATGTTGCTTTAAGCTAAACTGAACTTGGTTTAAAAAAAAGTGGAGGGGGGAATGCAACCCTATAGTCCATCCAAAGGTATAATTCCAGCGAAAATATTTTAAAGCTGAGAGGGAAACTGTCCAGTAAGCAGAATATGTGGGTGGTTTTGCTTCAAAAATCAATGCTTGGGTGAAGAGGGCTGCAGCATATCTAGCTATCATTTCAGCTTCCTCAACTAGAATCATGACAAAAATAAGAAAGAGAGACAGCCAGTAGGCAATGCTCCTGCTTCCTGCCATAGGGATCGAAGGGGGAAAAGAAAGAGGATTGGCAACCTGGAGGCCAGAAGTAGGAAAATAGGGAGTTGTTTTGTCAGAATGTTTGTCTGTCAAGTTTTACGTTGACTACACAAGAAGCTGCAGATTGCAGACCCATCTTTATTCAAAAGTCCTCTCTGCAAGCTATCCTTTCAGACCTCTGGTAAGAAAGAAAAGGTGTCCGAAGGAGAAAGTTAAAGAGGGGGACAGCCAAAAGAGAGAAGAAGGGAAATATAGCTTAGGATGGAGAAACAGAGAGAGGTGAGCAGATTACTTACCTAAAACTGTGAAGGTGGAGGGGGTATTTTTTTAAAAATATAATAGAATGAAGAAACAAGGACCATTAGAATGAGAAACATAAAGTATTAGGAGCAGGAGGACAAAAAGCTCTCAGCTAGTGGAGGAACATTTCAAAGATGTTGCTCTCAAAACAGAGAGAGAGAACTGGAGGAGAGTAGTTGTGTTGGTGAGACAGAGGATGGTGGCAGGAATAGGGTTGTGTTCTTGTCAAAACTACTGAACTCTGGAACATTCTGTGGGTATCTCTGTGTCAGTGTAGAATCCACTGTGGGAGGCACAGAGATGGTGAGGAGGACACAGAGAGAGAAAAGTTATTGCTGCACTACACTGTGATAGTGGTATTATTCCACTTTCAACCTCCTATGGAATCCTGGGCTTTGTCGTTTAGGGAGGAGCATTTAAAATTCTCAGCCAGAGAGCTCTTGGGCCTCAGTAAACTACAAACCCAGGAATTCCACAGGATGTTGAAAGTGGAATAATAGCACTATAACAATGTGGTGCAGAGAGGGGCCAAAATGGAGTGACCTCATGCACTTTTGGCTCAGGCCTCAACTACTATTGAAATGCAGACACCAAAAGATTAATTTATTGTACTTACCAACTGCCCAACAACTAGGGTTCACTAGATAGTAAGTGTAAAAGAAATGCAGTTCTTGTCCATTTTACAGTAGCAGGAAAAATCTTTCCAGAATTTTAAAGACAAAGGTCTTTCCCATTCACCTTCTTTTTCACCTGGAGACACCAAAGATTGGACCTGGCACATCCTATATTCAAAACACATGCTTTGCCACAGAACTATGGTTCCTTCTTCCAAGCAGGGCCCAAGCAGTGCACTGCATGTTCCAATGGCCTGCACCACAACATTTAAAGCTTTGCACTGTTGGGGAAGGGGTACAGGGTTAGTGCTTCTGAGTTTTATATAAGACTGCTCAGAGGAGCCAAAAGAAAGGTCTCACTTCTAGAGACAAACCACACATCCCTTGCACCTTAGAGAGCATGGTTAGTAAAAGATAACTTCCTCCTCCCAAAAGCCCCACAAAGAGCACACTGCTGTGTTATTCATCTGCATCAACCTGATGCACCAACTCCAGCAGCACCTTTGAATGAGACCCCTAACTAAAGTCTTTTATCCTTAAAGACAAACGCAAACTTATCCTCTAGGAAATCTTGACACGACTGCAAAAATATGCTTCCTCCTTCACAGACAATAGAACAGGATGCAACCGCCACCAGCAAAATCTCTTGCTGAGATCCAGCTACGTCAAGTATAGAACCCTCTGAAGAGTTTCAGTCCACAGGGAAATCCCATAAATAGATACAGAACAGATCCTTAACACCACTTGTTAAGAATTCAGTTGCAAACACAAAAAGACAAAGCATACTATTATTTGGCTTGCGCTCTATGTTTGTTTCATTATACTTATTTACCTTTTTTTGAAGAATAAGTCGATACAGTCAGCAAACAGAATGTTTTGATGCAAATTCAAATACAACATAGAATAAAGAGGCACATACTTTAAGTGGGCAGAACATGCATAACAGTCGTCTGAAAGAAGGTTAACAATATATAAAAAGCATGCACGATGCAGCAGTCAAGACTGTGCAGAATATAGACACAGTTTGTGATGCCAGCAAGGACTATACCACTGAAGCATTCGTTACAAGGATATATGCTCACAGGAGGAAAAGTCTGGACTCAGCAGTGCTATACAGTCATCTTTCCACATTCAGTGGGGTTAGGGGCATGAAAGTAGAACAATTATGAATAACTCTAGGTCCACCCCAACCACATTTAAAACACACACAATTCATATTCAACCCACGACAGATGCCTTTGAGGCATTCCTTTGCGAGGCAGAAATGGGCGGCTGGTGGGACTTGCCAACACCTCCACTTCTGTGCCCTGTGTCATTTTTAATACAGACTTACTAACTTTTTCAAAGTTTTTCAGTCTCACCAGGCTTGCCTACTAAAAATGGCAAAGGACAACAGCAGAGGTGGCAGTAAAAATTCATTTTTTCCAACTTTTCCTGAAAAAAAAAAAGGTTTTGGAAAAAGCAGAGAAAATCTGGGGTTGGGGGAGTTCCCAAATTTTTCCAGTTTTCTTCCAAGCTAGCAACAGAGCCATTCTACATACATTATTTCCTACACAATGCTGCTTCCACATGACCACTTCTACCACATGGGATTCGAGCTTCCATCTATGGAATACTGTGCAGCCATAGATAAATACAGAAAGTAAAGATCAGGAGGGCAGAAGTCCTAGAGGGTGAGAAAAGAGCAAGTAGAGAAAAGTGGGCATTTATAAAAGCAGTAGGTTTTGAAGAAAGATTTCAAACCTGTAGGGAAGAAGTGGCAACCTCGTGGACAGAGCGGGAAGGCAATTTATTTACAGAATTGGTGCTGCTTTCCAAATACTTCCCAAAAATAAAATAAGTAACTTAATTAATACCACAAAAACAGGAGCAGTAGGCCTTACTTCTGAGTAAACACTATTTGATTGAGCTGAATTTTTTAAAAAAATAAAACAACCTGCTATAAGGAGCAGCACAGTTGGAACACAAGATGGAAAATGGTTTAAATGCTTCATTCAGGGCAAAGACAGATATCCCCTGATAAGTAAACATATTTATTTGGCTGTTAACAGTAACATTCCAATGAACTAGGTGACCTGCAAATGGATGATCTCTACAGATCACCTCTGTATGGAAACCTGAGTGTGTCTCATTTGTACATGATAAAAGCTAGGCCTGATACTAGCAGAAAGAGACCACTACACCAAAAAATAGGCACACAAATTTTGCCAAAAAGCCTATTTATAAAACAGAAAGCCAGCAGGTTTGTGGAACAGACAACAATATAATTTCTGATCCAGGAAACTTCAAGCTCTCTTTGCAGGTTTGTTGCTCAGTTAATTTCCTCCTCTGCCCCCAACTATTCTTCTCTCCCCATTCCAGTCTGATACACACACAGCAAATTTTGCATACTTTCCAGAAGCATGAACCTAGCAACAAAAACATATGCAATCTCTTCCCTCATTTAATATATTCTAGCTGCAGATCATGGGTATATATTTTTTTTTCTCTGAGTTGCAGAAATGTTGCTTGTGCACAAAATTCTAAGCCACCTGATTAAATGAATGGGAGAAAGAAAAGGAAGAAGGGAGTGGGTGGGAAATCAATCGAGCAAACTCTCCCTCCTGTCAGGAGAAAAAGCTTTCTTGAAAACTGGAGGAGCCAATCACAAATATAGGCAGGGGGGCAAGCTAGATGTCAGCTGGGGCACAAAATATAACCAAGGGAGGGAGGAAAACGAAAGCAAGGCTCGGTTGGACAAAACCTAATCCTCCGGCTCAGGATTAAGGGAGCCCAATGGTCAGCGACAAGGCGGCCGCCACAGTAATGCTTCAGGCGACACCCTGAAGAACAAAGACAGAACAAAGTCAGCAGGTCCCCCAGCAGGATTTTCCGTCTCTCTCCTGCTGATCCTGGAACACAGATGCTCAGGAGCACCAAAGCACTCATCGGGGACCGAAAAAGAAAGGCTCATGTGCCTTGGGAGGGCAGGAGAGAGGGGAGGAGGAGACCTTTGGCTGGGGACCAGTAGTCTTAGCTAACCCACTGAGAATACACTCTCCTGCAGCCACTATAAATGGAGGAAAAATATAAATCGCTGGAGACACAGATAAATTTCTACTGTGCAAAAACTCTGAAACCCACAGACCCAAACAAGTTGAGTGGAGCATGTGCAGACAGCAAGCTGTGGAGACATGTCTGAATATTGTCTCTCTGTTGAGAACTAAAGAAAAGCCTCGCTGGATCAGACCAAAGGTCCATCTAGTCCGGCATCCTGCAATCAGATGCTTTTGGGAAGTCCATAAACACTGGACTTGAAAAGAGACAACCTCTCCTGCTATCACTCTCTAGTAACTGGTATTCAAAGGTGTGACTACATCTGAATACAGACGTTTCGAGGTATTGGCAACTTTATCACAGTGGGGCAAGGACAGAAAAACAAAGAGAGGCAAAAAGTAAACTTCATAGGAATACGTCAATCATGACCACTATCTAACAGTAATATTTCAGTATAGCAAATGATGCTACGCTCAAGGACATTCAGTTATACAGTATGCAGAAAGAGGAAATCCAATGCCTTCTGGCATCCTGGTACATCAGCCTAAATCCCCTTAGCACGTGGTTGTACTTTTTTGAATGATAAATAACACCTCATTCAGCTGAACACTATAAAAGTGGAGTTAGGCATACAATCCCACTGCACATTGAATCTTGAACACTGTGTCCTGTGCATTACTGTGCACTGACTGCATGGTTGGGCATGGTTGCACACTGCATATCAATACACTATGCACATTTGGTTGTTGTTGTTTTGTGCCTTCGTTTCCAACCTATGGCGACCTTAAGGTGAAACTACCATGGGATTTTCTGAGGGCTGAGAGTGTGTGATGTGCCCAAGGTCACCCAGTGGGTTTCCATGATTGAACAGGAAGCTGAACCCTGCTCTCCAGGGTCCTAATCCAATGCTTAAACTACTAGACAATGCTGGGTCTACATTTGATTGTGCAACCCCTCAATTCTGTAATGAGATGGTATAGCACAACAGAGGCACAACTCCATGAGCATAAAGTTGTACTATGCCTCTTTGACACATGACCTCAGCTGCCATTTCCACTTGCAGGACTATCTACAGAACAGCTACAGATCCAGCTGCAAAATATCTAGGGAGTGCAAGAACAAAGGCACTAGCACACAGCACACTGGAAAGAGGGGAACCAAACTCTGTTAGCACTCTGCTTATCTCCACTGGTGTTATACTGGATTGAGGTTAAGGTACCTATTCTGGGCCAACAGACTTTGCAGCACTTTTGCCCAAGGATTCCTTTTCTCAATTCCAGGCTTACCTTTGGAATACAGCATCTAAAGTTCACAAGACCAGCCCAGGGTAGAGATGGGGTGAGGAAATAGGAAGTGCTCTACCTTTCAGGAAAGATTCACAAATTAGAGCACAGATGCTCTCCATGCAGAAGACTGTGGGTTCCAGAACATGGGATTTCTTAGTTAAAAAGGATCAGGTAGCAGGTGCTGGAAAAGTCTTTGGCCTGAGATCCTGGAAAGAGTACCACTGCCAAAATTGACTATGTCCTAGGAAAACTGCATCCATGCTGATTGATGCTGATGAAAGTTCAGGTCTTAGCTGTAAAGCCACACGTTCCCCTATAGTCCGTTAGATAATCCTGGATTCGAAGGACATATAACTTACCCATCCTGCTATAAGGCAGCTTCTAAGATAGCTGTATCATGGGTAAGAATTTTATGGACTTCAAACTGTTAATAGTCTGTAAGTGCCTAACAGCCCTAAACCACACCATTGCCATTGGTCAAGGAGGATGGGAGATACAATCCAGCATATCTGGAAGCCCAGATGTTCCTCATCTCTAACTATCTCTCACTTCTGAGAAATATTTATATCCCACAGTTCTGCCCATTTAAGATATCCTCTCCCTCAATGAATTTCCCAGACTTGACTGAATTTTCTGCTCAGAGAGCCCACTGCTCAAGGCTGAGGAAACAACTCTCCAAGGAAGTTCTGCAACATCCCTGTTTCAGTCTCCTGACAAAACCATATAGTTGTGTTGGTAAGATCCCAACCATATTTTATTATTTAATGCAAAGGAATGTCACATAGCCATTATTAATCTTCTCAATACAGGAGCAAAGCAAAAAAAAAAAAGAGGAAAGAAAGGTAAAACACAGTAATAGTTTATTCTCCACTGACATGACTAGCCATGTATGAATCACGCAGAAGAGGAGTGTTTTAATCACACCTTTGAAAACTTCAGCAGCAAAACAAGCATCATTTGAAAAGAGGCAGGCACACATGTACCAGTCATGCTACCAACAGAAATCCTGCTGTTTGATCGGGCTACAGGTTTTAAACAGTGCGAAAGCACTGGTTTCATGCATCAAGTTTGCTAGATATTACCAAAGCAGATGGTAGGACATTTTGGGGGGGGGGGGGTGAGGGAAAAGTATGAAGTAGAAAAACAGGTCAGAAGGAAGAGGGAAAGATAACAACAAGCAAGATCATTTTTTGGTGGGGGTCTACAAAACGGAAGGGTTCGCTAGCTGCAGAAGTAACCAGCCGAGACAATTATTCTAGCAGAGGCCAGAAGACCATCTGCCTGATTCCCTGGGCTGCTGTTGTTGCCGGCTCAGCAGGGAACAAGCCCAGAAGAGACAGGCCCCCACTGTTTGGAAGAAGGCCATCTGCCCCATTCCCCAGGCTGTTTGTTATTGCAGGCATGGTAGGGGTAATTCCCTGGGAGACGGTGAGGTAAGAACTGGTGGGGAGAGGGAGAAAAGGGGCCACTGTGTAAAAAGCACAATTTGCAACTGGTCTGCAGACAGCAGTGGCTGAAGAGGACAGGCCTGCTTTATTTCCCTCTCTTTACTCATCTTAGATGTACTCTCTTCTACTTTGGCATTGAAGTTGTGGGTTGCAATTTGTATGAAAAGGAGTAGTTTTCCAAAACTTTGGGGTTGTATGACTAGATGCAAAATGTGAGGTGGCAGCAGAGAATTGTATCACTTTATTAATGTGGCTCTTCTTCTGGGAGATCTCATCTCATTTATACCATCTGAATTCTCCTGGCCAAAGTAAGAGTAGGTATCAAGAGTGCCTCCCAGACCGTAAGGAGCCAAACCAAACACCAGTTGGTTCTCGAACACCAACTGTTAGATCTCTGAATGCTGGGATCAATAAATCTCAATAGCCGTCCATAGCTAGCAAAAATTTGCTTTCATTGTGACACTGCCCTCTCCCTGCTCAGAGGAAGACAACAAGGGGGATGAGCCTCCCCTCTTCTCCACAGCTGAGAAGGGTGAAAATTCATCTTCATTATGGTCAGAAAACTGCAAGAAGTCTCAGAGCTTTCCAAGCATCTGACTCTTGAGGTCCAACACAACATCTAGGAGAGCCCATACCATTCTCCCATTCTTCTGAAATCAATCTAGCATCACAGTTAATCCTCATGTTTCTTCAGCCGCAGAAAAAACACAAAGGGTCTCTCACTCTTCACAGAGTGCAGTATCACCTTACCAGAATCAAGTACATGTACAGATCTTCAATGGGAGCAGATTGGAAAAGGCCTCCAAAGATGGTCATGAAAAAGATAGGCTCTTTCTGCATCATATCTGGATCCCATGACCTCCCGGTGTCATCTTGGCAGTGCCATTGCCCGGAGGGGAGTGTGTCCCAAATGTTCCTCTCTGCACCTGGCCAGCTGCCAGCGGATGGGTGGCATGCGGGACACACTCCTTCCACCCACAATGCAGCCAGCCTCTTCTGGCACTGAACTGAGGAATGAAGCACTTGATAGCACTTCCACCCTTCTTGCATGACCCCAGCTGACACAACTGTCATGTGAAAGGACCTATTACCAGATTTTTTCCAGTAATATCATACCATGTGATCACGACGACTGGGGACTCAACAGTAGCAGTACTGCAACGATGTTGTTCAATAGCACATGTCACAGACCGGCTTCGATGTGTCCTCATGCCAGGATGGGGCTGTAGTGCAGAAATGGCCATAATGTTTCAACTGATTTTGTTAGCCATCCTGAAGGTGTTTGCACAAACATGTGGCAGTAAACAGCTCTAACTAAAGAGAAGACAGGAGATTCAGGAAGCTCAAGAAGGAAATCTCTCAACAGAAATAGGTCAGAGGAAGATAAGCAAACTTCCCCGACTCAGGTTTCTCAGTGGCCTGAATGATTTTTGATTTGATTATCTGTTCTTGGCAATGACCACTCCTTTCAGCTTCCCACTTCCTTTTATCTCTCTGCTGTTCTTACTTCCAACAACTTACCTGACTGCAGAGTGGTCTCCACGCATTACTTTTCCCCTAGCGCTTCAACAACCTGTTCACAGCACATTCTTCTGGTGCCAGCTTTGATTAACCTTATTGTTGTTCCATGCCATGAAGTTGGCTTCAACTTATGGTGACCTTATGAATGAGAGACTTCTGAGAGACCCAATTATTAACAGCCCTGCTCAGGTCTTACAAACTCAGAGCTGGGGCTTCTTTGATTGAGTCCACCTGTAATGCAGTCTTCTTCTTCTCCTGTCGCCTTCAACTTTATCGAGCGTTATCGTCTTGATTAGCTCAGCCAGGCAATTAAGAAAGAGAAGTGAAGATACAAGAGGTTGCTTTATGTCAATCTAGCTGCTTCCTCCACCTAGCCCAATAATGTTTACTCTAGCTGGCAGCAGTTCTGCAAAGTCTCATGAAGAAATCTTTCCCACCCTAATCCTTTTAACTAAAAATGTCAAAGACTCAACGGGACGTCTACATGCAAGACTGTGTTCTACCACTAAATTATATCTTAGGGCGAGGGACTGGTAGCCACTCCCAGTGAATACTACTTACTGGGTTTAAAACGAAGAAAAACCAGCTTTGTGCACTTAAAAGGAAAGAGATGGAAAGGCTAGATTTAGGGCAGATTTTCTGAAGGCCTTGGCCAACATCCATTGCTTCCAAAAACAAAACAAAACAAGATTGTGATGCACTACAAACATTATCATCATCTTGACTACCTTTTCCCATTTCAAAGGCGGTAAAATGAATATTAAAAGGCATCCAGATTTAGAAATGTGAGCACTGCCCTGCTAATATGGAGTAAAGAATTCACCAAGCGCAATCTTCTACTTCCAAAAGTAGCTACTAGATAGATGCATCAAGCGGGGTCTTGTTATTCAATGTCTTCTACAGTTTCTGGGTACATCTGAGACAAGTTTATGTGTTTTTCAGATAGAGAAAAATGAGCAAATGCGAGCACAAAATGAGCTAAAAATAAAAGCTAAGTATGTTTAAATTCACAGTTGCAGAAGCAAGGAGGAAGAAACATATGTAAAGAAACAAACTTGTGCTACATTTTGGATCCAAATACCAAAATGCAAATCACAGCTCTCCCTTGAGAGCTCTTTTCTGTGAGAAAACAACACCGTAATAATAAGCACTTATATATACTTTACATTTTGAAAGCACGGCACAAACAGCGACTAATGGGAAACACAAGGATACATAATGTGAAAACTAATTCATATACTCATTTTCTCTACGAAGTCAGTATAACAGCATTCACAATTAGATTCCACCACCTCACATATCAACACAGATGTAAGTGGGAAAATTAATACACACACCCACACACACGTGCACAAAACACACATATATAAACATTTTACCTCACAGCGAGCAGAATTCCAAAAGGTCTCTTTGAACATGAGCAATTCAATATAACCTCATAAAAAGCAAAGTAGTATTTTTGTTTCTTCGGAAATAAAAATATGCAGATGCTAGCCTTCAGAATGTTAATATGTGGGCAGTTTAAAAACTATACGTCGGTGAATGCATGTTTTCCATGCTTCAAAAGAGAAACAGCAGCTTGTTTCAATGGAGTCTTGTGAAATGTAGTTAATCAAACAAAACATTTAAATAAGTAAATTAAGCAAATAAAAGCTATATTATGAGTGAAAATTCTACAGCTTCAAAGGAGAACTGAATAAAGTAAAAAGGCTTCTAATGGCTACACAATGAAACTCCAGAGTCTCAATACACAGGCAAAGCTGGGATATAACTAGTTACAAATAACTTGCTGCTGTTGGGTACCTTCAAGTCATTTCCAGCTTCTGGCAACATAAAGATGAACCTATCATAGGGTTTTCTGGAGCTCAGAGTGTGCACAGTGTCACCCGGTGGGTTTCCACAGCTGAACTGTGGTCCCCAGGGTTGTCGTCCAATGCTCAGACCACTACATCACTCTGCCTCACATATTAGCTCCTTTTTTCCAGTAATGAAAGCAGTCGCATGGGAATGTGGGGGCAGGCGGGGAAGGCAATTCGCCCAGGGTGGCAATGTTTTTAGGGTGTCCCGGCTCGTAGCCACGCCTCCCACACACCGCATGCCCCACACACCGCAGCCACGCTCGTAGCCACGCCTCCCACACACCGCATGCCCCACACACCGCAGCCACGCCCCCCACACCGTGGCCATGCCCCATGCGCTGTAGCACCCTCCCTCCCGCCCCCCTTCCACACACTCCAAGCTCCTCCACTGAATGAAAGTATAACTACATGACATTATGGTTTAAGAAGGAGGAAAGGACAGGGAGTAAAAAAGAAATGTGGCAGCACCTTTAAGACTAACTGATTTTCATTTCAGCAAGAGCTTTCATGGATAAGCTTGTGCTGAATCAAAAGTAGTTCATCTTAAAGACACTTCCATATTTCTCTCCACCACCACCCCTTTTTATGCTGCAAGAAGCTGCTTCTTTTAAAATTACACTGTGGTTGTAATTTAATACGTTATTTGTACCCCCTGGAGTCCACCTGTAAATTTTAAACTTTTTTCTTTTTACAGTAATGGGAGCATATCCTCACTAAGTTGTACATTAGGAATATCACATGCCTCAACAGCTAGTTTATGTTGGGCCCTTTCCACACTACACTCTTATAGTGGTATTATTCCACTTTCAACATCCTATGGAATCCTGGGGTTTGCAGTTTAGGGAGGGGCCTGGAATAATGCCATTATAAGAGTGTAGTGTGGAAATGCCCATGTTTTTAGTGTTCCAAGTCAACAGCATGATGTACAAGAATAAGAATTATGTTTTCTCCTACAAGGCAGCAGCTTGTAGCATTCAGAATTTTCCCCAGTAACTCAAGGTACTGGGGCAAGGTTTTTGTTTTTAAAACCGAAGCAATGGTGGGGTAGTACTAGAACTTGCAAGTAATTATTATTTAAAAGTAACTTTCCATACTCTAATTAGAGGGCTATTGAATGATAAAAGAGCCCTGTAATTAAGGCAGAGGTTCTCAATCTGTGGGTCGCGATCCCTTTGGGGGTTGAATGACCCTTTCACAGGGGTCACCAAAGACCATCGGAAAATACGTATTTCCAATGGTCTTGGGCTCCATTCCCTCCTCGGTGGTGGTGCGCAAGTGCGAGCCACGCGCTCGCATCCTCCAGCCCCCTGTTAAGAAGGGACTGGAATCGCTCCCCTTCTCTGCTACCGGGAGAACCTCCCATCTGACGGGCCAGCTTGGGGGGGTGGTGGCAGCAGAGGGGGCAGGCCCCCTCCTCGCCACAGAGGGGGGTGCTGCAGAAGGGCTGGGGGGCACAAGGCAGCACTTTTCCAGGGGGGCGAGCTGCGCTTGGCGCAAAAGACAAAGGCGCTGGGATTCCTCCTCCTCCCTCAGCCAGGGTTGACACTCTGGAAACTTTTCCCACACTGCCTCCCCCAGCGGAAATGAGAGCAAAGCAGAAGCAGAGTCCGGGGGGGTGTTCTCGGAGTTTTTTCCCGGGGGAGACGCATGGCTTGTCTTTCCCTCCCTGCCCCCTCTGTTCCTGGCCGGCGAGGCGGCCTTTGCCCGGGGGGGAGGCATTGTAAATAATAAGTAAATAATTTTATGGTTGGGGGTCACCACAACTTGAGGAACTGTATTAAAGGGTCACGACATTAGGAAGGTTGAAAACCACTGAATTAGAGCTTGTTTGTGGGGCACCTCACTACACAAGTAAAACTGGATTTAAAAAGGAAATTACAAAGAAGTTGATTAAGTAGCCCCCTGAGATAACGGTCCAGCCAGCTCATCCACCAACTCCAAGACTGTTCCAATACACCGAGGACTATTTACTTGCTGTGATTGCCAACAACCTAGTTTTCTCCACAACGTTTTCTAACAATATTGTATATTAATATGAACATTAACATGTAAGTAACATTAGGAAACAAAATTGCTGGGAGCAGGCAAGACCTTCCTATTTAAACAGATCTTCAGCCATAACTGATTGGGATAGGGGGACATGAAATAGATGTGCTGTTCTTAATGTCTTTTTTTAATGCTTTTTAATTATTGTTTAAAATAACATCTTAAAAGTTGTGTTTTAATGAGCTTGAATGTCTAATACTCTTTTTTAAAAATTGTATTATATATTGTTTTTGCTATTTTAACATATTATACGCTGCTCTGAGTCACGTTCTGTGAGAAAGGCAGAATATAAAGCAAAGATATATATAAAATGAATAGGCTGCTTGTTAACAGTAAGGGCAAGTGCAGTGGGATGGATCAGAGCAGTCTGTCCCAAACTTTGGTCCTCCAGATGTTTTGGGCTTCAGCTCCCAGAATTCCATACGGTTGGCCAAGCTGGGCTGGGGCTTCCAGGAGCTGAAGTCCCAAATTCCTGAAGAACCAAAGTTTGGGGATCTCTGGATTAGAGGAACTCAGAGCAACAACTGAGCTAACTTGTAAACTTGTTGAGTTGTTTAATCTGTTTGTATCCTGTCCAAATAATTCCCTGATTTCAGTCAGGAATTGTCCAGTTTGTTGTATATTTGATGTTTTTACTGCCCTGAGATCTCATAATAAAAAAGGTGAGCAAACAATATTTTAATCTATAAATATATAAACAAACAGTTGGAAAGACACAACAGGAACCTGAAGACTGACCAAATGGGGAGACCTTGTAAATAAAGCACCCAAAAATTAATAGCCTACAAAACCATTTACAAGCCAGCAGGTGTGTGCTGAAATGAGAAAGAATTCCACCCCTTCTGCAGAAGGCACACCTGTCATTAGTTTGCTAGGCATGGAAGAAGGGGCTTCCATCTTTTCACAGTGCACTTGGAGTCTGTCCACAGATAAACTACTATGATTCCACTTTAATTACTCTGCATGCATCTGAATGTCATTCTGGAGTGCATAGTTTAGTGACGCACTAGAGCTCTCTGGCTGAGAATTCTAAATCCACCTCTGTAAACTGCAATCCCAGTATTCCATACCATGGCAGTTAAGGGGAAAACTATAGTTCTACAATTGTGTAGTGTGAATGGGCCCCTTGGTTTCTAGGCTAGGCTCTGCAGCACTCTGGCCCGTCTCCAGTAGCTTTCTGAGTCACCTGCATGGAATTATATGCATATGTATTTTCAGCGGTAGGGGGGAATCTTACAGTATTTTTTAAAATTCTCATACTTCAGCAGACCTCAAAACTTCCCCTTAACTTTCTAATACTTTCCTGTTTTTTTCACAATGGTCTTGTTTGGGCTATAGCCTTGTGACTTAAATATGCTGATAGCAGGTGTGATGATACAGGGTTTTGGAAGAAAGCCCATAGATTTCATATCCAAAGGTAGAGCCCACAAGGGTAGCCAACCACCCATAAAGGTAGCCAAACCAATGGTGCCTGAAACAAGCTGCTGTTGTTCATACAGTCCTCCTTCCACATTCATGGGTTTCATCTTTGCAAATCTGATTATTCACAAGGCACATCCTTGCCTTCCCCTCTCATAACCTTGCCTTCCTTACCCCAGGCTTGCCAGGCTTGTGTTTAAAATGAATGTGTGTGATTTTTTCCCTTTCGGTGAGCAAAGCCCCTCCCATTGCTGGAGGCATGTCCTCTCTGCCACCTAGCTGCACATTCTGCTGTGTAATGGCCACTGATTGGCCAGGTGCTCTCCTTTCTCAAGATGGTAACGGGAAGTAGCTAGAACGCCAGAGCTCAGCACTGCTCTTCTCCATCTGAGGGAAAAGTACTTGTAAGCCCTTTACCTCGCTCTTTTTCTTTCCCCTGGGAGTACCAGAGCCAGAGGTAAGACAATAGGAGGGGGGAGCTCCAGAGGGGAATGAGAGGGGGATTGCGGGGGGGACTTATTCATGCTTTTTCCACTTTCATGAGGGTACTGTGCCCTCAACCCTCATAAATGTGGAGGAGCCACTGTATTGCAAAAATTATTTTGTTCTTTATTTATGTTCCATCTCTTCCTCCAAAACAAGAGTTTAAGGGGGGGTTACAAAAATTAAAAGAAATAGCAAATTAGAAACACCTATAGGTAAAAACATATCAAAAAAATTATCCTTACCTTTAACAAGTTCAAGTCTGAACCAAAATGCAGTCAAGACAGTGATGCTTGGTTGACAAAACTGTAACACACCATGACCACTGCCCCACAAAAAAATAAAAACTAAATTGTACAACTGGAATGGATGCCAGCAATTACAAATTGTCATGTGGAGTCAATACAAAGACAACTTAAGAGCAAAAGTTAAAAAAAAAACCTATGCAGCTTTTTCTTGTATTTATCAGTCAAAGTTATTGCTAATGACACTTTGGATGAGATGAGACAGACAAGAAAATTGGTATCCATTAAAACCTCTTTACTGCGGCACAAAGCAGGAACATCAAACTGGCTCACATACAAAAAGTAAAATAAAATCAGGAGCTTACAAAGAAGAAACTTCTCAAACACACAAACTTCCATCCCCTGTTAACTATTTCACTGGCTATCTTTATTTACCATATTGTATTTACTGCATTTGCTTCCTGTTGGTGCATTCACGTCAATTCATATAGGTGGGCAAAGTGAAGCTTGAAGGCCCTATTTCTGTAGATTCTTAAGCCCCCTCCCAGTTTTCAAAATATCCTGGTGAAATGTTTTGGCCACCTTAAAGCCACACAGTACCCCCACAAATCTATGACAACATACAGGAACACCCTCACTTCCTGAACACCCCAGATCAGTGGTTCTTAATCTTTTCTTTACCATGGACCCCCCTAAATATCTTTTGTTGCCATGGGCCATTCAAGACTTAACTCACGATTTAAACTCCTAACATGCATCATAATGCTTATTTAACGTTGCTTATCAAGGGTCTTCAGATTTAGAGAGAAGGGAGAAATAAGTAAATGCACACTTTCCTGTGTCAATATTTTATTGCAATTTTGTCTTTCTTTCTGCCTTTTCTTCAACATTTCTTCAAGCCTGCACAGACCCCCTGTGAGGACGTCATGGCTCCTGGGGGTCCACATACCACAAGTTAAGAATCATTCACCCGCACTATCGCAAATACCTCCATTTTCTTCTGTAGCCACTCTCAAAATGGGAACAGGAAGAGCTACACCTTCACTTCCCATTGACATTTTGACAAGATCTGCAGAGGAAATAATTCCATTTTTTTTTCTGCAACATCTCTTTGGCCATTTCCACACTACACTGTTATAGTGCTATAATTCTACTTTCAAAATCCTGTGGAATTCTGGGGTTGGTAGTTTACTGAGGCTGAAGAGCTCTCTGGCCGAGAATTCTAAATGCCCCTCCCTAAACTGCAAATCCCAAAATTCCATAGGATGTTGAAAGTAGAATAATAGTACTATAACAGTGTAGTGCAGAAATGGCCCTTGTAAGCATGCATATTTTTCAGTAATGGTCAACTCTCTACTCTACTCTCTACTCTACTCTGCATCAACTCTCTATTTTCATTAATTCTCCAACCGTTTCAAAAGGATGCTTCCAAATGCACTGCAAAAAGATTTGGAAGGATGCTCGCAAAGGCCTTCCTAACTGAGAAACCACCCTTCTTCATTTATAGAATTGTACAGGGAGCCAAATAATACCACCTTCTACTTATAACCCTCCTATATTTCCTTGTCACTTCTTCAGCCTTTTTATTTTCAACCCAAAAGAGGTGAAACAACTATACAATGCCTTTTGACTGGTAGCACTTGGCGCCAATCATCTAGAAACAGCCAGAAGTTTTCTTAAAAATATATGAATGGCTACAAAGAAAAATACAGAAATAATCCAGGCCTGGCTTGTTTGGCAGAGACCTGGGAGAAAGAAAAAACCTAGAAAATGTCACTACAAATATCTATCAAGGTCTTCCTACCCAAGTTTCATTAAAAGCCCCATCTTTTGACTGCCTATTACATTCTTATGGAATGTAGGTGCTGATAAACTGAAAACAAAGTACAGCACAGTTATTTTATTTTTCAAATCAAGGATGATTTCCATACATTAGGGTAAGGCAGAAAATAACTGTACAGTCCTCCCTCCACACTTGCTAGGGTTATGGACACAGGACCCCCATGAAAGTGGAAAAACCGTGAATAACTCCAGGCCCTCCCAAACCATATTTAACACACACACACACACACAAAAAGTATGATCACCATATTCAATCCCCCACGGATTCCTTGGAAGCATCAGGGTATCTTCACAAGGCAGAAGTGGGGGGCTGGTGGGGCATACTGCTGCCACCACTGCTGCCCCACATCATTTTTAATGGGGACTTGCAAGCCTCATTCGCAGTTTCTCAGTCCCAGGAGGCTTGCAATCCTTATTTAAAAAGGCACAGGGAGGCAGCAGAGGTGACAGCAAAGAATCCATGAAGAATCAAATCCGCAAAAGTAAAACCCACAAATGTGCAGGGCTGACTGTAATTTTATATCACCACCACTAATGATATTTCTCAGTTACATGCTACAATTTTCTAATAACCAGTAGTAATAATTCTGACAGTAAGAAAAGTAGTTGCATGTAAATGGAAAAATCATTAAGTCCCACTGATTTTTTTTTTAAAAAAGCATAATGTACATGGACAAATATATTGAGTTAGATTTGAAGAAGATGTAGGAAGTTTGCTTAAATAAGGAACTATATGCTCAGTGAGAGAGAGCCAGTGTGGTAGAGAAAGTTGTGAGCCAATACAAGCCTGGAGAACAGGGTTCAATTCCCTGCTTAGCCATGGAAACCCACTGGCTGATCTTGGGCACGTCACACACTCTCAGCCCCCAGAAAACCCCATGACAGGTTTACCTTAGTGTTGTCATAAATTGGAAATATCTTGAAGGCACACAACAACAACATGTTCAATGGGCAGGGGTCAATTTTTGGACTCTTTCGTAGAAATGTAACTGACATTTCAAATTTCTCGTGGAACCTTAGATTGTTAAGTTATACATAACTTTAATTACACTAATTTAATTTTAATTAATTCATTTTAATTTAACTTAATTTAATTTTGACTATATTAATTCAAAGATACTTAACCATCTTTGAAAATCAAGACTCCTCCAACTTTTTGCTGTAGAGTTTCTCTGTAAGAAGAAATGTTCTTAATAATGTCAGGCTGAAGATCATAAAGCCTTTAAAAGAAGTCAGCCACAAATAAATCAAACCCAAGTTACATTTGAAGTATGTCATTGTAATTTGACTTCCGTATTTAACGATCGGTCTAATTTCCTTCTAATGCACAGCCATCAGTCCTTGAATGATGACTTATAGCATGAAAAGTCTTTCGCTAGTATTTCCAACAGTTCCTAATGGGCAAATTACAAATTATGGAACTGCAATATCTCAGCTCCACAATAGCTCACAGCATACAGTTTGAATTAAAGAGAGTCACTGTGGTATAATGTTATTGGGCTAGGACTAAGACAAGAGGGAGGGGGTTGTTGTGACAATGAAACAGGGCACCATATACATTTACTGCCCTTGGCTCATTTAAGCATGAAATAAAAATATGAAATAATAATTGGTATGGCGGAAGGGCTTGTGCCTGTTCTGGCATTACTCTCACAACCTGTCCATACAGCGATAATCAGGATTAAGAGCAAAGAGCATGGACATCTTGCATTCAAACAGTACATGGTAAGGGATATACGTATCACGAAGTGTGAGAAGTGTCAGATTTCCCACTTGAATCATTAACGTCACACAACACTGAGGAGCCCGGAAGAAACGCCGATTCCCCTACCTGCTTTTTAATTCTAGATATTTGAGACTACACATAGCATCATGCCAGACTATTAGCAATGCAATGCTGGCTGGAGCTGAAGGGACTTTTGGTGTTAACCAAGTTGGAGAAGGAATTCCATCTTCAATCTGACCGCATTTAGAAAAAGAGAAAAAGCATTTTGGAACAGGTCTTCTAGCAAGACAGGTTTAAAAGTTCCGCATCAATGGAATTTAAACAAAATTATACTTTGTTTTCTGACACAGGACACCACAATCACTTACAGTTAATTTAAGCTGAGAAAGCTATTGCAAGAGGGGTTAACTCAAATGGAGGGCACGGATAAACGCAATGAAATAAGTAGAAGTGGACCAAATGTGGTCCACGTGGTGCTCATCCCAGATGTCTGTCCTCATCTAGCCCTCATCCCATCTGGAGACAGGCCATGTCTCAAAAGCAAAGGTCATGCTTTGCACATAGAAGGTCGCAGGTTTAATTCCTGGCATCCCCAGTCAGAAAAGGATCAAGCAGCAGCTGATGGGAAATATGTCTCTGCTGAAAAGCTAGAAGAGCCATTGCCACCACAGATAATGCTGGGCTACGCAGAACAGAAGAGAGAATGCCATGTCTTATGCTCCTTGGAAGACGAACAAGCTATAACGTAATACATAAATAAACAGAAACAATAAATGGTCTGATTTTATAAGGCAGCATTAGATGTTTACAAGAACTTCAAGACTACTGGTTTAACATCTGTTCATTCAGCTAAAGGGGTCACTAACTTCTAAAACACCTCTTAGAAAAATGCCTTACTTGGCCATGTTCACACGAAAGAGTAAGCCAGAATTGCTGGATGGTCTTGCTATAAATGCGAGAGGACATACTCTTCCTTGGCTCCTCATATGAGCAGGAACAGCAAAACTAATCTGTAACTTACCATCAACATTCACATCTTGGTTTGTCTGAGAAGCCAGGATGAGATAGCCAGTTGCAGACACCAGCTTCAAACTCGGGAGTGTTAAAGGAGCAACAAGCCAAGATTGCTATGCTTTCTACTGCTGGTAATATTTCTGGTTATATTAGCTATTCCTGCTTACAGAAAGAATCAAGCAGGAGCAATCAGACAGCACACACCAACCTGCTTGCTCATTGTCAATTAGGTGAATCTCAGTGATTCTGGCTTACTGTTTTGTAAGCTCAGAGAATATTGATAGTGAAAGGCAATACAAAAATTCTTTTAGAATAAAACAGAAGGGTGCACCTGGAGGTATATCAAAAACCTCACATGCATGTGAGGTGACAGGGTGGCTTAACAGCAGGCACATTAGAAGTGCATTTTTCAAAGAAAAAAAAAAAGGTTAAAAAACAGCCAACTGCTATTTGAGCTACTTATTCTTTGGGGAAAAACAAAAAAACAAAATTCAGGAAAAAAAGGACGCAGAAATGAAAAATGAGATCTCAAGGATAGACTGAAAACCATTTATTCAAAAAAATCATTTGAAGTATCCTTAGCTTCTTATTTGCCCCTAAGGAAGAGTAATAATAATCAAAAACACGTTGGGCAATATATGTTTTATGCACCTTTGAAGACTCCTCCCTTCCTGTCCATATTTCTCAAAAAAGACAAGTTGGACCCAGGTGGTCATATTTAGTTTGCACTGAAAGCAAATCCATGCCCTGCTCAATCTTTCTAGATTGGGCTACCTTTTTTTCAGTAACATATAAATGTGATATTCTCTCACTAATCCCCCTAAGAGTCCCAGACCCTACCTGATCTTGGAAGCTATGGAGAGTCTACCCTGGTTAGTACTTAGATGGGAGACCACCAACAAATTCCAGGGGCTGTAGGCTACATTTCAGAGGTAGTCAAGGGCAGAACCACCTCAGAGAATTCCTTGCCTACAAAAACCATTCATGGGGTCACCATAAGTTGAGAGATGACTTGAGGACACACACACACACAATCCACCACCACCATGGCTCCTAAATCCTAAAACAGCTCCTCCACACACTTCTCTCATCTACTTTTAAGATTTTTTGGAAATGGAGAAGGTAATTGACTGGGCATTTTACTACCCTATGCAAAGCCTAACAAATCAAAGCAGTGGCAAGAGGCACTGCCTCTTCTTCAGTCATCTTACATACAAAAAAATGTGCCAGTAGCATTCACCAAAACATACAATACAATCAGAGAGGATGACAACACAGGGAGAGACAGGGAATGTATTCTCTCTAAATGTGATACTACAGTGGGAGAGGATTTGGATATTTAATCAGTCAATCAATCTTTATTACAGTCTACAAACAGCTGATCTGGATACTGAGAACTGGAATTAAACAGGAAACAATCCAAATTTGAACTCCACCCTAAATGAATGCATTTCTCTCCTTCAGCTGTGAATTTAAGTCTGAATGCTTAACACCTAAATTTGGGTATGTTTGCAAAGTTGGGGACCTTAACATAATTTTCCTGCAGAAATTTCAGTGAACTCTGAAAGATACATTATTATATCTTTTATCCTGTCCTTTCTCAAAGAACTGTGTGCATGGCTGGATGATACACACAAACACAGCATTATATTACTTTCCGAAGAACTCAGTGAGGCCAGTCCACCTAAAAGATAGTGAGTCCATCAACAAATTTTCAGATATGCCTAGAACTAATATAAGGATCAACATGGCATTTACATGAGGCAGGAAATGAGCTGCTGGTCTAACAGGGAAATTTTAAATGATAATTGAAATCTCATACTTTATGAAATGCCATACATAGTAATGGTTCTATATACTCCCAAGTGGTATTTGAGGAATGACTGGAGATAATGCAGGAGAGAGAATTCTTTGTTATGGTGCCCAGAGTGATGCTCTGGAAGATCCATTTGGTACTCTCTGTAATGACTTGTCATCACTTAATGAAGATGTATTCATTTCAGCAGGCATTTTTAAATCTGGCTAGTGGGTTGTAGCTTCTGTATTCCTGCTTGCCTTGTTTACTTTGTTGTAATTCTGCTGCATGATAGAGAAAGAGTAGGGGAGCAGAAAACAGGTAAGAGAGGGTGTTTTACCACTTTTGTCCTGTCAGCCACCTGGTGAAATCTCTAATCGGAACAGTAGAATATAAGTGAAACAGACAGCAACTACGAACATTTCCGCACAACATTCTTATAGCGCGATGATTCCACTTTCAACCTCCTGTGGAATCCTGAGGTTTGCGGTCTCAGGAGGGGCCGGAGGTTGCAAGTGAAATCATCACGCTATAAGCGTGTCATGCGGAAATGGCCCGCTTGTTTTTAATAACAGCGCCATCCAAAGTCATCATTCATCAGTTTGTAGAGATGGGCAGACTAGGTCTGGCTCAAAAGTTACATACCTTGGATTATTAGAATACAGCTCATCTTATTAGATAAATCCAGCGACTCCCCATGCTACTTCTTATCTCTTCTCTCAGTTCACAGAATCTGATGAGGTATTTCAGGAAGGATATGTCATTTTCAATGACATTCTAACTGGGAAACAATGCTGACTAGGGCCATTTCCACCCTATACTCTTATAGCGCGATTATTCCACTTTCAACATCCTGTGGAATCCTGGGGTTTGCAGTTTAGGGAGGGGCCGGGCAGCCCTAAACTGCAAACCCCAGGATACCATAGGATGTTGAAAGTAGAATAATCGCGCTATAAGAGTATAGTGCGGAAATGGCCTAGATTTGGAGCAATCCAGGATCTGAAATCAGTTTCAGACTGTTTTCAAATCCTGGCTTGGATAACAATCATTTACTAATTTGGAGGTGGAAAAAAAACCTGACCAATTAACCCAGGAGGTCTTCAACTGTAATATAGAAGAAAGAGAAGCGCAAAGAAGCAAAATGAAGACAGAGCATACTGGTTGTGCAGCTTAACAAGTTGAGATATCCAAACCGGCACACAGTAAACCAGTTCAATCATTTTTGTATTTTCAACAATGACTCTTCTGACCCATCACAGTGGGTATCGTAGCATGTAACGCATCCACTAGTACTGGTGGTAATCTAACACCTTTACAAAACAGTAAGAAGGCATACCTAAAGTGAGGTAAGACTTTGATTTGCTTTTTTTTATAAAAAATAAATTGACTAACAGTATGAAACTCTGTCAAGACTGATTCCAGTTTACCGCAGCACAGTCCCTCCTAACTTAACCCAAGAGGATCAACCTGGTTACCTTTTCAGCATGATTCTGAAGCCCTTCAAAGATTGCCAAAAAAAGCAACTCTGTCGATGTGTGTATTTGATTCCTCCACGTCGCAGTTATACCCACCATTTTACTCTAGTAGCATTAGGCCTTTTCTTATTGTTTGTATAGCTCTTGAAAGCAACTGTAAAGCATCTGCTTTTTCGCCTGTCACTAACGCCAACTGATCCCCTTTGAAATGGAAAATCTAAGCACGAGAGCGGGTTAGTCAATGCCTGCCGCAGAAGCCAGAGAGCCCAACAACCATTCATAAGCCTAGAGGCAGGTAATTCAGTTCAACATGAAACTGGCGAACAACAGTATGTTTTATTTAATTAGGATCAACAGAAGAGATAAACCTCACAGCAGGGTGAGTAATGACAACATTTCAAAAATAATTCATGCCCAGGTAACAAAAGGGCAAATTTCAATTACATTTTTTAAAAGGCTTTAAAAGTTGACTTAACACATCCAACATCCAAGGGGGAAAAAAGAATATATCAACATGCTGCGTATGATTAATCAGAGGCATTTCAAGAAGCATCATATGCTACTCTATTGTTTTTTCATATAAACCCAAATGTATTTTCTAAGTAAATGCAGTCAATAATGAGACAAATAAATCCCCAATCCCCAGCACTCTCTAGCATCAGACCAAAAGGTGGATAGGTAGAGAAGATTCAGTTCACAGCTGCGCCCATTCTATTCTATGGGACTGTGGCCATTTCCACATGAGGCTGTTATAGCGCTATGATTCAACTTTCAACCTCCTATGGAATCCTGGGGCTTGCAGTTTCGAGAGGGGGCGGGTGGCCCCTCCCTAAACTGCAAACCCCAGGATTCCATAGGAGGTTGAAAGCAGAATGAGAGTGCTATAACAGTCTAGTGCGGAAAATGGCCTGTGTCTCCAAGCTACAGTCCCAGACACAGTATAAAGGTATAACATGCACCATGATGCAGGATTGGACAGGTGACTGAAAAGTATAAGAGCTGAGAGGGTCCTAAACAAATCGGCTTCTGGTGTACCTTTTTCTTCTATTCCCCTACGCCCCATCATGAGTTTACCCCACAACAGCTGTAGGAAACTGGGAAGGTCCCATTTTACATTTCAATAACCAATGCACTTTTGTTCCTGGGTATTTTCAACTATTAAAATGGCAGTTTCTCAACCTAGACCTTTGGCACAAAAAGCCCAGGAAATGCAGCAATGGCAGCAAGCCTCACTGGGGCCCTAGATGTTGCTCAGTGGAGCTAACTCCATTGTCAAACTTGAATACAAGTGTAGTATGCTCTGCAATAAAAGGCAGTTATGTGCAGGGAGGTGTAGCTTTACCTCTTAATGCAAATCCATCAAAAAAGCTCTTACATCATCATGTCTGTCCACAACTTTCCTCAGCCTGCTCTCTCCCAATAGCCCAGGACCTAAACTTAATTCCCTCAATAACTCTATTCCTAGACCTCTTTTTCTCCTACTGGCCTTCTCTGCCTTTCCAAACCATGTCTGGGACACCTACCTTCTACAAGGTACTCCTAGGTCCAAGGCCTCTACATCTCTCCTTCCATTTCCAGGTCAGCCAACATGACAATGACAGACATCACTTCTAGGCACTACCAAGGCCAAACAGGCAGGCTCCTCTTTTGCCCTAGATTTGGACACAAGAAGAGAAGCCACCAGCCATAGAAGGTAAAAACAAGACACTGCAGCCATATTTATCTTATAGCTCACTGGTGTCCACTGAGTTTATGCTTATTTAGCAAATGCAAGAATGAAGCTCTTCCTAAAACTCTTGATTAACATATCTGGGCTTACCCACTATCACCCTTTAAAAAATAACCAAGAAAGGGCTCATATACCAGGAGATAAATTAAGCCCATATTCCAGGAGATAAACTAAGTCATCTTGAACCTGGGCACCTAGTCGTGGGGAGCCAAGCACCTTAAGAATGAGGGCTGGTTCAAGATCTTTTGCCACCTGTGGCAAAGTAGCAAGTGATTATCTTTCACCTACCCAATCAAGTAGTGTAATGCCCAAGGCTGGCCAAATCCAGAAATACCTTTTCCCCTATTTGGAAGCAAAAAAAAAAAGTAATAACCAAGTAAATCATCAGCAATATCCTACCATTTCAGAACACCCAAAGGCTGCCTGTAGCAGTCACATTATTCTGTCTTTTGGCAGGTATGGCCCTGCTCAGCATGTCCACAACAGCTTGAAGAAGGAAGGGCTGCCTGGCCTGAGCATCACCACCTAACCAACAGCAGTGGGAAGGCAAATTCCCATCAGGCAACCCAGAAGGAACCAGGGGACCTGAGAAGACAACAGGGGTCAGTTGGCTTCAAATGAACTGAGTGAGAAACATTAACAGACTCCATCGTCTTGCCTAATTCCCATGTTGGTCTGCCCAGAAACTTGACTACTATCCTGTTTGCATCATATCATCCGGCATGCCTGGCAGTAATGATCAAGAGTGGGGAACCTTTGCCCTCCAACTTCCATCGATCGTAAGATGATGAGAGACTGTTGAAACTGTAAGCCAAAACATCTCGAGGGCCAAAACCCTGCCTCAGACAGCTTGCAAGTTTTATCTTCTTATTCCAACTTTACCTCAAACCTGAAACATGTCAAAAGGAAAAGCCCAACAGCTCATGTACTTTGTTTGCAGAAAATCCCACTTCAAATCCTGACACTCCTCTCCTCTGGCTACTCTGAATTTCAGAATGTAAACTACTTGGTGCAGAAACTTGTCCTCTTGCATTCTGTAAAGCACCGTTCACATGGATGATGTCTCTCTAAGAGGAGCTATGTAACAGAACTGGGAAAGGGCTCTGCATCAAGCCTTGGATAATACTGAGGCCAAGCATCTAACTCAGTGTAAGGGAAAATTTCAAAATATCAACATTCCTTCAAATGCCCTGCCCAGACAAATGCATATCTGAGCTACATGTAGCACACAGCAGGGGCACATGGGCCTAAATCCTACTGCAAGTTCCAACGACAGAACGCCCCCTGAATCAATGCAATTTACATAAATGTTGACTCATCATTCAGCAATTGAGTCAGAGGATTTGCCAAATGGATTTAGATCACAGAGAAGATATGGAAATAATAAGACAGCCAGACAAGAACAACACACTCCGTTTCAGACACTGGTAGCAGAACCTTAGTAATGCTTTTTTTCTTCATTTTTCTTCCTTTCAACAGAGGGGTCAATTTTGCTGAACAGAAGTTCCTTGCTCATTCTGCAACTAGCTGGAGATTAGGCATACTGGAAGTTCCATCCTCTGTATTAGTTATGAATAATCCCAGATTTCTGTCAGCTATTTTCAATATCAAAAATCTGCACACTAGAAATAGATAGTGCCAGCCTTGAAATACAATGAACTTCTGCTCCTCCAGTCTTTTGACCACCATGGTTATATTGCGACTCAGGGCCTTTCTGCAGTATACTGTTATTGTGCTATTATTCCACTTTCAACATCCTGTGGAACTGTGGGGTTTGTAGTTTCCTGAGGAGGTCAAAGAGCTCTCTGGCTGAGAGTTCTAAATGCTCCTCCCTAAACTGCAAACCCCAGGATTCCATAGAATGCTGAAAGTGGAACAATAGTGCTATAACAATGTAGTGCAGAAAGGGTCTCAGAGTAAAGAGGACAGGGTTACATACACCACATGTAAGCTGCACTAGAGCTCATCCCCTTCAAGAAAAGGCTGAAGGTATACAAAATTGTGTACCAAAGGAGAAAGATGTTCTTGCCATCCCACTACAGACACATTCCATGTCATAAATATAGAGGAATCCCATGCAATCTGCTGTACATGCAGGCGCTCTAGAGATGTTCTAATGAACACACAGAAATTGGAGCCTCCCACTGCGATGCCATGCGCAAGTTCACAATCCACATTGTGAATATTTGAAGATAATCCCTCTTTGATCCAGTATGTTAAAGTGCACACACTCTGATTTGCAATTAAAATAAATAATAGTGATACCAATTTCTTTCTCTTTTCCTTTCATTTACACCATCCCGTTTTTAAGGCGAACAGAAATCCTTCACATACAAACTAGTATTAACAACATTTTTACCTGCACTACCCTTCAGGCGTCAGTCAACTTTTTGCCTCAGCAATAAGCCCAATGAACATAGTTGAATTTACAGGTGCAACTTTAATGAAAATAGGCTATACATAGAAAATTACTGCTCCATTCACTGCCTACACACTTTGCTACATAGCCTCAGGGGGAATCTTGTCTAACCAGAATGTTCCAAACACGATATATCAAGACTGAGATTCTATCAGAGAATCGTGGAGAATACAGGTCAACCAGTATACTTATGCTGGAGGTCCACAAAGGGTCCTCTTTTCTCATCTGCGCAATGGCAACCGGATGGCAATCCAAATGCACCACCATGGCCAATCAGTGGCTGTTTGTGCTGGAGGGCAGAGCTGCATCTGTGACACCATGCAATTGGAAGGGGAAGCATTCTGTCAGAAGGTACTGGATGTCTCCTTGCACAACGTCCAAGAAAGCACCTACACTGATGTAATCCTTGGTTACACCAGTATAAATCCCCTAAAGGATTCTGGCCAAAGACAGGTCTTTTCCCAGCTTTTGATCCTCAGTAGATGACATTTAGAGATATATATGACCTCTGAAACTGCATGTTCCATATAGCTAAAGGACCACAATCCATAGTGTTTTTCTATTGGAACTTCCCCCTTTTTCATGAATTCACAAAAGCTCCTCCATTTGGAAGCCACTGGAAAATCCTCAGAACACTTAGGAGTAGGATCTTTGTTGGATAGGAAGGGCTGATCTTGGTCCAGAACCAATAGCCATTCCCTGTCTTCTATGAAGCAGGGGATACCTATTAGTCTAATCCCTTCTGAAACTACTGGCCATCAAATCTTGTAGCAGTTGATTCCACAAATTAGTTATGCACTATGTGAGGTAGGACCTTCCTCAACTTCCTGCCAATCAAGTTAATTTGATGACCCAAAGTTCTAGTATGACAAGAAAGGGAGAAATACCTCTAACTCCTGTCGTGCCAGCATGCATTATTTAGGGAATCTCTACCATATCCCTTTTTATCGTAAATTCTCCGTCCCCCTTTTTCCTGAAATTTTTAGTTCCCCTTTCCTGAAATTTGAAAGCTCCATACTCTGCCACTTTTCCTCCTCAAGAAGTGCTCCAATGATTTCATTACAAGCCCGTTATCACTACCCTTATCCTCTAGGGAATAGCAATTCAATTGTTGCTGTGGTTGTTATTAGAATAGCTATTATTATTATTGCAGCACCATCAATGTAGATAACACTACAATAAAAGCAGATACTCCTTCCAGAAATGCTCAGTCCTGCTTATGATGACCCAGACATGCATGGGATAGCCGGCCTGGTAAAACATTTTTGTGCAGTAATAAGATTGTCATATATTGGCAAGGACAGAGAAGGAAGCCATTTTCAAATATAATTTAAAAAAAAAAAGAATTACTGAGTTAACAATAAAACAATGCAATTTTCATTCCCGTGAGGTTTTTATTTTTTTCATTTCACTTATAACATAATAAAGCTAATATCCCATCCATCAGTCTGGCAAGACCAAAACCTTCATTAGCCTAGGAACAACCACACAGCAAAGACATTACATCTATAAAGGCTCCCTTTTTATACCCAATTGAGAAGATGGCGCGAACATCTGTTTTCACTTCAAGACATTAATTTTCAATTATTGAAGAGAAACAAAATAAATCCTGACAAATTACTGGTAACTGCGGAATCTTTTGTCTATTAGTTTAGAGTAGTAATTTAGAAATCCCACAATTAACATTCCCAATGAGGGATTGTTCTGCCGGATACTTGTTATTTAAGGCAATTTGGTAATGAATGATGTTCTCTCTGTTGCCTTGATTATATACAAATGTTTTAGAGGGAGGGACAGGGAAAAACTCCATGGCATTCTCCATCACCAACTTACTGCCTTAAAAGACTGGCATGTCACAAATAAAAAGGAGTGTGGGGGAGGAATTAGCATCTCAAATTATATATCATTTAATTTACTGATTGGTCTGAACTCTTGCAACTGCTCCTTCACTATCCACACACACACACACACACACTTTTTAAAATATTTAATAGTTATGTCCAACAGGAACTATCTCAGGTAGATGACAATTAAAAGGATTTCCTTCCAGCCAATGAGGCTGTAAGCTGCGCAACCCCCTCCTGGTTCTGAAAGTCCTAAGGGGAAACTTCGCTGGACTCTCTTCGGGAGGAAAACAAGACAATGGAAACTACAAATCCGGAATTCCTTCTTAACATGCATGCAGGCTTTCAAAATAGGCTGCGCTCAGAGGACTGTCCACATCATCCCCAATGTTACATCCTGAACAATGCTACACCAATTAGAAAATAATCAGGGATTTGATCAATCAGATCTAGGAAGGGGGAATCTCACCGTTTCAGTGCCTGCATTAGGCACCGAATGAGGAGGCACTGATTTTTTTTGAATAAGCTGCACATTTTAAAATGAACATCACGGCAGCCTCGGTGATCATTATACAATGCAAACATTTCATTTGCAGAATAGACTATTCGGGTATCTTCAAGATTTTTGGACTATCGACTGGGGATGGAAATGAGGAGGGCGAAGAGAGGAAAATTATATCTTTAAAAACAAGTATGAAAGACATTGTTACTTCCACAGTCAACTCTGTAACTGAGCTCCGACATTGTATAATTGACTTTGCAAGCAGAACAACAGCAATATAACAAAGAAAATGTCAGTGTTTCTACAGCGCTAATCTATACCGCTAGGAGGGCCTCCCGCTGTCAGCCAGAGCTGACAATACAATAGCTTTCAAAGGGATATTACCATCACGCTTTCATTCTTGACATCAATCAAGACAAAAAGAAATCCTTTTCACAAGACATTAAAAATCAAACCTCTGTATGAGCAGATAGGTAAAACAGCCTTCCTTTAAAGGAGATCATTCGTAGCAATCAGCTAATTGGATCTGAGCAAAAGGATGAAGTTTTTATTATTATTACTTTGCATATAATGAAGGAGGAAGCCACCTAGGTTGGCTGGTTTGGAGGGGGGCTGCCTTGGCGTGTGTGCGTTCGTTTGTTTTTGACTGACACAAATGAGGCAGGTAGGTTGCAAATCAAAAGTTTCCATCAGCATATTTTGCCAAGCAAAAGCAGAAAAAAGGGGGGGGGAAGTGACAGCAATTCTGCAACTTCAAGCACAATAACAAATATCAGCTTAATTAGTGCATTCGCTCTCTCTTTTACCACAAAACAGTTTGATTACTGACTAGCATATTTATACAAAAAAAATTACCATCGCAACCTGACACCAATTCAGAGCTGTCAGGTTCACCCACCAACATGCATCTTGATTTAAAATATATCCACTAACACAGCTGTATAGGGTTCTTGCCAAATGTCTGCATGGAATTGTACAAACCCTTGAATATTGTAAGTAACATTAAATGCGCAACGGTTTTAAATGGTTCTTATATTTAAGTGAACTAATATAACTGAGGGTAATCTGGAATATAAATTCACCAAAACCCATTAGGAACCCACTAGGTCTTCTAAAGAAGACTGGAAAGAGAACAGAAATTAAAGAAATATGGTTTTGTTATGAAAAATCCCTCGCACCTGAAAGACCATGTAACGTTATGCAGGCTTCATCCATCCTATGGCATAGAAGACCCAAAGTCAATTTCAACTAAGTTAATTACACCCTCTTTCAAGGTGATTAAACCATAGGTTTTGTTTTAACAGGCAAATTACTAATATTTCACTTCTGTTCACCAGACAGCTTTTAAAAGGTGACTTGTGTATTTTTTTAAAAAAAATACTTTAAGCATGTTGCAAATACATATCTTAACCACAATGCAAATCTAAAAATGACCTCTAAGTTTGTTAACAGTTTTCATAATAATTAATACAAAGTTACAGGTCTGCTTGCAAAGTTTCTTTCTTATCCTCTTCCCAATAACAATCGGTGGAAAGAATGTTTATTATCCAACCAAAGTATCTGTTTGCACCAGATTTATACTATCAATGCATGGTTAACATAAATCAACCTATTTAATTACAAGGTTTCAAACCCTTTTCTCAAGGAAATAGTTCTATTGTCAGTGATCTAAATGAACAGATACTGATACAGTAATTACGACATGCTTCTTTATTAGGCTGAATACACTGAAAGAAAATGAAATCCTATCCATGAATCGGTACTTAATACAAAACCAGTCTTTAGATCACACGCATTGTAATTTTGCCATTAAAATGATAACAGGTGCATCTAACTGCGGATAAAAATCTGCTAAACCCAGGATGGTGTGGAAGAGACTGCATAAAAGAAAAAGTTGTTAACGGTATTCGCTTTCAAATCCACCGTTTCACCAAATATATTGGAAAAACTCATCCAAGAAAACATTTTAAGTAGAGAAATGAGGCTATATGCATCCACTTAAAGGGATTTCTGTAATTTAAGTCTGCCACAGGTTAGAAGACCTGTGACCTTAGAACTCTTTATTTACTGCATCTCAATTATTTCCATGGAAACATGGACTGTGGCAATGGATTAAATTGCCAGCTTCCACAATCTCAAGGTATACCTGATGGACTTGTAAAAACCAGTCCTATCCAGTTAACGGTATCACCTGAAACAAGACATTTTATAATGATTTCAGGCACAAAAATTTGAAGACAGATGTCTGTCCATCGAATCAGTATTTCCAATATGAAATGCTGCAAAGTCATGAATTAACTAATTAAAATTAGTACACATAACCTCAGTATACCTCCTGACATTCTTTACCTTTAAAGTTTGAAAAAGACCTAGTTTGAGATTCATTCAATCTTCATTCAGTCTGAGAACTCCATCCACGATTTGTGTCAAGTTACAAAATAATCATTCAAATTGTGGGAAAGCACATTTTATATGGCGCAGGAGGAAAACAGACCAACAGTATGGAAAACCATTTCAGCCAATTCAGCAATGCAGAACGTGGTCAAATAAAGAAGGGACCTGGCACCACTGTTAGTATCAGTACTAGCAGTCTCAAAGATGGCACCTTTGCCATCCCAGAACGATTTCTTGGGTGGCAACTGAAAATGTGTCCTTGAAAATTCAAGAACTCATCTTTTAAAAAAAGATACATTCATTCCAAAAGGCCAAGACCTTACAAAGCTGATTCTTCTACCCATCCATCCTCAACACACAGAGAGAATTCTGGCTTTCAAACAAAAGGTCTCACTTTGTCACAAAAAGAAAAAAAGAAAAATATCAGAAACAGTTGTAATTTACTTGTTTCCTTTCCTTCTCTTATGCCCAGAGGCTGCTATATTTCTTCTACCAATTACCACAGGAGCTTCTTTCACAAGAGTTTCTCCTGGATTGTGGAGGTCCATAATACCCATACCACTAAGCGGATGTACAGCTGAGAGATTAAAATGTCCTATCAACCCATAAGAGGCACTTTCAATTTTCTGTTTCATATGCTTTTATGATACTTTAAACACACATTTCATAGCAAGAGTCTTCACACGGTGGAAGGAAACACAAGAACAATTTCCTGCCCATGAATCAGTTTGTAAAAATCCTGGTACTTTTCTTTGTCACTTTGTCTATCATTTTCCAACCATTCAAATGTATAGTTTGCTCCTTTATAGTTATTTATGTTCAGGTATAGATGCCAGAGGCTGTCTTTACTCACAATTACCCAAAGCAATTAAACTCCCATAAAAAGTTGATAGGATCAAGACTACTGAAAGTTTCTGGGAAGTTTACTAAACACATTTCTTCAACTGGTCCATCAGGTTGGAAATAATGCCAAACTAATCTGATTTTGATGGCCGCACGCTACTTGGAGAGCGTGTTTTACAGACTGTTCTTATTTAAGTAAGTGGGAGAAAAGAAGTCTGCGGCCAAATCACTTTAATTTGGAAAATAAATTTAGTATCCTTTGGTAAAGAGCAGAGGGAGGCACAGAAAAGTCTTTTGCAAAATGTTTTTATATTACTATGGTTTCAATACATTACACACAGTGATGCTCTAAATATAGAAGATGATAGTTTTCACTCTTCTTAAATTTATAGAAAGTTATATTACAATAATTAAAAAGCATGGTAAAAACCCATAAGATCTCATATGCTTTATTTATTTATCTAAAAAATTATATTCCCCTTTTCTATTTAGTGCAAAATATCCAAAGCACACCACAAAACCTCTCCTGCATACTCAACAATTAGATCTCATTTATGTCCAACGAGTTTACTCTCCATTATAGATGCTTAGAATTTACTTAGAATTTCAGCCAAACATACATCAAGACTATATAGTTCAACTCATACATAAGCTCTCCAGAGTTTTATGGAACTTAATCCCAGGTAAATGCATTTACAATCCAAGCTGAATGCTATAATCCTATATATTCTTCACTGGGAATAAGTTTCACTAAAGTCTATGAGGCTTAATTCTGACTAGACATGAATAGCATCAGAATATAATATGTATTTATAGCCATATAGATATACTAGTTTGTTGTAACAGCTTAGAGTGCTATAAAAGTAACAGAATCCCAAAGCACATGATCTAAACCCCACCATCTCTCTAAAATGGGTGCATATTCTGGACCCACACGAGCCATTAGGATTTTCACACTTCGGTATCCAAATCACCAACAGGCATTTGGCTGTATTACATTTTCAGCTAAAGATTACACACTTTTAGGCTGCCCTGAAAACAGCAGCTTTCCTCATGGCTGGATTAGAGCTAATCCAGTGCTAAATAGAACGTGGGGCTGGGTGAGTGTGAGATATTGCAAGCAAGAGTGGTAGGAGCTAGCCATGAGTTGTTCCATCACAACTACACTTGTGGGTCAGCGTGCACTGATTCTGCTGGCCTCCAGCTCAGTCACCTGAAATATCACCAACTGGTGTAAGAATCTGCATAGCCCATAAACTGTATGGGTGGGCATTAAAGAAGAACTTCTCTCCTGGCCACACCCTTAGTCCTCCTTCTTGTAATACAGACAACAATCAAAGTATGTTATAGTTTAGTAACTCAGGGCAGCATGGATCTCTCCACCAGCTCTTAATCTGAAGCAAATAACTGACTGGCTGATTGACTGAAAGGTATTCTCATGATACCTTTTATTTTATTAATTGCTAATATGGCACAGCCAATATCTGTTGTAAAATGGACCTAAATTCCTTCCACCTTTGCATTTCTTGACTTACCAGGCTTGCAATCCTACACACACTTACTATGGAATATGTTCCACTAAACAGAGGGGCTTCCTTTCAAGGAAACACACCCAGGACTGGATTGTAAATCAAGCAGTGTCACAACGCCCCTATTCATTCCCATGCACACTTATTCATACTATCTTTATTTTTTTTTACAAGCACTTCTCAAAATGCGTGCATGAGATCAGCAGCTGGGCATCACACATGCAACTCACTTCAAAAAAAGGCTGACTGTATTTTTAAAAAATTAATGTCAACTGAAAATATGTAACAGTGTGCAACAAGAAACCAGATAAAAGACAATTAAACTCCCTTCCCTTTATTGCAGTTTTGCTGAGACTGAGATCAACTTTCCATACCAACAACCAGAACATCTATACGATGCTGAGCTATTGAAGCATCTTCTACGAAGAGGAAAGGAGCAGTGTGCCATTAACACAAATTCCCAAATCACTCATGCATACATCTGTCCTGCTATGTGTGTATATACGCACACACACTTTCATTTGCTTTCCCTCATCCAACCACTTTTGTTGCAACAACTGCTAACCACTCTCCCCTGCCTTTCTCTCATCCTTCTGTCTGCATTCAGCAATAGGAGCTGCAAAAAAAATAAATAAATAAAGTGGCACAGTCCAGCAGCCATTACAGAAACAGAGCCGCAAATCCTATACTCCTGAGTGCAAGGTTACCTTTCTCAAAATGAGCAAGGGTGGAAAAGGAAGGAGAGGCCAGGACACCCATAGCTACATGGGAGCTGCAACAGACTGAACAAATCTGCAGCATTATATATATATAAAAAACAAAACAATTCTCTTTTGCTTCCTGCGCGGTGTTTATTATTATACCAAGTGGCCAGAGAAAGAGAGAGGGAGAGAGATTCTGCTCCTACTCAGCCAAGAACAGGCAAGCCCTTAAAATGGATGATGGGGGGGGAGGTAAAACCGTGTGAGTACCTTTGCTACCACATGGAGGAAGGAGGCAGACCTGCCATACACACACACGCACACGCACACAAACACACACAGACAGTCCTATTTAGAAACCTTTCCCCCTTCAAGTTATAGCCAAAATCTCTTTCTTCAGTCTGACAAAGCATTTATTAACAAAAGTTTTAAAAGCAATTCTTTCCAATTGTACGGAAGCAAAAAGATGGAAAATGGCAGGGAGGGGGAGAAAAGGGAGGCTTCAGGAAACAAGAGCAAGGGAGGGATCAAATCATGTCCCCATCACAAAGCCTCATTAACCTGCCCATGGCTTGGAATAAAATCTTATGGATAGCAGGAACCAGAAGAAGAAGAGCGAACGGTTATTTTACTCTTCTGCCCACATGAAAATCATTTAGCCCTGGCTGCCAACAGAATGTCACAAGGCAGCCCTAGGGGGTAATGAAGCAAGGCCTGCTTTGCCTTGGTCTGTGGCTTATTATAAGGCCGCTTTTGTTGTAGAAGGATGTAACTTGGGGGGTGTGGGGAGAGAGCTGCTTGAAAATTCCAGAGAGGAGAGACAGTTTCAAGGTATGGGGTTTGGGGAAATGGAAGGCTGAACTTTCCACATCTAGCCAAAACTAGAGAAAAGCTGATATTTGGCAAGAAACCTTTACTCGTCCCCAAAAGATCTGTCTTACAGTCTCCGAAGTCTGTCAGGGCAGGGTGGGGGAAGATTTCTGAGGGGATGCAAGAGGAGGAGGAAGACAAGAAAAGGTGGGAGAGAAATAGTGAATATCTGGCCTCTGTGTCACAGAATGACAAGCTGAAATGTTGCAGAAAACAGCTAAGACAACAGTTCTCCACAGATTTATTGTACCTCGGCATCACATTTCACCAGGACTCACAAAACTCTTGTTCTCTCTGCCCTAGAGTAAAATTGTCTGTAACCTGCATCCCAAATCTCAACTAAAATTATTTCCAGAGACTGGCTGAAAACTGATTCTGGAGTTGGGGAAATACAGAACTGTGCCCCAAAACTGTAATACTGTGGAGTTAGCGTTGGGTAGTTCCTGCTGACATTCCCGTGAAACTGGTCAACACAATCAGTTTGTATGTTTTTTTAGTGTTTTACCGCTAGATAGTTTGTGGTATGCAGACTATTACAATTTGAGCAATGATTCTTTCCTGAATTCACAACTGAAACATGGAGGTACATCTTCTCTAAAAAAATATCCTAGAACATCTCAGATCTGCAACTACACATGTTCACAAGGGAACATCGGAAGGCATTTCTGACCATTTTTCAGCAAGTGTTTTGTGGATCCCTGCTCAAAAAACAAGGGACCACAAACCATAACCAGACCTGGTGCTTCCTTTTAAGTCATGTGAAGGTCTAAGGAGACCGTTCCGAAGAAAGAGATGCATGGATTGTAACCTTATTGTAAGCCGCATTGATGTCTGCAAATCTAATCAGAAAGCCCATGGGAGAGAGTTAAGGTCCCTCATACAACTGACAGAGGAGGCCCCTGAAAAATTATGTACCCACTCTAGAGCAAAGGCAGTCTGCAGCTTACATCCCATTCTGATGGTGCGTAAAATACTCTAAAAGTACCACATCCCATCTGATCTTGGAAGCTAAGCAAGGTCAGCCCTGGTTAGAACTTGGATGGAATACTGGGTGCTGTAGGCTATATTTTAGAGGAAGGAACTGGCAAAACCACCTCTGAGCATCCCTTGCCTTATGAAATTCATGAGGTCACCGTAAGTCATCAGCCACATAGACAAAATCCCCATACATTTACAACCATGTGTGAGTTACACAGCCTCCATCTTCCTCTCTTCTCCCTGTGGCCTCCCACGTGGCCCCTGGCAACTGTAAACCCCACAAGCAGAGATATGTGCTCTCATGCCTTACAAAGTGCCAAGCACACTGATGGTACAATAATCATCAGCACCACCACCACCATCATCCTAAGACTTTTCTTCAATAAGCATCTAAAGGCCAAGTCTGGGACACTTGTATGAGTGTGTGTATATGTGCCTTCAGGTAGCCTCTTGAGTTATGGCAACCTCCCAAATTTCATAGGGTTTTCTTGGGCAAGGAATCTTCAGAGGTGCTTTTGACAGTTCCTTCTTCTGAAATACAACACCTGGAATTTGTTGGTGGTCCCCCATCCAAGTACTAAGCAGAACTAAGCCTGCTTAGCTTCCAAAATCAGACAGGATCTGGTGCCTTTAGAGTATTATACTCTTCCATAAAGGATTTAAACCTACACAACCCTAGAAGAGCCTGTAAGTTTCTGGTTTATCATATGATTTTAAAGTCTTGGGACTCTCAGCAAATCACCTGAAGGGATGAGAAGCTACCTTATGAGCGAGCATCCACCTCCAGCCAAGTTACATGGGAAGATGCCCCCAGACTGTGTCACACGAGCTGGGCCAGTCTTACTTAACACTGACCGGCTGCAGCTCTGCAATGTGGCCCCTGCCCTACCTGGAATGGCAAGGGATTGAAATGTGGGGTTTTCTGGATGCGAAGCATGTGCTCTCCCAATGAACTGAGCCCGAGAAACGACCATCAAGCAGAGGGGAGGCCTCTTCCACGCCTTCTTGTCACTTACTTTGTTGCAATGTTTGGAGATGTAGGAGCCAGGGGGATGGAGATAAGACAGATCTGGTCTTGATTTGCAATACTGCAAATCAAGACCCTATATCAAGGGCTTTCCTAACGGTGTGCCACGACACAATAGTGTGCTGCCTGAAGTGTGTAGGTGTGTCTCCTACAATCTTGGAAATGTATGTTATTATTTATAAAAATCACACATCTTTAAAAATACGGGAAAGGTTTTCGTGGGATATATTGTGCCCAAAAATATTTTGTTATTACAATTTAGGTACGTGCCTGTCTCTCTTATAAGGGGTTGTTTGCTAGTAAAACTGAAATTACTGCGTGGCGAAAGGATGCCTGTCTAAAAAAAGTGTGTCCCCCACATGAAAAGTTTTGAAAACTCTGCCCTATATATCTCGATCCATATCTCCATCCCTCCGGCTCCTAGATCTCCAAAGGTATAAATATTGCGCATAAGGACCCAGCACCCAAGGAGGCCGATTCCCTTCCTCCGCCCTGCCACCCTTTCCAGGAGAAAGGTCCCCCACCCCCACCCCCCTCCCCAAAAAGAAAAAGTCCTCGGGAGCCAGGAGGAGGAGGAGGCCGCCGCAGCGAACGCGCCGCCCGAGGCCCCGAGCCCTCCGGGCCGGTCGGGGGAGGCGGGGGAAGGCGAGCGCGGCGCGGCGCGGGGAGGCAGGCCGTGCAAAATCGCAATCCCCGCCAAGCGGGGCCCCGACCCTGATTGGCCGCGCGCGGCGGAGAGGCAGGCGGGCGGGCGCGTCTTCTGCCTCTGCCGCCGCCTCTGCCGGAGCCCCCGGCCCGGTGCGCGGCAGGACCGGCGACGCCCGACCGAGCCACCCCGAGCGGGTCCCCGCGGCGGCTTACCTTTCACCGAGCGCGGCTTGGCTTGCTTCCTTCTGGACATCTCCAGCTCCGATCGCCTTTCCTTGCCTCGGTTCTCCCTGCCTCCCCCTCCTCCTCCCCTCTCTCTCCTCCTCTTCCTCTCCCCCCTCCTTTCCCCCCTAGAGCCCTCTCGGGTCCCCCCTTCCTCCCCCTCCTCCTCCTCTTCCTTCTTCTCCCACTTGGAAACTTTCTCTGCTGGCGGCTCTCGGAGGCGAAGCGCAACGGCGGCGGCGGCGGCGGCACCCGGATCGATGCTTTGATTTCTCCCGACTTTGCCTGTTGCAATGCGGCAGCTCCCGAGCCCTCCCGGCCCAGCCCACCCGCCCGCCTCGGGGATCCCCCGGAGAACCGGCCAAGCCCTCCACGCCCCCCCCGGTATCAATACGGAGGGGAAAGGGATGCTCGTGGAGATCAATAGACACGGTTTAAAACCCGTGTCGGAGCGCCTCGTGGTTTACCCCCTTTGCTCTCCCCTCCCCGTCCTTTCCCCGTGTTCTTGGGCAAAGTTTGGCTGGGGTGTTTGCCCCCCTCGCCCCGCTCGCCCCCGAGGCCCTTTTACACTTTTAAGCCGATCCAGCCCAGGGAAAGCAGGAAAGGCGAAGATCGCGCAAAAGAAGGCGAAGACCGCGCTTCGGGGGCGCGCGGAGGAGGGTGGGGTGGGGGCTCTTCTTTTTTTAATTAGTCGGTGGAGGCCACCGGGTTGCCTAAACCCCTCGCCAGGCTCCTTCCCCCCCGATCTCCCCCTCCAACCCTTTCTTCCCTTTGAAAAATCCGTGCAGGAGGCTCCGAAGAGGCACGGAGCCGCGATTTGGGAAGGATGCTCCCTTTTCTCCGAAGGGGCTGGGAAGGGAAAAAAATAATCATAAGAAGAATAATCTGGGAGTGTCGGGACGCCCCCCTTCTCTCTCTCTCTCCCCTTCCTCCCTCTCGCTCGGGTGCGGGGCTCTTTAGCGGCTGCCCGCGGCTTCCTCGCCGGCCCCTTGGAACCGGACCGGGCTGCCGCGTCCGCCTTGGCCGCCTCCGCCGCCACCTTCCGCCCCGACGCGCTTCGGGAAAGGAGGCAAAGGTCGCTCCGCCCGGGCGCAGGGCCGGCTAGCCGCCTCCATGGGTCAGGGGCGGCCGGGGGGCCCCGATCCCCCCGCCTTCATCGCGGCCCCGTCCGCCGCCGCCGCCGCCGCCGCCGTGGATGCTGCCGCCGCCTCGGCCGCCTCCGCCGCCTCCGCCGCCTCGGGTCCTGCTTCTCTTCCGCCCTCGCCAGCCTCCCTCTCCCGTCTTTGTCCTGGCTCCCCTTCCTCCTCCTGCTCTGGCTGCTGGGGCTGCAGTGCAGACACACATAATAAAGCCAGGCTTGGCTGGAAATGTAGCGGAGTCCCAGCAGGAGGATGTGAGGAGTGGAGTCCCGGCGGGGGAGCGCTCTGATCCCGTAGGGAGCCCCGCGCAGCCTGCGCTGATCAGACGGAGAGAGAGCCAACAGCACCGAGCCATGGACAGCCCGGGAAATACAGCTCGGGCCGCACGCAAAACGCGGAACGGGACCGGCCGGGCCGGGAGGAGGAGGAGGAGGAGGAGGAGGAGGGAAAGAGCAGCCAGCCAGGCAGCGGATTGGAGTCGGGCAGCCTGAGCCGCCTCCGAGGCGAAGGAGGGAGGCGGAGGAGGCGAAGCGCACGGGCGCACCGGCCTCCCTCCCTCGCCTCCAGCCGCCTGACCGGCCCCAGCCGCGGTGGCCAAGCCTGGAACTTCGCTCGGCTTTGGCATCCCTCTTCCCCCGCCCCGATTAAAAGTTTCCGTCCTCTTTCTTGACCCACTTTGATCAGCAGCCCCGGACTCGCGTCGCGCTCCATCCTCGCCCGCCTTCCTTAAATGCAAGGCTGCGCTTCTCCCCTCCACCTTTTGGAAAGCCAGCATTTTGTTTGCCTCCAGTGCACGGCTGTTATTTATCTATTTATTTTCTCCCTCCCCGCCCTTCTTTCTCCAGCTCCAAACTTTCCCGAAGGCGAGAGCAGGGTTGCAGCCGGGAAACTTAGGAGCCTGAGACGTAGACCCTCCATTAGAACCGGGGGAGGGGGCGCAGAGAGGGTAGCCAGGGGAGATATTCCTGAAAACGGGTTGCTAAAATTAATAATAATGATGATGATGACAACACACTCTGAGCATGTGTGGTTTTAGATCTGAAACTCAATGAAACCATAGCAGGGGGAGTGCAAAAATAATAATAATAATAATAATAATAATAATAAAAATTTAAATTATTATTATTATTATTATTATTATTATTATTATTATTATTAATATCTGCCTCTCCCCACGGATCGAGGCAGTACTATCACAATACACCAATACATTAAAAACAATTAAAACATAACCCATCCTCCCCACCCACCAACCCATCTAAGAGTTTGCTTCTGCTTTCGTGATGCCTCATACTTGGAAATAAATATTATCTTTATTGACCATATCCATCCAAGAAGTGACATTTTCCGTTTTTTCCAAGTCTGGAGATTTTTGTTAGTTTCTTTCCAGACCTTCTCCTAATTGTTTTTAAACAGATCAGAGTTTTTCTTTGTCAAATATATCCCCAGATATTTTACTTTAGTGTGCATTGTAAAACCTGAATATGCACCCAGGTTTTTTTCTTCACCTTTACTTATATGCTTGGTCAAAATGTTTGATTTGTCCTCCTTTACTTTCAGTCCAGAGGCTTCTTCAAATCTCTCCAATATCCTTTTTAAATTTTTGATTCCTCTCATTGGTTCTTCCGTTATAATTAGTATATCATCTGCAAATGCACAAATTGTTTAGTAGAGTTATGTATGTATGTATTGATTTTCAAGAATTTTATGTTCGATGTTTTTAATAAAAAGAAAAAAGAAAGAAATATTATCTCGTAAAAAAGGCCAATATTTAAAATGTATTGGAGGGAGCATTTGAAACAATGTACATGGCATCCTCAGCCATCCACCACAGGGCTTTAAAAATGTTATTAAAATGGGTCCGGGGATGCCCTAAACAACATCAGAGCCAATGAGGCAGCTTGAACCCTGCCAAGCAAGGCTGGTAGGGAGGCTTGAAAGGGCCTTCTTGGTGGCTGCCCCCTAGACTCTGAAACATACAGCATTTTTAAAAGAAACAGAAACTAGAGTGTACTTTGAAAGCCCTGCTCAGACTTTCTGTGTCTCCATAACCTACTTCACAGGGTTGCTGAGATCATTAAAATAGACTTCATTGGCCACCCATGTTACTAGATAAGATTCAAGGTGGTGTCACTGGCATCATGCAAGGCTTTTAAGAATTTGGCAATTTTACCAGAGAGTGAGAGAGAATGAGAGACTCCTTTCTCTCATATCAACCTACTCCATCACTAACATTAAAGTCTTCCTACTTGTTCTCTCATCTGCGTGTATACATTTGACAGCAACCAGGAACAGTGACTTTTCAGGCAAGGTGTCCAATGTTTGGAACTCCCTCCCTACCTCCAATAAATAATGCACAAAATGGACGTTATAAGAAATGAATATGAACCTTGGGCTTCTCAAACATTGCTTTCAAAAAGGCAAAGAGAAGTTATTTAAATGAATACAGTCATACAGTCATCCTTCCACATTTGCAAGGATTAGGGGTACAGGACCCCTGTGAAAGTAGAAAAACTGCAATTATCTATAGCCCCCCCCCCAAACCATATGTAACACACACACAAAAAGTATGATACATTTGACTCTGGGGTGGGGAGCAGGCCAGCTGCCCAGTTCCCTGGTGGCGCAGTGGTTAAATGCTGGTACTGCAGCCACAAGGTTGTGAGTTTGATCCTGCCGAGCTCCAGGTTGACTCAGCCTTCCATTCTTCCCTAGGTCAGTAAAATGAGTACGCAGCTTGTTGGGAGCAATTAGCTAACAGATTGTAAACTGCTTAGAGAGCACTTAGCTGATAAACGGTATAGAAATACACATGCTATTGCTATTGCTTCATGGCAGCATGGTTCCTTTGCAAGGCAAAATTAGGAGGTTGATGGGACTTACCACCATCTCTGCTACTGCTCTGTGCCATTTTTAATAGGGACTTACAAGCCTCACCTCACATTCACAGTCTCTTTCAGTCTCTCAAGGCTTGCAGAGAGACTGTGAATGTGAGGCAAGACTATAAATCCCTATTTAAAATGTGAGTGATGTGTTTAGGTCTTTTAACTTCAAGTCTCAAGTCTCTACCTCATGTTTCAAGTCCTAGCAAAATATTTCCAAGTCAAGTCTCAAGTCTGAGAGCCAACTTTATACCTCAACCTATATACTAGAATTTCTGGACAGTGTCAAATAAAGTCACTTTTCACAATTTAAGTAGAGTTGGAGAAATTCACAGATAATCAGATCCGTGAAAGTCAAATCCATAAATGTGGAAGGCTAAATGTATAGCAGCTGATACCAAATGAAGTCTGGGGAAGCTTGAAAATATACCTAGTTCCAGCACATTAGATGCTACTACCCATAAAGGCTATATGCCACTATCAGTATAAGGCCATTTCCACACTAGCCTGTTATAGTGCTATTTCCGCACTAGCCTGTTATAGTGCTATTAGTGCTTTGAGGCCCCTCCCGAAACTGCAAACCCCAGGATTCCATAGGATGTTGAAAGTGGAATCATAGCGCTATAATAGCCTCATGCGGAAATGGCCACAGTCCTTCAAGTAAAGCCCCATATGTAGTTTTATCGGTAAATAATAGCACTTTGAATTGTTTCCAGAAACAGACCAGCAACCAATGGAGCTGTTGCAACAAGAGAGTTGTGTGCTCTCTGTAGCCAGCCCTAGTTAACATCCTGGCTGTAGCTATTTGGGACAACTCAAGTTTCTGAGCATTTTTCAACAGCAGCCCCTATAGAGCACATTACAGTAATCCAAATGAACTACATTTCATTCCTATATCTACAGAGAAGAAGTACTTCCTCTCTGTTTCTGCATCTGGCTGATTGGGAAAGGGAGTGCCTAAAACAGAAACTCATATAGAGAAGTGATGGGAAGCCTCCTTAGATACCCGTTCAGCCCGCACAAAGAGATAGATGGCAAGGAAAAAAGACCAGTGAATGGGAAGCCAGGCAGACTCTTCTTATATTGGGTGCAAAAGAACCTTCTATTATTCCTTCTTGAGATGCCACAAAGGCCACAATCCAAAATCCCCTCAGTGTAAACATCTGCTTGTGGAGACACGCTACATAAATCTTACAAAACTCCCATGCAGAATAGCAACATTACCCAACACGTATCAATGACTGGATCAGTCCACGTGTACAATGTTGCTGTGTGTACAATTCGGTTTCCACTGCTGTCAACAGAATACATCCATTGCACAATGGCTGACACATGTATGCCACCAACAAAATGCCAGCCACAATCTGATAATCATCAAGTTAATGTCAGCCAAGGCTTTATGGCCTAGAATCTGCTTCCAAGGCCACATCTCGAACATCTGAAAATGCAAACTCTTTGATAAGGAAGATAACATCCCTTAAGCGTGTATAGGTTAATTCCCTTACCACACTCCATACATTTGGCATTGTGGAGATGGATGTTTAAGGAAAATCATAGGATCTTCAAGCAACTACAAGCCTTCATAAGGTTGCCCAGTGACTAGCAAACATGCCATGGCTTGTTACTCTGCTTTAAGAAGTAGCTTGAGCTACAGAAAAGCAACAGGGGGGAAATGCACTGTGTTGGAGGTAAATCTTATCACTTGTCTGCAGATGATGCCACAGTTAAAGCACAGTTAGAGGAACTGTTAGAACAACTGGCAACCTTAGAACCCAAACATCTCTGAAACTAGAAGCCAAACAATGAACATGAGTAATTCATGCCAGGAAAAAAAAAGAAGATACATACAACATTTCCTAAACCATCTTTTCAGGAGTCCAAGAAACAGGAGCATTAAGGGCTGCCTGTGGCCTGATGCTCCATATGACCTCAAGAAAGCCATCACTGTTCCACGTTGGTCATGATTCTCTGCAGATGCCAAGAGCAAAGATGATCAGTTTTTACACCGCTAACGCTTACATTTGGAAATTCACATGGAAAACCAGTTCATCTTATTCTTTATAATAACTGATTTGGAAAGTTGGAGCAGTATTCCCCTTGCTCAGAGTCTCCAGGCATGTTACAATGAAAATTACTTAATTTACAAATCTGCCAGTAAAGTCTACCAACAGTTCCTTTGTTTTTTAGTTCCTGTCCAGGAAAGTCTCTACCTCCTGGATACTACTGTGAGTAATTTATGATACAACGGAAATGTTACTCTTTTCATGATTGATACAGTCTTAAAGAAAGTGAAAGGAACATTCATTCTCTAGGTTACTAGTTTACAGAGCAATCTGAAAACCTTAAAAAAATAGAGAATCCAACAACCTATATTCCTCTGAGATAAATTACATGCAATGAAAACATTCATGCGATGAAAACAAATATTTCTTCATTCCTTTTAAGGCAGAGTTGGAAACACAATTTAATGACCTATTAACATTTTTCAGTTACAAGAATGGAAGATAATTCTGAATGTCTAGCATGTATTCGGGATAGCCATGTTAGCCATGCAGGAAAATAGAATAAAAGCCAAAGTACATAGCATGGTAACACATTCAAAATGTTGCATAATATATTTTGAAGCTTTTGGTTGGCCTAATAAAGATATCACCACCACATGCATTCAGAATAAGTAGAATTCCTTTCTGAAAATCAGATTTTTAAATGCATTTATAGGTTTCATTTTGTTTCTTCAACCGAGGATTAAAAAAAAAACACAAGAACAGTAACAAAAGCATACGGTGAGTTAGTCTTATATACAGAGAGAGAGAAAGAGGGAAAGATGGACAAACAGAAAGATAGAGACAGAGAGTTAGAACCAAATTATAGTTTAATTGTGGACTAACTGTGGTTAGCAAGAAGTGGTTTGAGTGTTGGACTGCGGCCCAGGAGAGCAGGGCTGGATTCCCATTCAGCCACGGAAGCCCACTGTGTGATTCTGAGTGCATTATACCATTCTCAGCCCCAGAAAAGCCTGGAATAAGTTCACCTTAGAGTTGCTGTAAGTTGAACATAAGTTGAAGGTGCACAGCAACAACAACAACCTATGACATGGGAGGAGGGAAAGAAATTACAGTCCTCTTTCCACATTCACAAGTTTGACCTTCGCAAATCCGAATATTTGCGAGGCAAGCACATACCTTGCCTCCCGTTGTCCTCCATTCATTCTCTTGCCTTTTACCAGGCATGGAGAAGGAAGGCAAGTGCACATGGGGAAAATGCAAGAGAATTTGCGGGGTGGGGGGAGGCACACAGAGCATTCTCCTCTCTGGAGCTCCCCGCTCCCATCCCCATGCATTTGGCCCTGGTGGGAGAACACACACCAAGGCAAAATGCAAAAGAATGCAGGGGAGAAGCATTTGTGTGCCTTCTTTCTTCTCTCTGTAGCTCACTTCTCCCCTTCCTTTGCATTCTGCTCCAGCATGGAGAATGTGTGCCAAGGCAAAAGGCAAGAGAATGATGGGAAAGGAGGCTGGCCCCTCCTGAAACTGCAAACCCCAGGATTCCATAGGATGTTGAAAGTGGAATAATCACGCTATAAGAATGTAGTGCGGAAATGATAGGAAGTAAGACCTATCCATAGAAAAATGGCACTGCCTACCCGCAGAGAGACCTGGAGTTTTAGTATAGTTGTGTTGGGGCAGCAACACACCTCCTTCCTCACCAGAAAAAAGATTGTATCCACAAACACCAAATTTCTTCACTGTGTATGCACAGGCTCCTCTTCCAGTGGTTTGCCTTAGTTGTCCTAGAAATTACTGCTCACTAAGGCACAGTCACACAGACATGCCCTTAATATTCTGTAGCTTCCAGAAGGGTCATAATGAACATTATTTTATCATTTTATTTACAAACTTACATACTTCCTCCAACTATGTAAAAACTAATGCCTTGTGTTTTTAGTAGCTTCATCACCCAAGTCTGTTCTGGGATGGACAGGGTGGTGGATAAGTGGAGATGGATAAGTATTAATTTATGGCATGTTCCTAATTAGGACTTCAGCAAGCCAGCCATGTTCGGCTCCAGGATATTCCATTCCATTTCTCCTCTTCCTTTCACCCAGTTTGTGTGTGTGTGTGTCTCTAATCTTTCTGTATTACACAGCCAGCATTCCATAATGGCAAAGCTTGGAAAGTTACTTTTAATAGGGATTAACATGCTGAAGCAATCCATAGCTTGACCAGTGTTAGGATGTTCCTCTGGGACTCGGAGTATGGTGCTCCTTCTCAGTCATAGATGGCTTCAGCAGTTCACAATGTTAATTTGTGTTGTTGTTATGTGCATTCAAGTTGACTTCGACCTGTGGTAACCTACGAAGATTTATTTAGAAGAGGTTTACCATTGCCTTCTGCTAAGGCAGAGAGCATATGACGTATCTAAGGCCACTTAGTGGGTCTCTGGGGCTTAGCAGAGGGAGAATTTAACTGCAGTCTCTCAAAAGTCCGACACTCAAACCATTACACCATGCATGATCGTCATTATTAAAAGTAATTCACCAGCCCCATGAATAAGGGCCTTTCCGCACTGCACTGTTATAGTGCTATTATTCTACTTTCAATGACCTGTGGAATCCTTGGGTTTGCAGTTCAGGGAGGGACATTTAGAATTCTCAGCCAGGAAGCTCTTTGGCCTCAGTAAACTACAAATCCCAGAATTCTACAGGATGTTGAAAGTGAAATAATAGCACGATAACAGTGTTGTGCAGAAAGGCCCTAAGCAAGTTGTGCCCTCAGTGGGAAGGGGTTTGGGTGGCGAGGGTCTTAGTTTTTTATTTTATTTTTTAACCAAAAGACTTCTCTATTTTTGCAAACTTGTTTCCCTTTCTCAAGCATTTTGATAACAGCTCCTTGCTTCTGGATGCCTTCATTTGACTACAGTCCTGTCAACACATAATCACACGAGCTCACTGTTAGGAACAGAGATTATGACGGTTTGTTCCATCCTTTAAAACTGTATTTTTAAACATATCTTTATGTTCCTGAATTAAAGAAGACACGAGCGAATAATGGCTTTTTCCCCCCTAAAGCAGTAAGACGATACAGTCCAGGCAAAGTGTTTCTAAAAATATCTACAACAGAAAAGGCTTGTTCACCCTCTGAAGTCAGTGTCGAAAACAGCTGCCTGTAATGATCCAGTTGTAAGCCCAGAGTCTCAAGTCATGGGCTCGGTGTAATATCTAAGGGTTAGAATCTCACAGCATGGGAGCAAATCCATGAAGTAGTTTAATAAAACACCGTTGTTTTCAGCCCGTTTTGCTATCTCTCAGGTGTCTTATATCTTCATTTATGAGAGTTTTAATAAAAACACACTACCTTGGCAAGTAGTACATTGAAAAAGATTAAGCACCATTGGAATCTCTGCATCCTTTGAAATGCTCAGTTGCTTTCTTGCAGGGCTTTACTGATGGTGAGTTTTCTTTCATTTCTGTACCACTTTTTCATGCCAATATTCTCAGGGCAGCTTATACCGTGTTTTATTGACTGCATGTTTTCTTTAATTTCTGTACCACCTTGTCATATCAACATTCTCAAGGCAGCTTATGCAGTCAAATACAGTTAGGCAAAGAAGACTGGATACAAACAGTTGCGGGCAGCAATAATAATAATAGTAAAAACCCTCAACAACTAAAAATCTCAGGAAGAAAACAGAGAGAAATCTCTGCCTGGCCTGAGTTAGCACTGTAGATACCAAGTGAGCCTTCCTGGGTTAAGAATTGCATATATATGGTGCTATTAAAAAAGGCACTCTCTTTCCAGTTCCCACCCATTTCTTTCTGGTGTTGGGGGCATCCTGAGCCATGACCCTCTGTTGTACAATGGGGAGCACACCCTTCTTCCACTGCACCCAAAAAATTTGGGCCATTTCTGCATTACACTGTTATAGTGCTATTATTCTATTTTCAACATCCTGTGAAATTCTGGGGTTCACAGTTTCCTGAGGCCCAAGAGCTCTCTAGCTGAGAATTCTAAATACCCCCACTAAACTGCAAACGCTAGGATTCCATAGGATGTTTAAAGTGGAATAATAGGAGTATAACAGTGTAGTGCAGAAATGGCCTTGTTGTCACTGAACTTAATTCTAGAAGTAAGCATGGCACATGGGAAGTACATCCATTGTTTCTCAGCAGCATCACACAGACAGAAGCCTATTAGGAACACAATTCCTACTGTTCTGGCATAGCAGAAAAATCTTTTATGTGATGCTTCCTTCTAAAAATTTAGTTTTCCTTTCTTTTTTTGCTGCAGCATTGGAACCTCCACAGCAAGTTGTTGTTGTGTGCCTTCAAGGTGTTTCCAATTTATGGTGACACTAAGGTGAACCTATCATGGGGTTTTCTGGAGCTGTATGTGTGTGAGATGCATCCAAGGTCATCCACGGGGTTTCCATGGCCAAACTGGGAATTGAACATTGGTCTCCAGAGTTGTAGTGCAGTGCTCAAACCACTAAACCACACTGGCTAATTGGCACAAAAGGGGTATGGAAGAGATGGACAAACCCTGGGGAAAAAAATTAGGACTATAGCTTCCAGAATCTCTGGCTGTTAAATGCAATATGCTCACTAGTTTGGAAATCTGCCATTTGTAGTCCAAGAAAATAACTTTTCCAAGCTCAGCCTCTGACCTGGAAGCTATGCGAAACTAAATAACAACAACATGCGTGTCTGTTGTGAAAATAGCCATAGTCACGGAAAGGATGAGTTTTAAACGAGAGGTTTCAGAATGTGTGTCAATACAGAAATACCAGCCGTGAAGCAATGATACTCTGAGTCCAAAAGGAAAAGACCCCATGACCAAAATCCTATTGTTAGTCCTGACTAGGGCAGACCCATTGAATCAATTAGACTTACCTGCATGTTGACTCACTATGCAACAATGGACTCAGTGGGTCTACTCTCACCGAGATCAAGCAACACTATTTCAGCACATGAATCCAAGGGTGGTTTGGCAGAAGGAAACAGCAAAGAGTCCTGGAGCATTGTAGAGACTGCACCACATTATACCATTCATTTTCCCGGTCAGCGACTAGCCATTTTGCTGACCACTTGGAGAACTGAGTCAGAATTACATACTCCATCTTCCAAATAGCTGTTGCCACTTCTCATAGCAACAGATACTGTTCGTTCATAGATATACTTCTCTTTTGCCTGTGGAGTTGGACACTAGAGAGCCAGATGCCATAGTTTTTAGGGTAGATTTATGTTCAGCCCAGTGTAACCTGGGGAAAAACTGTCCTGGCTCTCCAGCAATGGAAAAGGAATCCCATGGGAAACCAGCGAGAGACAGAGAGAAAACATGGCATCAGAATAGCTGTTTGGGCCTCGTTGGTTCATAGTGGAAAAGCCCAGATGGCCAACTTCAATTAATCGAGAGACTCTATTTTTAAAACATGATCAAGCCATTAATCAGCTAATTGCACCAATTAATCACTTTATACAGTTGGTCCTAAAGAGAGAGTGTTAACAGAGCGCATTATTCCTATTGAGATATTCATTGTGATCATAACTGCCATGTTTTCGGCTAATCTGCATGAGATAAGGTTTGAGAGGTCAAGTGGTAAGCAGCCTGTACCTAATAGTTCAGCTTAGCAAAATACTGCCAGGTTAGCCATGATGGCAGCAAATGGGGACAATGCTATTATAGCCTCAACCAGCTATTTATTCTCCCCCTTTGAGAAAAAAGCAAAGAGAGACTGCAAAGAAGTTATGTTGTCACATACAGCATGTACTGTATTTTATTTATTTTGTGTATGTGTGTGTGTACATTCAGATTGTCTGTCAACTTATGGTAACTCCATGAATTTCAGCGGGTTTTCTTAGGCAAGAAAAACTCCGAGATGGATTTGCCAGTCCCTCCCTCTGAAATATAGCCTGCAATGCCTGGTATTATGTTGTTGTTGTGTGCCTTCAGGTCATTTCTGACTTAAGGTGAACCTATCAGGGGGTTTTCTGGGGCTAAGAGTGTGTGACACCCTGAAGGTCACTTGGTTGGTTTCCATGGTTGACGGGGGAATCAAACTCTGGTCTCCAGGGTTGTACTCCAATACTCAAACCACTATTTTAGTGACATTTATATCCCATTTTTACCTAATTTCTCCCCATTTTTTTCTTCCAGCCAGGCAAGGCTGCAAGAAAGTGACTGGTCAAGGTAATCTAGTGAGTTTTATGACTCCCTGGAGACTGGAACTTGGATCCCTTAAGTCCAAGTTAAGCACTCTAACCAGTACCCAACACTGTTTTCCCCCATACACAGGGAATTCAGCCTTCTGTAAATTTCTGTATGAAATGATGTGACTCATATCATTTGGGCTAAGGCGTGGATCGAAACTTTGTGATCTGCTAGATTTCAATGTTGTCGCACAACTCTTGGCAGTTTAATATGTCAAAATATGCTTTGAAATATGTATTTTGGGAGTGATTTGTTTGTTTCATTTGCAGATTAATTTAAAAATTGAATAGAAGTATGGGTAAAAGCAAGCAGAAATGGCAAGAAACCAGAAATAGATTTCCCCATCCTATCCACCCACCTTTCTTATGTTGTCAACAGAAGTAGAGGTGTGACTGGGTTCCTTCTGAGTGATATATTTGGCACCGGGCCCTGTACATTACCACCAAGAAGAAACAGAGCTCAAACAGCATGATCTTGTTTCCTTAGAAGTAAAAGAATTGAATTCACTGCCTTGCAAGTGTACCTAAACCTGCAACCTAACAAAGGATAGTTTCATTCAAGGATGTGTGGTAGAAACCAAAAAGAAGAAAAAAACTACTTTTACCTTCTGATCAACACTCCTGACTTAATCTGCATTGCAATGAGTCCACTGTTGTTATCTGTTTAGAAATGCAATTTTTATCTTCCCCTTTGCTGCAGTTTCTGGAAAGCAAAAGTATAAACTGGATTCAGACAACAACGAACCACAAAGCAACAATAGAAAAGTTTCCTGCGGGACTCCCCTGGGCAGCAGAGCTTGGCAAAATTACTGTTTTGGACAACAACTCCCAGAATCTCCCAAGAAGCATGGTCAGTATAGTCCAGAAAAGTAATGTTTCTATGCTCCGTGTTAGCCCTTGCTTTACCTATGCCTTCCTTAGCATCACTCCCTGCACTTCCTCACTACTCAGTCCAAATCTCACCCAAACATACTATCAGGGGTGACCTCAGGAACTGGTATATGTGGCCATTTTTCAGGAAGCTCAACACCACAAACCTCCTAGTTAGCTGTTCCTCCTTCCTGCAGTTACCCTTTCATTCATATATCTTTGCTTCCCTGGCCTGGAAGGGGAGCCTGAGTGAATGAATGATGGCAGCAACAAAGGAGAAACAGCTCTCTGAGGGTTATCAGTGCAAAAACCGGAGAGGGCACACGATTGTGTAGAAGCGAAAATTTCAGTAGGTGTTGCTTGTTACCTGGTTGCCTGATGAGCAACACCAGCTGAAATTCCATCTTCTATACAGCCATTAAAAGTACAGAAGACCTCTCCAGTTTTCCATCTGGCAACTCTATGAGATAAGCAGACAAGCTCGTAATCAGATTTTAAAAAAAACACTTTTTTTTGGTCCCTTTTCTGGCCCTGATGAAGCTGCAAATGATTGTTATCTGAAAGCAGTGCTTATGCTACTAGAACAGAATGCTGTAAAAATGCAGTATGACTACTTAAACTCAGTAGTGCTAGCATAAAGCACTCTACCATAAAGCACTGCTGTGCCTGTTGCTAAAATGCAGTACGGTACAACACTGGTGGCTTTTGCAGAGGTGTTTGCAATGTTGCTGCATAAGAATCTGTGTACATTCCACAAGTGCACTCCCCCAAAGGCGTAACTTCCTACACCATTGCTGCAATAACATTACATGAATGCTCCGAGCACATATCTGGGCAAAAAGGAGTCTGACAGAACTTGAATCCCTAATTTAAATCTAAAACCAGAGAGACTGTGAAAAATGAAACCGTAATATGACCTTATTCACACTTAAATTTTTGTATGGCAGTTGAAAGAATTAAAACTGGTCTTCTCCATCCACATGCCTCCTTTTAATCTCTGCCTTCCTTTAATATTTTATTTTGTTTTTGTTTTTAATCTCTGCAAAATATTAGCAACAATAGTTTTTTTTTTCCTTAAAAGATTGCACATTTTGTTTATTTAGTTGACAATCTGATGTTGCCAGGTATACAGCTGCAGAACAGCCCTGCTCTTTAAGGACAGTAAAATATTCTCAAACAGCGACTACAAAGGTTGCATAAACATGGCACTGAAATCCTTGAAGACAGAAGGCATTCTGGGAACCTTGGAAAACCTATATGTGTTAAGTGCAATGTTGTCTCAGTTTCTGTGGTCTTGTTCCTGCGGTCCAGGCCTACCCAGAGATAGCACTTGATATTGTTTTGATATCAAACCATTCGGCTTTCCCCTGCTACCCCGCTCCATGTGTTTGCAAGACCTCCGGACAAGCACGTAAACAAGTGCGGCTGATAATTGTTGGACATTCCATTCTCCACCCAGGCAGGCCGGACAGAGCCAGTTCATCGCTTCAGGGACCTCTCCGGCAAATACCTCCTTGCTTATGCGCGATACTAACAAAGGCTCCCTGCCCCAAGCAGGTAGCCTCACGAAGCTGTACTAAGTGCTCCGCATTTGCACACTGGCTACACTATTGTTAATTCAGCTCTAAGTCAATCATGCTAAACCCTGACCTCTCCAAACCTTTGTCCCGCTCCTAAAATGCATTGTTCTCACCGAGTAAGGTAGAGCCTGCAGTCACAATTCACCCTATAAAAACCCCTGATTCCAAGACCCTCCTCAGATTGCTCCTGAGTTCCAGACCGCCTTGCTGCCGCCTTGTTCGGCGAGCTCCCCTCAGCGAACCGTGTTAAGCTTTTTCCCCGCACCCCAACATCGCTCTCAAACTCCAGGACTATGAGACAGGTGTTGTATCACCCATTTCCCTCTAAAAATCCCCATTTCCGATTCTTTAGTTAGCTGTGTGACTGTGGTGTCTTTAATATTTGTCTGTATTTAATAAAACATTGTTTTTATTACTTTAAACTGTCTGACTACTTGACTGACCTGACCCCGTAGACGTTGGGTTGCAAGATCCTGCTGAGTTGCCCTGCCTCTCGCTAGCTTTAGTGGGTGCTCCAACTAATTTTTCCCAAGGTGTTGTGGTTGTTGTTTGGTTATTTAGGTGTCCCTCCCAGGACCCCCAGAGATCAGGGTAACAGTCTCCATACTTAATGCCTTTGGATGTTTTGCATAAACAGTTTATTAGTATCCCATACTTCAATTATAACAGAGAGATATGTCAGCAAGAAAGGTGCAGGACTAACACAGAAATCCTATCCATTAGAGTAGAAGTGGACAAAATGTGGCCTCCGGAGCCATTTTGTGGTCCTCTGTGGTCAGAAATTTAAGAGAAGGGGGAGAAAGAGGAGAAGAAGAGTGCTCCAGAATACCCCCAAATGCAGTTCATAGAATCACAGAGCTGGAAGAGACCCCCAAGTCCAAGCCCATTCTGCCATGCAGGAATATACATTCAAAGAATTCCCCATAGATGCCCATTTAGCCTCTGTTTAAAAATCTTCAAATACAGGCATTCCATCACACTCTGAAGCAACGTATTCCACTGTTGAACTCCTCTTACTGTCAGGAAGTTTTTCCTAAAGTTTAAATGGAATCTATTTTCCTGAAGTTGGAAGCCATTGCCCCATGTCCTAGTCTCTGGAGCAGCAGAAAACAAGCATCTCTTCAAATATTTAAACATATCTGTGCATTTCAGTTTTTTTCTGCCTAAATGCAGTACCTTATACTTCTCCCTGTTGAAATTAATTTCGTTAGTTTTGGCCTAGCCCTCTAATTTGTTAAGATCATCAAATCTAGGCAGTATGGAGGGCATTTCCACTATATTTTGAGTCCCAAAGGCCCCCGAGGATCAAAAACAATTTTTGCCATTGGGGGGGGGGATGCCCCAGACACTCCACAATGCCAACTAAGAGATGTGAGGTACATCGCCCCCCCATTTTGCAGACTAATTTAGGCTCAACAGAGGCTTTAAAAAAAAACACACAACCCAAAACATGGTGAAAATGTCCCCATAGGCATTTGAGGGCAACCAAGTTGTTGAGCAGGGCTCCTACATCTTTAATAGCTGTGTCAGAGAGAAATACTCTAATTTGTACAACTATTGGAGATGGACGAGCGTTGTCCTGTTTTGCATCCAGCCCTGCTAGGGGCACAAGGGCAAGGAAGAGATGAAGCTCCAGGTCAGCTTAACTTTAGAGTAGGTAATTTGCCTTTACACTTAACTCAGCTTCCTGCTCCGCTTTTCTTAATATTTCTTGGACAGAAGGTGCATTCTACACCTCCTCTTTCCTTCAGTAACATGAAATAGCTTTCTCTCAAGAGCGTGTGTTTATTTTAGAGATTTATATTCCAGCTGTGGAAACACATTTGCTTCACTTCTCTCTAGTACTGAAAACACCGGACCTATCAAGCCCTATGAAGCTTGGCTCCAGACTCTCTGAAGGATCATATCTCCCTACAGGAACCCTACCAAGTTTTGAGATCTTCAGGAGAAGGCTAGATTGATCAAGGTTGAACAGCAAATTATCTTGGACAAACCCTAAACGTATAGATAAAGATCGTAGTTGATGAACCGCACCTCAGTATATGTAGAAGTGAGATTAGTGAAGCAAGTAGGTTTAAATTTGGACAGAAAAGGGGCAGACATGTGGCGGGTAGGGACAAGGTCAGGCAATCTGCTACCACCTGCTTCCCAAAGGGGCTAAGAAAGAGGAAACAGAAAAGTGAATCGAGTGCTGTTCTGCAAAAATTAACAGTTTCCACTCACACCTTTTTCTATGTCTCTTTTCCCTATATAATTAAGCAATAAGACAAATCCTACTGCGAGCTGCCACAGATTAATATACCCCTCAGGTGCACAGTGAGGCACAAGGCAATTGTAAAATAGGTATTTCAGAAGACGGCTATTTTTTTTTCCAAATGTTAAGATATTTACAATTACACACACACACTTCCTTTTCTAAATAGCAATAACTTGAGCAAACCTGCAGTTTGGCGTGGGTGGCATCCATCTGAGAACATTTAGCCTTTGTGCTCGTGTTTGGTTGCTTTGCCTCTTGGAAAAGTTCTAAATGTATCACTACACAGCCCCACCTGTTCTGCTGAATCATTTTATACCTCTTGCTCACAGATTTAAGCATGTCCTCTGAAAGCTGGCTGGATTTAGTCTTATGCAGATGGAAGGATATATCATTGAATACTAAAATTAGGATTGTCCATGCCATCACATTTTCAATTTCTATGTATGATTGTGAAAGGTGGACAACGAAGAAAACTGATAGGAAGAAAACCAGCTCCTTTGAACTGTGGTGCTAGAGGTGAGTTCAGTGGATACCCTGGACTGCTAAAAAGACAAATAAATTGGTCCTAGAGTAAATCAAACCTGAAATCTCCCTTGGAACCAAGATGACTAAACTGGGGCCGTCATACTTTGGCTATATCATGAGAAGACATGGCTCGCTAGAAAAGACAATAACGCCTGGTAAAGTGGAAGGTAGTAGGAACAGAGGAAGACTGCATTACAGATGGATAGTCTCAATCAAGGAAGACACATCCCTGCATCTGCAAGGTGGTTGAAAATAGGGTGACTTGGCAGTCTCCCATCCATAGGGTTGCCATAAGTAAAAATTGACTTGACGGCAGTTAAGGACAGATTAGATTTGATGATGTGAGAATTACAATCAGATCTCCCACTTTGTGCCTTTAATTAAAACCACCAACAAGATGGAATCATTTGGGGTATAATTTGAGTTATGGTTGTAGCAGTTCTGGAAATGGTTAGACTTATATATCTTAACAGAATAAATAAGCTGATAAGAGATCAGGGGGAAAAGATCACTTCTCCTCTACAACTACAATCCTGACCCTAAACGGAGTTGTTGATATAACAGCCAAGGATCAACAGGCAAAATAATTCACTGTCTCATGTGTTTAGTTCCAATAATCCATATAGAACTACTCTAGAGTTAGTAGTTTGACTGTGGAGGTTATCTCTTTTCACAATTACTGAGTCCAGCATCCAAATTCTAAATATTTAATTAATTCTCTCTTCCTCTCCTGCACTCCCCACTGTTTTCTATCAAACATGGACATTCAAAGCATCTGTAAATGATGGGTACTATTTCCTTGAAGTGTACAACTAACTAATTATGTTAAATATAAGCCTAAAAATATAAAGTGTGCATGAGAAGGAAAAGATATACAGTCAGCCCTCCATATTTGTGGGTTTCACTTTTGCAGATTTGATTATTCATGGATTATTCGCTGTCACCTCTGCTGCATGCCTATGCCATTTTTAATAGGGTCTGCAAGCCTCCTGAGACTGAGAAACAGCAACGGAGACTAGTAAGTCCCTATTAAAAATGGTGTGAGGCAGCAGTGGAGGTGGCTGTAAGCCCCCCCCCAGTCCCCCACTTCTGCCTTGTGAAGGGACCCAATGCCTCAAAGGAATCCACAGTGGGTTGAATATGGTGATCATACTTTTTTGTGTGTTAAATATGGTTTGGGACAGCCTAGAGTTATTGACTTTTTTTTTTCTTTCCTTTTCACAGGGATGAAAGTGGAGGGATGACTGTGTTCTGTATTGTACAAGCTAAGATTGGTTGCATCAACTTGTTGAATGTACCTTGGTAGCAAACTGAGATTTATTGCTGTTCAGTTCTAAAGAGATTCTTTCTTGAAAGTATTTTTCTCTGATTGTATAAAACTACAATTTACTTGTTTTTAAATCTCCATTTGTCTGTCTCTTAGACTGCAAGCGTTTCGGGACATCAGATGCTTTCTGCTTTAGAAACTGCCTGCAGTTGCTGTTGTGTGAACATCTAGGTAGCTTATTCATTTGCTGTCCACAGCATCTTCAGTCTGTTTTTCATCCAAGATAAATGCTACTGTTAATAAACATGTACAAACAAGGTGGACTTGATTGCACTAAAACTGTGTAGCAGCGCAGCTTCTACACAATCATTTCTGCACCTATGACTCCACTGCATAAGAAATCTTCTTTTGTTCACTCCAAATAGAATATATTTTGATACTGGTGGGGAAGCTTAGGTCAGAAGACATCCATTAAATTCCTTGCAACTTGATTGTCTTTGGAGTTCCTACAATGGAAAACATCGCTTGGAAAACATCATGAAATCCATTATTTATTGCGGAGTCTTTGGAAGCCCCAATCAAAATACGACCCATCGCATTTCCTCTAAAGAGGAAAAGATGATGCAAAAGACAAATATTTGATTTAATTTGTGGGTGTGAAAAGAGAGAGAGAGGAGGGGTGGGGAAAGAAAGAGAGTGTGTATGTGAGACAGAAGGGACTCGACTATTAACCATACATGTATTTCTTATTACAAGTGTTGCACACTAGACCAGCAGACCCAGCGAAGATCCAAGAGCTGCAGAGGGCAGGAGGCGTCCTACAGCATCAGGAGCCAAAGGGGAGAAGATCAAACAGCAGGAGCTTTTGCAGAGACGGAAGGCAACAGCAGGAATGGGAGAAATGCTGGAGGGGATAGAGAAGATGGAACAATAAGGGCATCCAGGGGGAACAGAAAGGGGGAACGGAGTCCAAAACAGTGGGAGGGAAGATCAGACAGAAAAGGAGGCCAGGAGGAGATGGAGGACAGCAGGATGGGAGGTAGAAGTTCAAGGAAGCAGGGGGTAAAGGAAGGTCAAGGCAGAGCAACCAGAGAAGGAGGCAGTGGGAAACAGGTGAAAAGTTGCAGAGTGTGTGGGGGTGTATAAAAGTAACACGCAACCACAACTAAGAAACCTGCATCAACCCAAAGAGAGACAAGTAAAGACATTTCAGACGTTGAAGGCCTGAAAGAACAACACCTAGGGAAAAGAAACAAACTCAAGTCACACCTGGGCTGTCTTCTCACACTGTGCTTACTAATTCTGCCTGGGGAGCCATGGAATTATGAATACCGCTATGCACTGTTCATCTGTTCTTGCAACCTCATTGTATATAGGTTGTTAAAATTGGCCTCTCTCAAGTGTAAGATTCTTTCTGGCCTCCTAGGTCTTCAGTGCTGCAAGAATTTCTACCTGGGCTTTGTTTTTGGCATCTGCATATGCAAATACATATTATTACAAACTCTGTCATAGAGTCTTATCCCCAATGCAGGGAAGCAAAACTGTGGTTTCATTGACTTCAGACTCTCGTTCAGATTTAGTGGCTGCAAGGTACCTTCCTCCCTTCTGTTCCCACCTCCTTCAGCTGCCATCCAAATTTCCCATAAGGAAACTTACCTGTTAGGTGTTTGAAATGTGCCATTGTTTATTCTGGGGTGAAAGAAGTTGCAGCCCTTCTGTTCAGCAGACTGGAGACCAAAATGAGAAAGAAAGACCAACTTCTGGCATAGTATTTCATTTTCTGGGGTCAGGTTTACATAGTTCCTAAAAAGCCAGTGTCTGATTTCATGTTGTCTTAAAAGCGACAAAGAAGGCAGTTTCAATGCCCCTGTGATGTAATTTTTATTTATTTTTTTAACAATGATGGCCGTTAGGGTAAGCTGATGAAATGGAAGGCTGGGTTTCCAACACTACCTGTGCACGCAATGGATTTTAGACAAGTGTAGCTTGTCATTGTGCTGCAAAAGCTACACGTGTGAAATTATCTCTTCTGGAAAGTTCCAAAAGGCATAGGAACCTCTATCTTCCCTTACATCTGCTCACCCACACAGCTGTTTGGAGACCCTTTACCCCCAAGCCAGCAAAGGGATTTCAGCAGATCTCTGCAAAGTCTGCATTCTTGCTCTAAGACAACCATTAAAATTCCATTTGGCGAGGCCTGGTTTGAATCTCTTTTACCTCGACACTTTTTAAGATTCTCCTGGTTTTAGAGGAAACTTTCTTCCTATAAGAACTCTGAGACACATGGATAAAACATGAGAGACAGAGTAAGCTAAAGCTCTAAACCAGAGAGATAGATAATGTACCTGTAGGAATGCAGGAGATGTACAGGAATGTATGAGCTACATTAGTTCCTCGCTTAAGGCCACCAAGCAAAAGAGCAGAGGCTAATCCTCCACAGACTGAGCAGACAGCTTCAGCCAAAAAGAAAAACAGCACATTGAAGAGAGAAAGAAAAAGAAACTCCCCACCAATATAAGAAAACAAAAATAACACTGCATTACAATTTGTGAAGGAGGTTAAAAATGTGACCTGCAAGTATATATAGCAAATAATGTGCATTTCTCATTTTGTCAACCCCTTTTTTAAAAATCTGGATTCAGACAGAGCCAGCGTGGTGTAGTGATTTGAGCTTTGGATTACATCGATTCCCTGGTCAGCCATGGAAACCCACTGGCTCACTTTGAGTGTATCACTCTCAGCCCCAGAAAACTTCATGATAGGGTCACCTAAGGGTTGCCGTAAGTCAGAAAGGACTTGAAGGCACACAATAACAATATATGCACAGTGTGGAGTAGCAATCTGAGAGTTGAAGTAAGACCCTGGGAAACCAGGGTTCTATTCCACACTCAGCCACTGGGTGACTTATAGGCAAGTTGCACACTCTCTCAACCTCAGAGGAAGGCAATGGCAAACATCCTTTGAATAAATCTTGGCTGGAAAACCCAATGATAGGGTTGTGTTATCTCACTGGAAAAACCCTATTCTGGGGTCTACAATTTTGATATTAAAATATGATTCAATGTACCTGAGAGGTCACCTGGATGGGCACATAGGCAGCAATGGTCAAAGATCAAAAACCAGGTCAGACCAGTAAAATCCCCAGTCACGTAGCCCCAGGAGACCTCAAGATGTGTAAACCCACAATAAACAAAGGGTCTTCAGCCCCGAGATGCCGACTTGAGGGGATTAGCGTGTCTGCCCCAAATTGAGCAAATATTCCATCAGGTGAAGTCACACCACAAACTAACACAGCCGAAGATCCTGAGACTTTGGCAACACCTTGCAATCCCATCACACAAAGGAAATTGCCATGGTGGAGTTTCCTTATCGCTCCAACACCCCTTGTTCTCCCCAGGAAAGGATTAGTCCTCCAGGTACTTTTTCCCCTACAGATAGTCCCAGTTTTTGAGTGGTTCTTTGGATCACTCCTGGTCACCCCAGCAGACCATTGCTCCGTCCATTGAGTGATCCCCTCAGGCCTCTCCATTCTGAGCCCCACTTCTCCGCTGTCTTCCCGGACCCAGGACTTCAGGAAAAGGTGCAGTATTACCCCAGCTGTACCCCTTCAATACTCCCCTATCCAATTTCCTCTGTTTTGTTTCTTAATAGCTCTTGTGTGTGTGTGTGTGTGTGTGTGAGTGCATTGCTGCGTGAGACTTGCATTCAATAAAATCATTTATTGGCCATTCTTGTTTGGTTTTTGGCTTGACCTGACCCCGTAAAAACTGGGTAAAAGACCCCACTAGGTTACCCTGCCTCTCGCATTGCTATTGCTTGTGCTCTGGATCTTCGGCTGTTTTAGTTTGTGGTGCGACTTCATGTAAATGGTCCTCACCTGATGGAATATTTGCTCAACTTGGGGCAGACATGCTGATCCCCTCAAGTCGGCATCTCGGGGCTGAAGACCCTTTGTTTATTGTAGGTTTACACATCTTGAGGTCTCCTGGGGCTACGTGACTGGGGATTTTACTGGCCTTACCTGGTTTTTGATCTTTGATCATTGCTGCCTATGTGGCCATCCGGGTGACCTTTCAGGCACATTGAATCATATTTTAATACCAAAATTGTAGACCCCGGGACAAGGTTTACCAGTGAGATGACACCACTACACTGTGCTTTCTTTCACTGACTCCCACACAGGCACTAATAAGAGAAATCTGCTAGTGTTTCTTTCAATTCATATTAATCTGTGAGACAATTTTGAATTTTACCAAAAAGAAAAGCTGATTTAAAAACAGAGTTTGGGGATGAGGGGTTTCCAAATGGCTATCTATCAGTACCACAATATATGATAAGAAAGATTGTCCCCAGTCAGGTTTTTTTTCCTTTTAGGACCTTGTCCATTTAAAAAAACCTGCTCCCTAGAAAAAAGAAAAGCAGCATTTGTATTGTGGTTGGTGGTATGTGTGTCGTGAGAGAAAAGAGGAGAGAACAAATGCTCTCCACTGAGAGCAGGGGGCTCCCACTTTGGGTTATAGTCAGAACTTTAAAGGAGCTATCTAAAGTTCTTAACCTGTTTGGAGGATAAGATTCATTTAAAGCTCACTATAAATTCAGACTGAAACCTAGACAGAAACACTGCATGGGAGCCAACACTGCCTTCCTCATCATACCACTTTTTCCCTGTTGCTGTGATTGTCGGTGAAGTCATTAAGCCCCACTAGAAGAAAATCAAGTGAGTTCGGATGCTGTTTCAGAGGTGAATGCACAAGCAAGAGAAGCATTCCAGGCACACCCTTTGCTTGCCTATGTTGCATTTTACATTCAACAAACTCGTATCCTAGCACCTGGGCGGTGTGAAAGTAACATCTCGTTTGCCCCTGAAAATAAGTGCCTCGGAGGCAGGCCCCAAGCACCTGTATTGTGACACCATTGCTCCTCAGCAAAGACTGGTGACATCGTAAAAATGGATCAGAGCAATTATCATTAACAGTCTGCTTTCCGGTTCTTGGGAAAACTGGTGCTGCCGTGCTTAATGTTGATCTTTTATGTCCACACAGAGATCCTGGAGAGAAAGGAGAGGAAATCAATGAGACTGTGTACTAATAACAGCAGCCTCTTGTGCTATTTATTTATTTATTGTGATGTCAGGACTGAGGGAGCCTTCTTGGGTTTGCGGCAACAAAACTAAGAAGCAACTAGGCTTGCTAGTAATAAAATTTAAGGCATAAAGAGACCTCTTGGTGTCCAGAACTAAACACTATTGCTGAAAAAAACATAGTGTTTAGTTTTGTTTTCCCCTTCTTCCAGAGTGCTAGAGGTGGTACAACAGAGATATAACTGCTGGTAGCACAGTCAGCCCTCTGCATTCTCTAGGGTTAGGGATGCAGGGCCCCTGCAAATGTGGAAAAATCACAAATATCAAAATATCTGTGTGTCTGTGAAAAGGGGGCTGAGGCATGGTGGGGAGAACGGACACCCATGGTCCAAACCAGGTCTGGGAAAGGAGAAGGAAAGGGGGTGGGTAGGTTGGCATGATGGCCGTATACCTCTTCTCTTTTCCCCATCCCATTCTTTGGGTATGGAGGGGCATCAGTAAAGGGTTTGTGGTGCTGAGCAATTGAGCTATGATCCATCCATAGCTGGTCAGGCAGCTGGTAGTTGCGGAAGAAGAGGACCAAAGAAGGGTTTTTATAGGGCTACGTGGCCTGATAGAAGCTGCTGAGAGGGAAGATTCTCCTGGAAAAGAAGCACCTGAGTTGCTGGGGAGGGGGACAGAAACTTGCACATAATCAAATCCGAGAAAGTCAAACCCACAAATGCGGAGGGCCAACTGAATATACATTCAGTCTTATTTTGTTGGGAGTCAGATAGATGTAGTGGGGTTTTAAATTTTTGGTCTAGTCTGAAAAATATATTTGGCTTGAGACAAGAACATATTGATGCCATCAGAATAATCATGTTTCCAGTACTGTACCATTTTTAGCTCTTAAAATGATGGTATGTTGCCAGAATTATTCTCTCATGTTATTGGTTATCCACTGTTATTTTCCTGTATAAGTGGTGTATAGAACAGCAGCAAACACAAAACAAAATGGGCATACACAGTGACGCGAGCAATCCTGGGTGACGTGTCCCTCCAGTTATTGCACTGCAACTCCTGTCATCTCTTCCCACTGATTTTGCTGGTTAGAGAATCTCAAGGGTCAATGTTGCCCACTTCTACATTATAATATACATCATTATATTTATGTATCTTGCTTTGCTGCCATGATAGATGAAACTAAAGACCATGCTTTTGGTGGCTCCCAGCTTATCCAAACTCCGATCTGACTCAGACCCAAAAAACCTTCAGGAAAGTTATTCTGCTTGGAAGATTACAAGTTGCACAGGTTTGGTATTAGGGATTCTCTTAATTCTGGACATTGCTGCATCATCAGTAACATCTCTTCTTTCATCAGAGAGTTTTGAGAGACTGAATGGCCATCTGTCAGGGATGCTTTATCTCTGGATTTCCTGCATTGGCAGAAGATGGGATTGGATGAGCCTTGAGATACATTCAACTCAGAAATTCTGATTCTAATGAAAAATACCCAAGTGCTGATTGAAATGAGAATGTGGTAAATTACCTAAAATAGTCACGTAACCATGTTTTCCACTGTCAAAACTGTATATTTTGCCTTGGCAAATATGAAAAACCTTCCAAAGCAAGTTGCCTTGAAGTTCCTCCAAATTCCTCTATCGCTACAATCACACACAAAACACACACAAACTAAAAGCAAGTATTATGCACTCCAGCTTTAATTTCACTCAAGGCTAATACTTAAGGTTCCTGGTAGCCTTATCCACAACTCAATATTTCAAAGCCTACATTTCCCTGCCCTTAAACAACAAACAAAACAGCTTGTAGACCATGCAGCAAAGGGTGTGTGTGTGTGTGTGTGTGTGTGTGTGGTGTTTTAAGAGGTTTTCTGTGGCTTTCCTATAGGTACAAATTCCTTGAGGGCCTCAAAACTTCGGAGAGAAGTGGTGTTGCTAGATGTTACTTGACCTAGCATAACACTCTGCCCACCAAGGCCGGTAGAAAGATTATGAAATTTTAATTTGTCTGAGAGCAAGATACAAGAATAATTGGAGCCCAAGTGTCTGCGGAAGGCAGAGAACCAAGAACTGGATGAAATGCTACAACGCTGCAGTGCTTCATGGACCACATGACCTCCTTCTGCTATAATATTAAAGACAACAAAAGTTAGGTATTGCTCTTCAGGTTTTCATCCCCAGCATCTTTTCAGAATTAGGAGAGACAATCTGAACAAGTACATCGGGTGCAAAAATATATATGAATTCAACCTGCTTTCAGGACTTTTATTTCTTTGCCCTGTTTTTCAGTTTAGTGATACCAACTAGAAAAAAGAAAGTTGTTAAAAGAATGCAGTACAGGAGATGGAACAAACAACCAACCACACAACCAGAAACATTATGGACAGGGGTTTAATGTAGGCAGGGGAAAAACTAACACACAGGACATAAATCCTGGGAGGATAAAATAGAATCATAGAATGTTGCTATATAGAGGGCTACCTTTCAAGATTCTCTCTGTGCAGAGAGGCTACCCAATAGTAGAGGCGTCGTTGTTGTCTTTGGTGGCCATAAAGTGAACTTTGACTTATGCATCCCTATAAATTTGAGAGCTCCATAATATCCTGGCTTAAATCCTGTAGATCCATTGAATCAATGGTATTTACTTACATGTTGACTCACCATTCAACAATTGACTGAATGGTTCTGCTCCAATTGGGAGTAACCAACAGAATGCCAACTCCTGCTATTGATAGCCCTCCTCAGGTCTTGCATACTCTGAGCAGTTGCTTCCTTGATTTGAGTCTATCCTTCTGTAATGTGGTCTTCCTCTTTTCCTATTGCCTTCTACCTTACCAAGCATCATCATATGTTCTGATGAGTCATGTCTTCTCATGGTATGTCCAAAGTATAACAGTCTGAGTTTAGTCATCTTAGCTTCTGGGAAAAGTCCAGTTCTGATTTGCTCTTGGGCCACCACAAAAAAAGAAGACCATCCCCTTAGCCATCCTCTTCATTTCATCTGCTGAAGGAAGAGGAGCATCTGGTTTCAGCTCTGACGCTTACACGTGAATAGATTTGAAGTGTCCGTGGGCAAAATCATCTCTCCTCCACCATTCCTGCTGAGCTTATCTACTGGAGGACAATAGCACTAATTGATGCCAAGTGACTTGGAGTTACCATTTAAATTCCCCACTATATTCCCAATGTAACATGATCCCAGAAAAAATGGCAACCTTGTTTGCATAGTGGGGGTCCTGCTGCAATCACAACAGCAACCTAAGAACATTATGTGATGATTCTGAGCCCAATTGGCTAGCATCTATTTAAGTGAAATCAGACATTTTTAGTGTTAATATTTTGAGATCAGATTTCCTCACTCAAATGTGAATATCAAATTTAAAATTCACATTTTAGCTTCAGTGAAGACATTTGATCCATTGGTCAAAATTACATCATTGCAAAATGACCACTAAGGTTAGGTTTTAGGGAGGGGTCATTAGAATTCTCAGCCAGAAAGCTCTTTGACCTCAGTAAACTACAAATCCCAGCATTCCACAGGATATGGAAAGTGGAATAACAGCACTATAACACTGTAGCATGGATATGGTCTGTGATTCTATGATTCTGTTATAAGGGGCAAGTTTTCTGGCTACCAAATAAAGGACATCCCATATAAGGGGCACCTTCACAGTGGCTTGTAAGAGATCCATGAACTCCAGGTTAAAAAACCCTGACCGAGACCAAGGATTCTGCATGGTTGTGGAGAAAAGGAGTGCAATGAAACCAATAACAGAGGATGCCATTCGCTGTGGAGTTGTGGGGAAAAGAACAACTCCATTTCCGCACTAGCCTGTTATAGCGCTGCGATTCCACTTTCAACATCCTCTGGAATCCTTGGGTTTGCAGTTTTGGGAGGGGCCAGCCAGCCTCTCCCGAAACTGCAAACCCCCAGGATTCCAGAGGATGTTGAAAGTGGAATCATAGCACTATAATAGGCTAGTGCAGAAATGGTCTTAGCAGAAAGGAGATAAAATGCATGGTCCAAAAGCCAAGATGATGCAATATCTTCATTCAGACTCACTGAAGCTGCACGAAATTGTGCATACAAGTCCACCAAGGATATCCATACATGGCTGTTTAAGCCAGGTGTTTGCTATTGTAATTACTGGTTCCAAAAAGACCATGTGCAGGAGCAGTAAATTAAGCAAAAATCTTTCCCCTCATGAAACCCAGAGGGAACTGTAACATTCCATGGCACACATACTGCGCCTCCAAATTAAAAAAAAAAATCAGGAGGGAGGGAGATGAAAGGCAGCCCTCTCGCTATAACAGGCCTCAACACACATGTTGGCAAAGCTGTTAAAGCAAAAAAATATTATGAGAACTGGATTTCCTCTTTCTGGAAATGCCCAAGACATGGTGCATTTGGATTGGGCACTGCAGGGAATAATGGAACACATCCTCCCCCTCCCCACCCCAGACACCTTCCAGCTAACGTGGGAGCCAAAAGCCTCTTGAAATGCTCAGGAATTCAATTTTGTTTGGATGGTGTATCTGGTTTGTTTCAGCATCGTAACAGTAAAGTGGGGGAAAAGTAGGAGCTGGAATACGTTCTGCTTTGCTGTGCCAGGGTGAAAATTTGCTGGGGAGGCTGTCTATAAGTCACTGATGGTTTTGAAAATGGCCACTGATAGGATGCAGGCACACTTTAAAGGAAAGCAAACAGAGACAATGGAGGCTCTATAACTAGAAATCAAGTACTTTGGCTAACCTGTACGACTGGGTTGTTTGTTATTCTTGGTGGGAGCTGGTGTAAAACAGTGGCTGATCCTGCAAGCTAGAAGATGCAGAGCTAGCCATATCATGGGGGAGAGGGCTGAAGGCTTGAAGGCACACAACAACAACAACAACAACAACAACAACAACATTCTGGCCTGTATGTTCTTGTGTTATGAGAGAGATCATCTTAAAGAAGCAATCCCTGTTCAGTCTTGCACAGGGGACCATGGCCATTTCTGCACTACACTGTTATAGCGCTATGATTCCACTTTCAACATCTTATGGAATCCTGGGGTTTGCAGTTTAGGGAGGAACTTTTGGAATTCTCGGCCAGAGAGCTCTTTGGCCTCAGCAAACTATAACCCCAGAATTCCACAGGATGTTGAACGTGGAATAATAGCACTATAACAGTGTAGTGGGGAAATGGTCCATGACTTTTCTTTTGTATCACTGTGAATCAGTGGCCCTTTCTGCACGAGGAAATTAAGACGGGCCAACGCGTCTTGTAATGGAAGTCGTCTGCACCTTGGAGCGGACTAGGTTCGGACTATTTACCTTCGTTCCACACCTAAGTCCGATTAAATGCTCCCCCAAGTAGTCGTCCAGTGCGCTATTTGAAGAACGGAAGAAAAGGGTTTCTCAATTTCCCAGATTGCACCAATTTGTACCTGCACAGTTGTACAGATGCGCACATTCGCACCAATGCGAACTGGGGATCAGTGGAGGGTGGGCTCTGGGCATGGCCAGCTGCAGCGATTGGTCCCGCCGAACAAACAACAGGAAGCCACGGAGATAGTGTGGATCTATGAACTCCCGCTGCTCTGAATCAGCGCGGAACATACAGAGTAGCCCTGCGGAAGGACGTATGGGAAAGTCCACCCTGTTTAGAGCCCAGAAGAACCAGTAAGAAATGGCCTGAAGCAATTCACTAGCCTTGTGCAGAAAGGGCCAGAGTTTTCCACCTGTAAAAAAGGGACATCATGTGAAAGAGTGCTAGTCCAATTTACTGATCCTTAACACAGCCAACAAAACAAAGGAAAACAAAAACAAAACCTCACAACCCTACTATAGTTGACCTTAACACAAATCACTCCTCTCTCTTAGCCTCGGTGATCCCCACGTGTAAAACAGGAGTGTAATTGGTTGCCTTCAAGGAGGTCTGAGAAATGACAAGCATTACCTTTTAATTGAAATCAACCAACAGAAAATATTGTTAGCATAAGCAAGGAGTAGATCACCTTAGGGTTGCTGGAAGTCATAAATGACTTGAAGGCAAACAACAACAAGAATTTCCAATTTCCAGGCCACACGTGCTGTCCATTCCAAATTCAGATGTTGAGACAACTCAGAAGTTAAGTGCCAACCTATGCATTTTTAGTCAGGTGCAAGTCCTACTATGGCCATTTCCGCACTCCACTGTTATAGTGTTATTATTCCATTTTCAACATCCTGTGGGATTCTGGGGCTTGTAGTTTACTGAGGCCAAAGAACTCCCTGGCTGAGAATTCTAAAGGCCCCTCCCTAAACTGCAAATCCCAGAATTCCTCAGGATGTTGAAAGAGGAATAATAGCACTATAATAGCGTAGTATGGAAATGGCCTATGTTTAATAGAGCTTACTCCCAGGGAAATATGCATTGGATTGCAGCCTAAATGAGGTTTGTTTAGAGCCTAAACTTTTGTGATACTGCCCCATTGATTCATTTGTGCATCGTGACCTAAACAAATCAGATACAATGGCGATCATTATTAGTGTCTATTATTGCTGACGTGTGTGCATGCACACGTGCACACACATACACACAGAGAGTATTTTGCCCAGTAAGAAGAATGTTCTGCTGCTGTCGCTCTTTGAGAAAGAAAAAATAAAGAAAATGTTAAATGAGTCTTTGAAAAATGTGGGTAATGGCAAAGCAATTCAAACAGCAAGATTAAAAAAAAAACTTGAGTTGCAGAAATAAATGCTATTAATACCTCCTTTCTAATTAAATTCCATCAGAAATAATACAGGGTATTTCTGTCCCTCTCCTCATTCTGCTCCCATCATCTTTTGATTAACTCTCTTCATGCGCTAGGAATTAAGGCATGACCTCTAACTTTGCAAAAGATGTGCCATTTTTAATATTAACATCACACCGGCCTCTTCACCGTACTTTGAAAGGGTGTTGGGAGGAGAAATCTAATTACACACAATGGGGTATGATTCATCTATTACAAGTGGCATTAGAATGATAGGCGGCAAAATATAACAACATAACACCTTGCCTATTGTCCCTTTTTTATGGCTTACAGCACCCTTCCGACTCCATTACAAACTGTTCTCTCAAGCGGATGCATTGCAGAGATCGCACAATATATATTAAAGCTCCTGGAGCTCCTTGGGGAAAGCAGCCAATACTTTGGGGATCCCTTGTGCAGGAGCTTTCAGGCCATCCAATTTAAACTTACTCTGAAACTATATTTCACCCTGAAGCTGCGTCTGAGGAGCCAGGCTGCAGGATTCCCCAGTGTACACGTAAGGATGTGAGGAGGTGGGGCACACGATGACATATTTTCTGATCCTTTCCCTGTATTCAATCCTTCTGGAGGGGTGTGACAGATCAAATATTGCAAATTTTCCTCCAGTGTAATCCCAGTGCTCCTATTAGGAGAGAACATTATGCAGTTTGATGTACCTAGGGCATCAAAGGGCCTCGTACATAGATGACTTTTTGCATTTAGAAGAGCAGGCCCCCTTGTCCTGGACATACTCTCTTTTACCGAAATAACAGAACTGAGCTGTCTGCAGCTGCCAAGAAAGCAACATTTTGCTTTAATGGTGGGACTTTTTAGAAGAATGGAGAATGCTTTTTGCTCTGGTTTATACACACACACGCGCACCGAGACACAGGGCTGATGTTTTATAAAGAAAGAGGGCAGAAGATTGTGGCCAAGATCCTATACACTAGTGCCAATGTACACCAGTATAGTTTAAGCTAGTGTATAGCCAGCTAAGCAACTGGCACCATGGCCTTGGTGTTCACCTGCTGTGGTACAAAGAAATAGCTCCCCACCTAGATGAGAGTGATGGCTTTGTGCATATGTGGTTACGGAATAATTGGCTGCACTATTAGTGACTCTCCTTAGCCTCTAGTGCACAACTATGGGCTTATCCAGAAAGGGGAAAGTCCCTGGAAGTATCAAGACTTTGCAGTTTGTTTGTTTTGATTTTACCTGCCTATTCTTCAATTGGCATCCAAACTCTTCCTTGAAATATCCTGGGTTTCCCTCCCTCCCCACTCCCTTGAATCTTTCTGCCTTCCTCTCACATCTAGGCCATTTCCACACTACACTGTAATAGTACTATTATTCCACTTTCAACATCCTGTGGAATCCTGGGGTTTGCAGTTCAGGGAGGGGCATTAAGAATTCTCAGCCAGAGATCTCTCTGGCCTTAGTAAACTACAAAGCCCAAGATTCCACAGGGTATTGAAAGTGGAATAACAACAGTGTAGCAGTGTAGTGTGGAAAGGTCTCTAGACCTCAGTCACCATTTCAGAAACTGGTTTCCATCAATTTCCACTGAGCCTTTTTAAATTATTATTCAGCAGTTATACCCTGAGAGCCAGCAAGGTATAGCAGCTTGAGGGCTGGCCTACAACCCTGGAGGTTTGATTCCCTGGTTGGCCATGGAACCATTAGGTGACTTTGAGTGTGTCGCACACTCTTAGCCCAGAAAACCCTGTGATAAGTTCACCTTAGGGTCACCTTAAGTTGGAAATGACTCGAAGGCATACAACAACAACAACAACAGTTATACCCCAAATACCCCAAAGACACCAGATCACATCTGATCTTGGAAGTTGAGCGTGGTCAGCCATGTCTTGTACTTGGGTGGGAAACACCTAACAAATACTGGGTGTTGTAGGCTATATTTCAGAGGAAGGAACTGGCAAAACCAACTCTGAGTATTGCTGCCCTAAGAAAACCCTATGAAACTCAAGGGGTCGCTGTTCAGGCACACAGATGCGGAAGAGATGACTAACAAGTCCCATTCATGGGTCTATTTTAGTCAGTACTACAACTTCTTGAAGACCTAAATACCCTAAAGGCAGCAAATCCTGTCTGATCTTGGGAACCTAAGAAGGGTCAGTCCTGATTATCAGTTGGATAGGAGACCGCCAATGAATACTAGCTGCTGTAGGCTGAGCCCACATAAATATAGAAAAGATCAATAGATATGTAGATGTCTTCAATTAACTTTAATTATAAAAACCTCCTGAGCAGAGAGCAACATCTGAGTTTAAAGATACATCATAACGTAACTGAAATAGACCCAGGATTCTCTTGGTCTGTGACAAGGTCCCAGCAGGCCCCAACTGTTCCTATTAGCTTCTGTCCCAAATCGAAAGCATTCCCTTTCAATTTTCTCGCATAGACTGCTTCTGAGGTCTTCTGTGTTTACCTCTTGAGGAGGAAGTTTGCAACATATACACACAAACATCGCAGTCATGAGATCTCCCAGTTGAGATTAATCCCATGAGGGAGAAGGTCTGGCCATTATCTTCACATCATTTCTGTATCCAGAATCTTCCCTACAAGCTTGCCATTTGTTTTCAAGGATCCGATGCATTTTCCAGTTACAAGGGGTGATGCAAGACAGCTAGGAGTAGACTTGTAGGAGCTTTCTTTTTGGTGGGGGCAGGTGTTAAAACTCTCCCTTCTGGTAGATTGTGATACTAATCTAGAAACACTAATACAAACCCAAGATAGACATATATTAGAATAACTAATCTGCATACCATGTAACTGTTCCAGTTTGGCAGCGTCAGTCCCCATTAACGCCCCATTAGTCCTCTGCCTTCCCACTTTTCAGCTGCTTTTAAAATGTCCAAGTTTCTCTCCCATCTCTCAGACCATTTCTGCACGAGATGGTTACAGTGCTAGTATTGCATTTTCAACATCCTATGGAATCCTGGGGTTTGCAGTTTAAGGAGGGGCCTCAAAGCCATCCAGATCCTCAAAAGCCCCTCCCTAAACAGCTAACCCCAGGATTCCATAGGACAGTGAAAATGGAATCATAGTGCTATAACAGTGTAATGTGGAAATGGCCTTAGTCACACAATAAAGAATAGCAGAAAATACTGAGAACACATGGATAACCAAGGAGATAGCTGCTCCAAAGAGAATCTAATCTGATATTGTGTAATATAGTCTCTTCCTCTCACTCAAGGACCTTCTCTAAGATTCTCCACCTGCACACACACACACACTTGAGAAAAAGTTTTAAAAGGAGACATTTTTACTATGAAATGATTGATAGAAATAAGCATTTCTCAACACTTAAATAGAACAAATTAATAAATAGTTCTGCAAATGTCTTTAATTTTCTCTCTCATACAGGACTTCAGTGAGCAGAGTAAGCTATGAAGACCATGTAATGACCAATTAATCATTCTTTGGAATGGTCACTCAGTTCCTATTGAACCCACCTTAGCTTTCCATAGCTGTGTTGCAAACCGTGTTGCTGGCATTTCTGGATTTTAACTCCTCCCCTGTTCACTGACCTCTGCTCCGTTGTGACTAAGAAGAGCTGTGGAGAAGAAGACCAAAAACCTATATAATGCAGCCCAGTAGACATCCGGATGCACATACAAAGCCATTGCATAGTATATAAGAGCGAAAGCCCGTCCCACAGAGGTATCTCAACAACTGGTATGTTGAGGCATGCTGCTTCTGATACAGAAAGTAACACAGAGGCATCACATACTCTCCAACATTTCACAAGTGAAAACTAAGACATGTATGAGCAAGCAACATCCGAGTATGGTCAAAATAGCAATATTATTAACTAGCATATTTACTTGATGTTGCCCGGGATTTTATTTTCCTCTTAAGAACTCACCAAACTGTCTTCTCCAATACCTGTAACTTTTCCTCATATTTCCCAGTGCAACCTGTATTCAGAGTTAACATACAGAAGGTGGGTTCTTGGCGGAATATGCTGTCCTCCTCCTTGCTGCTAGGCCTCATCTCTGTAGCAACTGGCCTATTCCAGTGCCTGCAACTTATTCCCATACTCTCCAATCCAATCTGTATTCAGAGTTGTTAACATACAGAGATTGGGTTCCTGAGGGAATACAGTATTCTCCTCCTTGCTGCTAGGCTTGTCTCCACAGCAACCGGACTGTGGCCCAAGGCCCCTTGGCTGAGAATTCTAAAGGCCAATCCCAGGATTCCATAGAATCTTCACAGCCAGCCAATCCTATGAGGTCTTCTCACCTCACACAGCCAACCGCATGAGGTCTTTGCCTGCCTGACACAGAGAAAGAGACAAAGTCACAGACAACCTTTGACTTTTATATAGTCGGTAAGGAACACACAAACTAGGAGAGGCTACAGCTGTGTGCTTTTGCCTGAGCCTACTGGGATACCCTACTGGTTTCCATCTTCTCCAATCCTTTCTCCTTGTGTCCTCTCCTCCCTCTTCCCACATGTTGATTCAATTGAACATAAACTGCTTTTGCATTTTGAACTCATTTTGTAGCAACTGAAGGACGCTGTGGATAAAGGGGGAAAGTGGAAGGAGGAGAAGAAATAAACTGGGACATTTCCTAAGCAATAAAAAGTGTGATGACAGAGGATTAGGGGTGTTGTCCATACTAAACTGGGACAGCTAGAGGGTATGACGTGATGTCCAGTAGATGTTGATAGCCTTGTGTTCTTCATTATTTTTTTTTCTGATCATTTTTGAAACTGTCCAAGTCGGTAGCCCTCACTATCTTGTGGTAGCTAATTTCTGTAGCCGAGGCACCAAGTGAAGAAAGACTTTCTTTGATTTGTCCTGAATTTGTCACATCTTCATTGGATGGCTCTGGTTCCCAGTATAATGAGAAGAATATCTCAGTATCCATTTTTAACATGTATATTTGTTGAAGGTTATACTTAATACATCCGTAAAGTCAACTTTAATCCAGGGAAAGGTAAGCAGCCTGAGATGGGAATGCTGAGCTTCAAGACACCATGCGCCAAGAACCTTGTTTGATGGTTCCATTAAATTACATTTCTGGATGTTTTGTGCTTCTTCTGTCCTCTTAGAAAAGAACTGATGCCACAAAATGGGAGCAAGAAATATCATTTCGACACCATCAAAAGAGTGATTTGTTCATTTTTCAAGATCTCTGGCTATTATCAACTCTACTCCTAGTTCAGTTTGATGATATCTGATCAGTTGAGCCCACCGGCCTCTCAACTTTGCCATTCAGCAGGGGAAAAATAGACCTATTTTCTTTTTATTGTACGTTTTATGTGTTAGTACAGTAACGTAGAAGGTTTAGAGAATTCAATGTATCAGGAAGCTAGGCAACAATACAGCTAGTTGCCAAAGGAAATTCTTGGTTCCTTCTCCCCATAAAACTAAGTCCAGTGCCATCTAGTGACAGAATTATATCATTACACCATCTACGCAAACGTAATATAAAATGGCCCCAGTTGATGGGCGGAATTCTATTCTGGTTTTCAGAAAAGTTTATTCTTGCTCTTTCTGTCTGCTGTCATATTTCAGAATGAGAAGGGAAGGCAGACCTACGCAATTAAAGAAAATTGTATGAGGCTGACCTTGTAGCTTCTGAGGTCCTTTGATGCCTGACCCATTTATCAGTCACAACACAGAAAACAGAACAAGCGATGTGAGTACAGGTGAGGGAATTGAGATTGTTAAGAGATGCCCTCCTGCTTCTCTACAAACTAAGATAAAGATAGACCTCTTGCCACTTGGGTGAATGCTCCCATCTTCCTGCTCATATCTTACAACGCTAATGTCTTCCTTCATCTTGACCTGTTATTTTTCTCCAACCTGTGATGTCTGTGGCTTCTTGCACGATTGGGAGGGGATTGTGTGCGGATCACTAACTTCTGGACAGGTCAGCCATCTCTGCCTGAGCACTAACTACATAGATACTACTAATAAGAGGAAACGAATACATCAAACACGTCTCTTTCTTTATCTCATCATACCCCTCTCCCTGGCACTTGACTTTCTACTGCTCTTGTTGTCACTGTCCTTTCTTACTTTGTTCTGTGATATTTTTTTTTTTTCTGTGGAGATGGTTCTGTAATCAGGTGGGGATGGAAGGTTGGTTTTTTAGGTCATTGCCGACACGGCCCGAACAAAGTTGCTCTGCAGCTCGCAGTTCAAGAGAAAGAGAGGGAGGGAGAGGATGGGAAGAGAAAGATAAATGGACATTTAGCCAAAAAGAAGAAAAAGGAGAGGAAAGAATAGAAAAGCAGAGGAAATGGTACAAAACTGTTTTCATTCGTTTTGTGCCTCCCGGGCGGGGAGAGGTGAAAAGTGAAGCAACCATAAAGAAATGTACCTGTGGGATTTGCAAATAGCTGCCTGAGAACAGGATCCGACCACTAAAGGATCCTTTTATGAAACTCCATGCGATGGAGTTCAATTAAGCAGCTATCACGAGTAGCAGAGGGATAGCGCTTAAAAAATGGCTCTCAATAAGTGAATAAAATGTGGAAAGAGTGTGTAGTTGTTGACTGGTGTTGAGGTCAAGCCAATTACATTACAGTTTGCATGGTTTTTGTGCCAGTTTAACTTGCTATGGCATCCTCCCAAAATCTTATGAATTGATAGCTTTCTGAGAATGGTCTGTTTGAGATTCCTAGCACCTATACCACATGCATCAAGTTGGATGTAATGGAGAATTGTAACTTCTGAAAAATTGAAAATGGAAGCTTCCAGTCTCTTTCTCTTGTATGTGGAAGAAGAGGGAAAGCAAGTGTGAGCCAATGGTTGCTCTGGCATATTCACCACAGAAACCATGACTTCTTATTGTGTCCATAGATGTACAAGGGTGGAATTCATAGCTTCCTTGACTTCTTGCCCAGTAGTTTAGTGGCATGCTGCATGTTGTGCTTTCCTAAATCCCTAGATGTGTTGTTCGATAACATGTAAAAAGCCAACTAGGCCAGTAGCCTGAGCCCACAAGGTACAAAGCAGACTGGACACTGTGGACCTTGAGAGAGCTCCAAGTAAGTAACTTGGCTCGAACTCAATTGCCTCTCTTTCTTTGGGCCATACTATCCTTTCCACACTATCTTTTATATTAAGTGGGAAGCCTTAAAGGGACAGATCTTTGGCTTGGAGACTAGCATTCTTCTATCTGTGTGAATGCTCATCGCAGTTATTCTGCTGGTGTTGCAAGTCACCTCCAGGAACTGGAGAGATCTTGGGAAATGGTCTCCACTACAAAAATTGGAGCTAGACTCAGGGTCATGGGTCTCAGGTACAGAGGTTTTGAGTTCAGAAATCTTCACTGTTTTGACTTTAGGGGTCTCTGGCTCTCCAGTGGTACACAGGCATGTTGCCTCCTCTTTTGACGCCATTGGTTTCTGAACCCATGGCCACTACATGATATTTTTGTAACTCCTTGCTTCCATATGATGCATCCCAGCAGCTGAGAACAGTGACTGGCTTCCTGTTCAAAATACAGCTTCTTAGGGTGCTCAATTTAGAAAAAAATGGGGGTGAAAGCTTAGGCCACTACATATACGGATGTGAGTGTGGGGCTTCCGCCATAGCCATGTTTGTGTTGGCATGTTGGTATATCACTTCTTTACTTTTCAAATTGGTGCATCAGCCCATATATGATTTTAGACCCTGATGGATTGTTTTGTAGCTTTATGCTTATACTTTGGGTTGCGTGCAGCTTGCCAGATGAGTTACTTATATATGTTAAAAAACAAATGGAAAAGTAGAGAATTCCAGTCAGGTCTGTTGGATACCCCTGATCCTAATTTATTATTATTTTTATCATACCCCCTTTTAAGAAGCACAGGATGGCTAATACAATCTTCTCATTTTCTGACACGAGACCTCTATGAGATAGGTCTGAAGTATCAAAGGCATAAATCCAGTGTACAGTTGGCCCTCTACATTTGCTAGGGTTAGAGGCCCAGAACCCACACAGAAGTGGAAAAATCACAAATATCAAAGCGTGTGTGTGTATCTGGGGAAAGGGGCCCAAGGCATAGCAGTGGGAGTGGGCACCTTGGGTGTGGGAGGCATTGGGAGCAGCTTTGTGGTGCTGAGAAATTGGGCTGAGAGCTATCCTTAGCTGGTCAAGCAGAGGCTGATGGAGGAGGAGGAGGAAGACCAGAGGCAGGTTTTCAAAAGGTTGTGCAGCCAATTGGTGTCTCTGAGAGGGAAGTTTCCCCTGGAAAAAATGCTCCTGAGGTAGTGGGGCAGAAGTTGAAATAATCAAAATCTATGAAATAATCAAGTCTGTGAAACGCAAATCTACAAATGTGGAGGGCCAACTGTAATATCAGCAGAGAAAAATAGTGTACTATCAGAATGCTCTTGTAGTTATGGAAGTAGTAGTACATTTGTCTTGTGTTACCTAGAGACACTACTAAACTGACCCCCAAGCCCCTTTCTGGACTAAACCGAGGCTGTTGTGTGTTCATATCATGGGATGATATAACTCATTAGAAAAGGCACTAATGCTTGGTAAAGCAAAAGGCAGTAGGAAAAGGGGAAGACTGTGTTACAAGCAGATTACATTAAACCAAGGAGGCCACAGACTTGAGTTTGCAAGACTTAAACGGGACAGCTGATGACTGGGATCCTCTTAGAGGTCTCCCATTCATTGGATCACCGTACGCTGAGGTCAACTTGGCAGCAAACAACAGCAAAGGCATGCTACTGATTGTACAACTACTAACAGCTGCTTGTGCAATTGCTCACACAACTTGAAAATGCACTGGATTTCCTTCTTGCACTTAGTTCGAAACTAGATGTCTGAGAGCACAGTGTCATTTCTGAAATGACACTGCTGGATACTGGCCGCAGTCTTGCTGGCTCTCTTTGATAATTTGACTTTGTTGGTCAAGGGTACAGCCTGCACTAATCATCTTTAAAATTCTCTTCCCTGCTACAATTCATTGATCATACCTGTCAGTTATATTAATTATGCCAGCTTAGGAGCTTCCTAGCAAATAATGCTACTTGGATACCAGTAGACTAGCAATAACAATGACTGACAGCAACCAGTTTCTTTTCATACAGACAGCCAAGCACATGTCAGCTTAGTTTGTCAAGAATGCTGTTAAACAAATCAAACAAAAGCCTTTTTTTTTTTTTAAAGTCCTTCCTAGTCTCCTAAACATCTAGCCATCATGCATTTATTAAGAATTCACTGTCATATCCTCATCGGCTATTCAGGTGAGAATTTAAGGGAACGCCCCGGGAGCCCTGGCAGTAATTCAGTATTCGTTAGGAAATATTTGACAGATATACAAAGCAAAACCATTATTTGTCATATAGTCTGTCAGAAACTCCTTTTAACCCTCCCCACTACTTCCTCCCCACAAAGCAACCCACTGTTTTTCTTACCCAGTGAGCTGCATCCTAGAAGACTCTTCCAATTCTGAAGGTTAGACCTCCAAGGGGGGAAAAAAATTATTGTTATTGCTGGGAGTTGCTCTTTTTGAGAATGGATTCAAATCACAAGATTGTCTTGATTGCTGTTAATTAATGTGGTATTTATTCAATTGTGTTTTAACTTTTTTATTATGAGAAACCAGAATTATTTTCTAGAAACCAGAATTTCAATTTTCCGCAAGACCAAAGCTGGCATCCTGTTAGTGATGTGTGTGTGTGTACGTGTGTGCACGCATGCACACACGCCTTCACATCACCTGTTGACTTACGGTGATCCCATTAATTTCATAAGGTTTTCTTAGGTAAGGATAACTCAGAAGTGACTTTTGTTCCTTCCTCTGAAATATGGCCTACAGCTCCTGGTATTCATTGGCGGTCTCCCATCCATGTACTAACCAGGGGTGACCCTGATTAGCTCCCAAGATCAGGCAGGATCTCCTGCCTTTAGGGTACGCAGGCATAAATGAACGTGATAGATGGATGAAAGCATGCATGGATGGATGGGTATGTAACCTTTTTGGTCATGGCAGAAGAAGAAAAGGGCATCTTCCTGGACTTTTCTGAGGTCTCCAGAGATCCAGCAGGGTAGTGTCCTCCTTCCAAACAGGAAGCCAATCCACTGTGTGGAAGTGGGGAAAAACTTCTTGCTAAGCCAGACAGAACTAATGTATGATCTCAGTCCAAACCACCCCCATGAGAGCTCAGGTGTCAGTAGCATTCCATCGAGTGGTAACCAGTCCCCAATGGACTTCAGTCATACGTAAATGCATGGTGTCATCAGATTCCAGCCATCAACAAAGCCAAGCATTTTATTTTAATTCAGCCTCATCCCTATCCCTACCGTTAGATACTGTGGCCCACACACATTAACCTGCAGTTGTGACAAGGGAGGGCAGGCAAGAGGCTATTCATTCAGCGTGACCAGCATTTTCCCATCTTTAACAGGATAGGGCTGTGTGTTTCACACAGCCTGTCCTGACCCCCTAAAGTAGTTTCTGGTTTGGCTGCAATGGAAGACACTGTCACCAGTGTTGAAGTCCATTTTAGCTACTAGTCCAGCTGGGTTTTGTATATTAAGTGGAGATGAGCTTGAATGTCTTGTCCATCACTCAGCCCTGGGATGGTCCTATGTCCCGAACAGGTCACAGGGAGAGAATCCCACCTGCAAGTACAGGAATGCCTTTGCAAATCATTTTGCTGCTCAAATCAGATCCCGAATTGTAACTTTCCTCTATCTGGAGCACTTTCAATCCAAAATAAAGAGACAGAAGAATAAAGAATGCCCTTGAAGTTGTCCATCAACCATTAGTAACAGTTGGGCTAAAGAAGGAATACATATACTAGTCATATGGGTTTCAACTTCTCCATCATTCATTTTAAATACCAAGAAGGTATGTAACCTAAAGAACCTAGGGAAAAATAATGGTCCACCCTGCAGTCTTTTGTCCTGCATTCTTCCTTCCCAGCATGTTATTTTCCATACACATGCAGTACCCTTATGTATATTAAAGACAAAATACATTACCTAACTCTCCACCCCAGGATTTCCAGAGACCTTGGAGGAAGTATCAAAACTAGTATATTAAGCTGCTACCAGTAATTTAGGATGAATTATCATCTGGGCTCAACCAAGCCATACTTGGTTGGGGAATCTGTAGCCACCCAGGTATTGTTGGAGTAGACTTCCATCATCCCTTTATAATTAACCAGACTGGACGAGGCTGATGAGATTTAGAATCCAGCCACCTTAGGAGTGTTACAGGTTCCCCACCCCTGCTAGAACAGGCCTTCCACCCCACTGAAATTTCTGGACCAGGGGGAAAAAAAAAGTAAAATTAGTTTTCATGTATGCAATAAATGTTTAAGGAATTTATTCTCTCTCCCCAGACTCTCAGCTTGCTTACCTTGAGCAATCTTTGGCATTATATAGAAGGAGAGCGGTGGACATTTTGAAAAAATGCCTTTAATAAAGCTTGCTCTTTTTGGGTTGTTGTTTTGTTTACTTTTACACACAAACTCAGTGGAACAAGAAAATCAATTAGGCAAAATTACTTTGCACAGCAAAGCCATAACTGTTTATTGAACAGTTATGCTCAGAGACCTGAGTTCAGGGGATGACCTTAAAATTCCCAGTCTGTTGCCTGGTGGAAAGCAGGATAATGTTGGAGTTTAATGTGTTTGATTTCCAGGAGGATTAAAACCAGAGGTATTAGGAGCGTAGGACTATTTCTTAGAAGTGTAGAACAATTCTCCACAAACAACATTCTTAAAGGGGCCACAATCCATTTTGCCTAGCTAATAAGGAAGATAAAATCACTGAATAATAAGGGCTTATTGTTTTTCTGTTGTCAGGGCAGCCATGTCTTTTGTGAAGCAAATAACTGACTTTGGTTCAGAATGCCAAGGGCAATGTCTGTTGGTGGCAGCCAATGGCTAGGAAACAACCGTTTATCTTAAACTGGAAAAGCTATTAAGTTTCGGTAAGGTGGTACACTCTCCAGCTAAAAGATAGGGGCAGGCATGTCTTTGTCTGTATTGGGTAATAAAAAAATCAGGTTGAGATCTTCTTTGACATTGGTGGAGGTTGGCAAAGCTAAATGCTGCAGGGCTGGTGATGCCATACTTTGGAAAAGAAGGATGGCACCAAGACAGAGGATGCCAACAAGGAGTTCTCCCATGTCCCCTCAGGTCAATCAGTGGCCATTTGGGATTGGCGGAACAGAGCTGAATCCCAGTACTGTCCACCTGCCATTATGAAACTTGCAAGAGAGGGTAATTCAAAGAGGTAATCAATAACACAAACATATGTCACCAAGAAGATTCTGGCGTCTGTTCTCAAGCAGGCAAAAATTTACAAATTCCCAACAGTTTGCAAGGACTGAAAGAAAAGGTAGGTTACCCATGCTGGACCCAACCCTCTTCTTCTCTCCTTGGCCTTGCAGCAGAGCGGGTGTCTGGCTTACAGAGGTTCTATTTTGGGGAGTCATTCAAAAACTAATTGAACATTTCCATGCACATCCTGAACATAACTACTGGAGATGTGACATTTCAAGGGGCTACGTATAGTGGAAGGTCCAATAGGCTGATGTAGCACCAAATGAGCCAGAGCTGCGACAGGTACGCCATTGTAACCCTGGCGGAACATTTCTTGTTGTGACTTGTTGTGACTTTGATTCCCTCCATGTTTCGGTGGTACGCAGTAGCAGCAGGTGGCTTCTGTGTCAATGGGTCAGTAAATCTGCTCTGAATCACAGGGCAAATTGCAGAAGGGATGGTCAAAATAGATTCAGCACCTTTGACAGTTCCATTAAATTTCAGGGGGAAAAGAACAGAGAAAATTCACAGACACACTGACATAGAAACCTTAATCTGTCATGATGCATCACTGGGAGAAAAAAAAAACCCAGCGTCGTCAAATGCTCACAACATTTAGTGAGCATGTGAACATCATTAAAACAACAGCTGAGTTTGGTGGCTGCCATGCTTGTGGTATGCTTTGATTTTCTGTGTTTTCCCCTCTTCTTTTGGAATGAGCACCTTTAGGGGGTAGCATCACTCCTACAACTGCCACCCCAAGCACAATTGGTTTGTAAGATTGCTTGGTTAGTTTCTATATTACTGCCATCATCAGCTATTGGATTAAATTCATCCACAGCTCAATTCATTCTCCTAAATAAGTGATCCACAAAAGAACGTCATCTTATTGTCTTTCCTGCACTCTGGGAACAAAAATTTACTCCTTTCCTCTATCACTTTGTAAATGTTTTCATTTTGTTCCATTTGCCGCTGCAAACGGATGGGGAAGTTACACTTGGAATGGGCACCAGTTATCTCTTGTACTGAGACACCCGGAATCGCTTGCATCTTAGCGATGCCTCGCATTGTCTAAGTGATGGCGTCTCCGCCAGGCAGATGCTTTGAAGCATAACAGAAGGTGATTCTAGTAAGAACTTGGCAGGCTTTGGTCTAGGAGAGAGAGGTTTCTGAGGGCAGCCTAAGAGGAGATGGAGTAAGCTATAATGAAGGAGCTACTGCTCCGAAGGGAAGAAGTATTCTGGGAGAAGTGATCCCCACTGAATACAGAAGAAGTTTCAGACAGCTGCAAGTGCTGGAGAAGAGAACTAATGGTAGTCTCTTCCATGACCACAAGGTCATCTCGAAGGAAGATGTCGTCCATGGCCAACCCCAGCCGGAACAGGGCTCCTGCTACACAACAGCTGCAAGATGAACCTCAAGGAAAGGTCATACTTTTCAAAACTCAAAAAATGATATTTTCTTTTTCCTTTCCTCTTTCTCAACCCTTCGCCACTTGTATTTTCATTAAGAGCAGACAAGAGCAGACACAAGGGAGGTTTCCTTGCTCCTTTTTTTATACATTGCCTCAAATAACACTTGCCAATCATCAGCCCCAAATGTGTTGTGCAAATTCTAGTTGGAATAATATGTCCGTGTTATCATTTGCTGTTACGTGCAGGGGCACGGCCCTGAAAAGCAGCCTAGAAATACTTTAAACAAAGAAATCTTCAGGGAATTTCTGCTTTGCCTTAGGCTTTTGAGAGGGTTTGGCTATTGCTATCAGTTTAGTTAACAAATCCCATAATGTTGTCCTTAAGAATCTTGCCTTCTAAATATTTGCAGGCATTAGAGCTCTTATTATGAAGAAGCCCAAGCATTTAATCATGACAGCTTTCTGGATAAATTCAAGACCTCCATGAAATACCGAAGGCTTTCAAATCTGAACATCCATTTGCATTCAGATCAGCATCTGTTAGGCCATTTCCACACTATATTGTTATAGTGCTTTTATTCCCCTTTCAACAGCCTATGGTTTGCAGTTTATGGAGCTGCAGAATTCCACAGAATGTTGAAAATGGAATAATAGCACTATAACAGTGTAGTGTGGAAATAGCCTAAGTCGACCTGAGAATATCACACAATCTATTGTTACCAAAGGTTTATATGGTTTGGGCTTCATAATGAAGAGTTTCGGGTACTCTAGTTTTCTGAGGGCTGGGATCACTAGCATGACAACAATGTAATTTGTCATCCAAAACCTGTGATATCTAAGATCTTTTGGAGCAGGCACAGAGAATAGCTAAAAGAAACATTACATCATGGTAAAAATACAAAATTAGTCATTTGAACATTTAGCAACAAACATAAAGACAACATGCAAGATAAGATGCTCATTAATTAATAGTATTTCATTATAATCATGTAAAAAGTGTTTTTAGTTACAGTTGCAGAGATTGGGGATGGGGAACATTTGTCCCCTGAGATGTTGTTAAACTGTAACTCCCATCAGTCTAGGTAGCATGGCAATGGTAAGAGATGCTGTGAGTTGCAGTCCAACGTCATCTGGACTGCATGTATGTCTTATCCTGACTTAATAGGTAGCAGAATGCAGTGGGAGGATTTGGGGGAAGAAGAGCAGGCTCCCTACCCTGTAATGTAGTGATCAGGAGAGCTTCCAGATGTAGAACAGATGGCTTATCATATTTTGGAATACAATGTAAAGTATGTTTTCCTGGAAAGACTATGGAGCTTGCCTAACAGCAAAGAGTCATGTGGCACCTTTATGATTTATCGTGGCAAGAGCTTTCACTGAGTAGAATCCACTTTCTTGGAAATATACCTGAAGCCCTTAAAGGTATATATTGAGAGTGGATGGTTGTGGGTGGGATCAGAGTGAAATTGGCTGCACAACGTGAAAATTGTGTGACGAACACTAGCTTTTTAACAAAACTGTTGGTGATAGCGCAGACATCCTGGCAACAGGTAGAGGCAGTTAACAAATGTGGCATGACAGACACCTACTGAGCAGTATATCAGCATGATTTACCTCTGAAGTTGTAAAGCAGAGCAACTATATGTCTGGAAGGCCATTTTTTTTTGCCTCTGGGACCCTCTGGGGGCCTCCTGAACTGCCAAAAATGTCAAAAAGAAATGAAAACCAGAACTGGCCAGAAGTCAACTGCTGATTTTGAAAAACGTATTTTAAAAAATGTTCAACAACGTAGAAGGAGGCTGCAGTTTGAAATGTGAGTTGCCATTCTTGGAGACATTTCATATTTCTTTCTTTATACCAGAAAAAAAGGGTGTTCCCAGGGAAGAGTCAAGGGACATAAAAACAGGTTTGGGGCTGCAGTTTACTCTTATCTGTTGTAAAGAATGTGTTTGATTTGTTCTGTTGTGCTAAAACTATAAAGGTTCTGTTGCATTTTTTTGGCTTCTTAACATTCTCTATATATGAAACTGTTATCTTAAATTACCTAGCTGTGACATGGAACATGTGCCTTTCATGCAAAGGACTCTGCGTTCAGTCCAAAATATTTTCAGTTAAATAGTATCTAACATAGCTGGACAGAAAAAAGATCTCTTTGTCTGAGATACTGGAAAGTTGCTACAGATCAGAAGATAACAGTCCTGGGCTGGACAGATGTTATTTTCAATAGAAATAAAGACAAAAATAGGCAGATCTAGCTATTGTCTCGTTCATACTGACTGATAATGGAGTTGCATAATAACATGATGGAATGGCTGTTAGAAGAGCAGGGAGAAAAAGGGTAGTATTCTTCTTTCTAATCCATCTTTGACCAGTACTTTGGTTGTTCTGGCATCCTTTTTGCTGTTCTTACCCAATTAAGGCAGCCAAATGAGGCTTGGTCAAATCAGTGAGGAGAAGGGTTAAAGCCTCTTTAGAAACCAATGTCGTTCCATTCAGCTGTCAGATGGCTGTAGTAAGGTCTTTACGGAGAGAAACAATGCTTTCTGAATGCCAGTATTTACGTCATTTACACCCAATCTCGGTCTCACCATTTTTAGGCAAAGCATTTTGAGTGCACATTGACATATCGTTTCTAAGGATGCTTAGATGAAACATTTCAAAACTCATTCCTGTCTTCTAGTTTTAGAGCCAGAAGCAATTTTGGTCATCTGCGTGGCCAAACTCTGTTGGAACTAGATAAGCAAGGTAAACCACTATGTTCTGCTGACCCTCTCAGGGGCATTAAAAACCATCAACTATGGTGTCTTTTTGGACCGCCTGGTGGGAGTCACTGATGTGTAGTGGTTCTGTTCCTCCTTTGGGGTTTAGTTGCAGGTTATGTTTGTGACACCTTGGCTGTGGGTGTATGGTATTTCTCAGGAACTGATGATGTTTCCCATGTCATTAAATATCTATATGGAACCAGTGAGAAAGATTGTCTTTGAAGTATTGTCACCCATATGGATATGACACAGCATTCTATTTCTGCTTTTCATGCCAAGAAAGCTGTTGAGGTTCTTCACCAGTATCTGGAGGTGATAATGAGATTAATAAAGGCTAATGAATTGAAACTTAATCCAAACAAGTCCAAGTCCAAGATCAGAAGGCCACAGAGTAAGGGGTTCAACCTAGATAGACCACAGACCTGTTTTAGATGGGATTGTACAGCTGCTGAAAAATCCAGTTCTGTTTTGGGGTGCTTCTAGACTGCCTTCTAACTGAATGATCACATGCAGATAAGCAGAAATGTTGTTGAAGACAGTTCTTCAAAGGGAACTGTCAAACAGTGATAGGTTCCACTTAAAACAGTGACACGGACTTGCATTCTCACCTCTTGCTTTACAGCAAGGCTACTCAAAGTCTGTAGACTGGCACTAGTCCATAAGCCATCAGTTCCTGCCTGTTGGGGTGAGAGAGAGGAACAACCCACCTCAGATTTTTCACTTCTGGGGAAAGGGGTATTTTATACAAAATACTCAAGAGGAAGAAACTGGAAAAACCACCTCTGAGTATTCCTTGCCTAAGAAAACCCTGCAAAATTCATGGGCTCACTGTAAGTCAACAGGCAACTTGAAGGCACATACCCACACACATATAAAATACATTTGCAGACTGAAATTACATCCAAATAACTGTGGAGAGAAAGACCCCCTGTGGGCACCTTCTTATTCTGTCATCCATTAAAAAAAGATCTCTCCCCTCTTAAGGCTAAACACAGTTGCTTTTGTAGGGATTACTATTTCTTCTTTTTGTCTTCCTAAACCTGCATTACAAATAGCCTATTCTGTTCTCTCACAGTGCCTCATGATGCACACTGAGGCATCCCAAAGCATCCTCCTCCAAGCAGAGATTTGTGCAACAAATCTGAGACCTCAGGGAAATAAAGCATTAAAATCAGGGTGAACCTGTGACAGGTTTCTAGAAACGGATGCAATACGGAATTACTGAAAGGGACTGCCTGAGGCAGTCAAGAGTGTGGTTCCTACAACATCTTAGCCAGCTTGGCTGGAAGTGTCTGGAAACTTGCACCCAGTGCAAATGGCAGTGTTTCACTGGCTGCCATCTTACAGGACTGACGAGATGGGAAAGGCATGTGCTGTAGTGAGAAAAATGTGAAATGTTCTTAAACCAAGAAAGATCATAAAGCCACCTACTTCAGTACCTACACTGAATCGCATCATGTCTTCAGGGTTTGTGAGACAAGTCTTTTCCAACTCTATGGAGATTAAACCTGGGGCTTCCTTATCAGTGTTTCCCAATCTTTGGTCCTCCACATATTTTGGACTTGAACTCATGGAAGCTGCAGCCAGGCTAATCAATGGTTAGAGTTTCCGGACACTGAAGTCCAAAATACAGTAGAGTCCCAGTTATCTGACACTCAGTAATCCGACACTCCGGATTAACCGATGTTGCGACAGCCTGGGGGCATGGCTGTGGGCATTTCCGCGTGCCCCAGACACACCCCGACACGCCCCCAGGCCCGCCCCGACATGCCCCCACACGCCCCCAAAATGGCGGCAGCCACGGGAGTCCGGGATATCCGACCTTTTCAGTTATCCGATGCTGCGGCCGCCCGTTTGTGTCGGATAACTGGGACTCTACTGTACCTAGAACGCAAAAGGTTAAGAATGCCCAGATTCAGAGACAGCTCTCCAGTGGTGCAGTGGTTAAATGCCAGTACTGCAAGCCACAAGGTTGTGAGTTCGATCCTACCGGGATCCAAGGTTGACTCAGCCTTCCATTCTTTCGCAGGTCGGTAAAATGAGTACCCAGCTTGTTGGGGCATGTATAGAAATGTTTCGAAATACATGCTATTTGTAAGTTGTTCGCTGCCTCGATCCATATGGAGAGGCGGGATACAAATAAATAATTTATACACACACACACACACATATATATACTTCTTGTGGGTTTCCCGCAAGCATCTGGCTGGTCACTGAGGAAAAAGTCAATATCGACCTACATAGAACATTAGTCTGTCCCAGCAAAGCTCATTGTGTGTGTGTTGAGACTGGTATGTTCTTAAGGCCATAGCTTATGTTATCACATTAATGAAGTAGAGAATATACAATTCCATCCCACATGTAGATGGTCAGCTGTTTCCTTTATCCACAGCCAATGGTGACAATGACAGGTTTTAAATTTCAGCAAGATCTGAAGGGCCATGTGTCCTCTATCCACTATATACAGGAGCAGTTTTTTAAAATTCCCCCCAAAGCTGTTAGAAAATCTTTTTATTCAAGTCCACTCATTATACCCCTCTGAACGCTCAAGAACCAAGAGTGCCTTTTTTGTGGTGGCTCCAGAACCCTGGAAGGCTCTCTCCTAGGAAGCAGTCTGTTCTTCTTTTGACCTCTAGGTAGGACCACTTTTTGCAGGGGTAAAGTGAAGATGTGATGAGCAAAGATTTTCCCTGACAACTATTTCATTATTGGTACTGTTGTTACATTTCGTATGGAGAAAGACAAATAAAATCAAGTCATGTGGTTTATTTTTTTTTATTGGGATTCTAAGATGGTTGCAAACTATCTTCTCAACAGCTGACTGTTCAAAAACAATGAATAACATGAACATAACCAGTTAGCTTAGGACATAAGCTTCCTTGTTGCCTTAAGAAGAAGATCACATTATTCAATTTTCAGGTTGATCATTCTAGGCCTAAATCCAATTATTATTCCCAAACAGAGTAAGCCCATTGAATTAATGGGAACTTGGAAACTCACTTATGTAAACGCATCAGCTTGCATTGATTCAGCAAGTCTACTCTTGCTGAGACTAAGATAGGATTTAAGCCTTGATGAGCTGCAGTAGAAAGAACAGAAAATCTTGCACACCTTAAAGTAGTAAACATTTTATTTAGTGTAAGCTACAATTCATAAAAACTATGCCAAGTAAAACTTGGCTTTGAGTGTCACATGTGATTGTTGTTGCTAAAGAAATTTCATATTTTTTCCTTTACTTATTCCTACTACTTTCGCAAACTAAAGGAAGGTAACATATTTTTTTTCAGGCAAGGGATGCCCTCTTCTGGTGAAAGGCAAGTTTTCCAATAAGCAGAGAAATGTAAGAAGAGGCTGGAAACTTACCTTCATTGTGATTAATCTTCAGAGCGATTATTTGTATGAGCTATAGCTCCTCTGTGAAGGAACAAAGCTGGCTAATAAATGTTTATGCAGTCTGACAAAGCTCTTAAATACACAATGCAAACTGCAAAAAAATACAATGGGAATGTTTCTTTAAACTAAGATTTGCTAAGATGAGAGTTCTGTTGAAGGAAATTTCATGAGATGGAAAAGAACTGAGATCTTTATATATTGTTGGCATGATTATAGTATAATCTCACTCACGGGGAGATCTGCCATTTTATTTAAAGGGTACAATGTTGTATTCTTCAATTATTTTTAAAGTTGCTTCTAGACAGCAGCAACTCAGATTATGTTAGTCAGACAGACAGGAAAGCACAGCAGATAACCACTAAGCAGACGTCAAATTGTTGCTTGTCTGAATGAGGGAGGGAGGTGAATAGGAACTATGCACAAAATTAGTGATAGTTGCTTCTCCTTTGTCCCAAGAGATGTGTCTTGTTTGACTTCCAGGTTTGAGGCTAATATGTCTGGGAAATGCCCAGAATATGTAGAATATCAAGCAACATATTGAATGATGTCAGCTTAGACAAAATGCCATTTTTTTATACTGCAACTGCCAGAAATTCTTCCCAACTAGCATGGCTCGTGTGTATGTTGGCTGGGCAATTCTGGGAACTGTAGTAAATAAGTAACTTTCTAAGCTCTGATGGTGCCACGCAGAAGATGCCTAACTGCAAACAAGAACAAGACAAAAAGGAAAAGATAAGGTTATCTCACTGAAACAATGAAAAATTGGAAAGAAGATACGAATAGCATGCGCATGTGTGTATAAAAGTATGTAAGACATCTGACCAATGGCACTACCATTCCTTGGTGATGGGAGTGTGTGCTCTGGTGAGGCAAGAGGCTATCCTGGCAGCAGCACTGCTGCTGGTAGAGTTTCCCATGTCAGACAGACCAGACTGAAGGTGTCAAACAGCTACTGGGCATGACACTGGCTCTCTTACACACAATGGATAGCTAACCATTGTTAGTACTGCACAGAAGGATGCACAGTAAAGACCTTTGAATGTCTTTTACCACAAAAAGTCTTATGACAAGACAGTCCAAAATGAAACAAGAGATAATGCCAGAAGATGAAACTCCCAGGTTGGATGGCAGTTGAGCTGTTGGAGTAAAGCAGAGGACAATCCACAAATAGCACTGTGGCTAATGACACAACTGGACTTAAGCTGAAAGGACACTCAGCTGTTGATGTGCTTATTGCTGAAAGGAAAACCCAAAGCCACACAACACATATTATACGAAAATGGAACATCAGAAGCATGAATCAGGGGAAATTAGATATAGTGAAACAAGAAATGGAACATACAGACATTACAATACTTAGGGTGGACAAGCTGAAGTGGACAGGAATGCGACATTTGGAGTTAGATGCATCTAAGAAGCAATGAGGTGGCATTAATAGTGAGGAGAGAAGTAGCAAAAGCAGTCAAAGGATACATTGCAAAGTCTGACCAAATAATATCAACAAGACTTTAGGGAAAACCCACCAATATAACGATATTCCAAGGCTCCAGCTACAGAGTCAGAAGAAGAAGAAACTGAAAGAAGCTATGCTGGAGTCAAGAAGAAAGTTGACCCCCCCACACACACACACAAAAGGACTTTCTGTTATTCATAGGCAACTGGAGTGCAAAAGTTGGAAACACAGCAGAATTAAAGATTGTAGAAAAATTTGGCCTAGGATCAAGAAATGAACCAGGAGAGCAACTAAATGAATTTTGTGAGACCAACGCTGTTCATTGCAAACATCCTTCAAGCAACCAAAGAGGTGACTAAATACATGGATATCACCTGATGGCCAATATTGAAATCAGACTACATAACTGGAAGCAGAAGATGGAGAATTTCCATTCTTTTTGCAAAAAGGAGACCAGGAGCAGTTTGTGGCATAGTAAAGTTAAAGAAAAACACTAAACCAACCACTGTACCAAAACACAAACTGAATATTCCTGTAGAATTTAAAGAAGCTGTAAAAAATAAATTTGTACTGTTAAGGCTAATTGACCAGGAGCTACAAGAACTCTGGACTGAAGCACATTGTCAGGGAGAAATGCAAAGACACTATCTGCAGCCAAAAAGAAAGAGAAGCCTTAATGGATGACAGATGAACTTATGCAGGTGACATTATACTACCAGCAGAAAATGGTCATCTTGGAATGATGACTAAAAAAAAAATAATCAAGGAAGAAAGTGCAGAAGCAGGTTTACAGCTGAAAATCAAAAACAAAAATAATGGCTAGATGATTTACTTAACTTTAAAACAGACAATGGAGACACTGAAATAACTTGGCTCAGCCTTTAATCAGAATGGAGATGGCAGTCAAGAAATTCAAAGGAGACTAGGACTTGGAAGCGCAGCTATGAAGGAACAAGACAAAGTCCTTAAGTATAAAGATATATCATTCAAAGTCAGGATTGCCCATGCCATATTTCCAATTTCTACATACCGTTGTGAAAGCTGGACAGTAAAGAAAGCTGACAGGATGAAAATCAACTCATTTGCAATGCAGGGCTGGAGAGGAGTTCTGTGGATACCCTACACAGCTAAAAAGACAAATGAATGGGTCCTAAAGCAAATCAAGTCAGAGCTGCTCTTCCTGGAAGCCAAGATGATTAAACTGAGACTGTCATACTTTGAAAAGACTCACTTGAAAATGCTTGGTGAGGTGGAAGGCAGTAGGAAAAGAGGAAGACCACATTACAGATGGATAAACTCAATCAAGGAAGCCATGGCTATGAATCTACAAAACTTGAGAGCAAGGCTGTTCATGACAGTGTGACTTTGAGGTTTCTCATTCATGGGGTTGCCATAAGTCAAAGTTGATTTGACTGCTGTTAACAATAGCAAATATAATAAACTAATCTCTAAACTAATAAATTACTCAAATTAACACTGCATAGTAATATGGGGAAAGTTCATAAATAATTTGTCAAAGGAAAATAGTTTTAATCTGAATAATTGTTTTAGAGATTATACTTGTTATGTGCCTTTACGCACACACATATATGTGTAACTACATATATTTTATATTCATATCCTAGCTCTGTTTGTTTTTTATAATTATATACAAGACTCAAAAGAATCATCAACATCAGCACAGTAGCATTCACAAGATGAAGAGTAATAAAAAGAGGCTTCAGGAATAAGCATGAAATATGAATTAAGTCAGTTTACAGTAGTATCCCATGTGGCACAATAATTATTGCAGTTAAGAGTTGGAGAGAAGAAAAAATTCAAAATGAATTATAAATTTTTTTCAACTACGTGTAGGGAGAACTTATTCTGGGCATTTCTATGTTGCTTTTTTCCATCCACAGATGTCCAAACTTCCACATAAAAAAAAAATCATTTGTTTGCATTATTTAACTGTCTCCTATGTAAAATACCTGTCTGAAGAAGTTGCTCTATCAGGAAAACATCTTGCCTACATGGTCACAGCCAAACACTGTAAGGGTATTAAAACTATTTTCCTGCCAAGTCAAGAAAAAGGTCACTCAGGTCTCTTTACCACTTACTTTTATGCCCATTCATGCTGTTCTTTTTTTTTAAGGCATGACCTGGAAACCTCAACCTAAATTAACTCCAGCATAATGTTAGCAAAGGTATACTAGCAGAACCTTGTTTTCCAACTTGTCAAGTGATCCAACGTTGGTTCTTGCAATCCGTAGGCACACAACTGCTTGTACACACACAGAACTAGTGCTAGTGAAAACAACACTACTTTATAATTACTGTAATACACAACAGAAAGGCAATTTGGCCCTCTAAGTCAAAAGCCAAGATGCCACTTTGTCAGTGGCATGTCAAGTTGGCAGCTTAACCTAACAGGCTCAACGGACTGTGTTAGTCCATTAAATCACCAAAGTGCACAAAAAGACAGGATGGAGTAGAGAGAGAATGGGAAGCCTGAAAGGAAAGCATTATAAAATGCTGGCTTTTTGAAACAGTTTCCAGAAATTAACATTTTATAAGTATTTGTCTTTATTAATAAATAGTTCTGTTGCACCAGAAATACTCTGGATTCACATCTTGGGTTCAGACTATGAGCTGCAAAGTGTGCATTATTTTTGAAAGTGGAAGTTTACAAATATTTTATTAAGTGTTTCACATTTATGAAGTAGGTTCATAAATAAGATAACTCTTTGTTGCTGTGTGTTGTTTCTGACTTACAGCGACCCTAAGGTGGGGTTTTCTGGGGCTAAGAGTGTGTGACACATCCAAGGACAACAATAATGTTGGAAAAATAGATGTCATTCAGTAGCATGTGGTGATTGCAAAACTTCTGCAGAAGTCAGTGAGATTGCTGTAGACTATCCTGGAAGTTCTCACTTTGTAAGGAAACTTTTTGAATCTTAAAAACTGTACATCAGAAATACATTTCCTGAGTAAAATAGGCATTATTGCAGGTCCTTCAGGTTAGAGTACTTGAGAACAATTCAAGAGACTAGCAAGATAGCCCCAGATTGAGTCCGCATCTGATTGAGAAGCTGTCTACATCAAAGCTTCTCACAGGATAAATATGAAATGGCTAAGTGGAGCGCAAGCCACAAAGAAACTGTACTACAAATTCCAGAAATAAATTCTTTATTTGGGGATTATATTGATTCAAAACATATTAATACTAAGAAACTAAAACTGACCTTTCCACAAACACTTATTTTCACTCTTCCACTCAAGTTAAAAAAAAAAGGAGAAGAAAAGAAAGTTCTCAGGAATGTGTACAACAAAAATGCGTGTTTAGGTTGCTTGGTATATTAACAACGTATATCAAGCTCTGCTGTCTTGGAAGAGGGCCGTTGCCATCAGAGCCGACAGTTTATGCAATTATTAATCCAGGTGTCCCATCAAGCCAGGAACTTTGGCTTGGGTACCCAATGATGCTGTGCTGATCTCCCATGAGCAGCTGCAAAAGAAAGAGCAGTTGTGTGATCCAAGACTGCTGATTTAGAACAAAGCTACTGAGAACATGAAGTAGCTGTTCTTTCAGTGACAGACTGGGTCAAAACTCAGTAACAAAACTATTCCTTTTCTTCTGAGCTTATCAATACAAAATTGAAAAACTGCAGACACAACAGGACAACTTTCCAGTTTATGCATACATCCATTTTTCCTAGAATGGCCTTTCCTGCCTTTCCAGCATCATAAAACTGCTAGAAACTTGTACTCTCTCCTTGTTTCCTTTCAATTAGCTTATACTTATGAATGGAAGAGGGAACCATTAAAGGCACAAATGGTTCAGTGACACTCAGCAAGCTCACGAACGTTTGGGATTGTGCAACTTGCCAGCATACAGGGCTAGCACTGTAGGTCACATATTCTAAAATCTGCAACCTGTTTTCTGCTCTGGTGACTGATATTTTATTTGGTGATTAAGCAGTTGGATAAATCTGTTTGAAGTATTGTCTTGCAATTTGTTCCTATTGTCCCCTCTAAAGTAAAAGTGAAGATGAGAGAACTGCATTTGGTTAAATGTGCAAAAGTCTTTCTGGCTCTTTTGACTTACACATAGCTAAAATTAGGGTGCCCAGAGATTGCTGATTAGCAAATGTAAATAAAGAATGGAAGGGGGGGCATGTCATCTAACAAATGAAATTTTCATTTGCTAAATGAAATCAAGAAGCCACAGCAACTCCTGAGCACGATCTAAATTGGCACAACTTCTTCCAAAAATATTTTCTGGCTTGGAGTGGGGAGAAGCAAGACAATCTAAGAACAGCTATTCCCCCACGTGACCTTTTGAACTTTGATACTGCTAAGATATATTTCCAAGCTCTTGGCAGTCTTGAAAGCTACAGACACAGATTGGCTCTGGCCTGGATCCAGAGCCCTGTAAAGCTCACCTCTCTCATATGCTACTTGATATGAAACATGAACTGCTTTTATGGTTGTTTAAAGTTATACGCATGCAAAGAACACTGGCTTCTAGCTCAGCTCATATCTAAAGTCTGCCTCAATTCACCAGCACTAAGAAGAATCTGAAATTCAGTGCTTTGCAATACGCATGGACTCAGGAGAATGCTCAGGCAAGCATGAGCCACATAAGATGGAACAGTATCCATCACATCAAGCCAGAAAACTGTACAGCTAGCTAAAAATATCTGGAGCCATAACCCTCTTGGAACTTTTTATTTGATGTATCTTAGGCCAAACTCATAATCTCTGAAAAACAGTACTAAATGTGAGAAGACTCTGATTGAGTATTCCCATCCCCAATAAGTAGAGTAACATTCTAGAGCAGAGCAATATTCTACTCTAATCTCCTAACCAGCATAGGTCTTTACCCCGGAAATTTGATAACTTAGAACCTCTATCACCTTAAAGGAAATTGGTAGGAAAAGAAGACAGATTTCTACTTGAAAACAGGACAGAAGTTTGGCAGATGTTTCCAAAAGGATCTAAATCACAGAACAGCTTCCTGAGGCATATCATAGAGCAGAATGCATGGGGTTTAAAATTTTATACACTCTTCATTTTCTTCTCTATAGGTCCCCATAGTCCACCTCTGGCTTTTACTGTCATCATGAACAGTCAACATGTCCAAGAGATCACAACTGCCCAATGCCACTCTGTGACTTTCACATGTGAGTAGGGATTGTTGGTCAAAATCCAACCAGTGTTAGAAATTAACTACAATTCTTAAATTTTGACAGGGGAATTTGAGAGCTATAGTTGAAAAGGTAACTTTCCCCAGTTTTCAGTTCAACACACTATCCACTATACTACATAGTCTCTGAACGGCATGAATTAGGGCAGGAGACATCAAAAAGGCAAAACAAGCTGTCTTAATTCCCTCAGTCTCACCCAGCAATTACCTGGTGTTGGCAACAGGCCTGGCCTTATACCAATCAATGGTCGCTTTGCAGGTAGATGTGGAGGAGGAGCTAGGTGGATCGGTCTTTTTGCAGACTTTATCAGAAGAGGTGGGGGCTTACCCTTTGGACCACTCAGTGCTGTTTCAAATCAAAAAAACAAACAATTATATGGGAGTTGGGTTAGTTCAGGGCTTTTACTTGCAAATATGTGGAACATTTTCTTACTATCAATTCATTACTGAAATGCATAACCCACTAAAATGGTGTCCAATAATAAAATACAAGATCACAAACAGAATTGTAATCCAAGCATAAAAGTAGAGTTAAAACATATCAACGGACTTCAAGAAACAAACATCTACTAGTCAGAACATATTAAAGCAAACTGACTAGTCAGGTGAATGGCCAATAGAAAAAGAACATCCTGGCCTGTGGGCATAAGGCATCAAAGGACATTTAAAAAGAAGAACATGTACAGAATATTGGAAAGATCAAAACAGTATGACAATCATGATTGACTATTACCTCATACACAGGTCATTTCCACACTAGACTGTTATAGCGCTATTATTCCACTTTCAACATCCTATGGAATCCTGGGGTTTGCAGTTTATGGAGGGGCCTCACCCATAGGATGTTGAAAGTGGAATAATAGCACTGTAACAGTCTAGTGCAGAAATGACCGAAGATGAAGGTAAGATAGACTCTAATAAGAAGTTTTTGCCTGCTGGTGAAGGACCAAAGAAGACACCACACATTCTGCCCTAGGAACAGATTTTCCGACTGTGAGTGCAACCACTAACATCCTCTTGTGTGTTCACTGAATCTGCCTTGATATAATCCTAAAATCCATACAAATACTGGCAAAGTTGCTCTTTCAGATAAATTTTCATCAATGCCAATCAGTTACCTACCTGCCACCACAGGTCTTACCCGAAGGACTAAATCAGCTTTCCCTAATCTGACGCAGTTTCTCTAACCTGCTGTCTGAGGCATTCTGGGAACCGTAGTCCAATAATCTGGAGGGCATGTGGGTTGGAGAAGGCTAGATCAAATATTACAATAGTTCATTCCAACAGTGATTGTGCACTGCGAAAGTTAACAGCAACAGGAGTGCTGCATATGCACATTATAAATTTAGTACTCATTTTACATTGTTATATTGGGTCTTTTGTTTCACCTAAGCTCTCTGTATCTACCAGTGTTCTCTCCCATCTTGTTGGTTTAATAGCAAAGCCCTTTCAGTTAATACGATTAACAGTTGTACCAACCTGGTGTTGGCAGAAGGCCACCCAATGGTCTCTCACCCAACAAAGCCGGCTTAGCCAAAGATACTGCAGGTTGGCCTAATGCAGGATTCCGACCAGGTGTTGGAAGAAGAGGCGGAGGTTTGCTCAGAGTCTGAGGAAGAGTGCTTGTACTTGGCCTGATAGCTGGTGGGTACACAGCATCTTCAGCTACAGCAGCGTTCGTTTCTGCAACAAAGCCTGGAGAACCAAAGGTCAGCAAGCGAAACACACTGATTAGTGAGCAGCGAATTTATTTACAGCACAGACTAGTTTTGCTGCTCACTTATGGGAATAAAATATTCTCTTTAACTGTACTGTTCTTTCGTGCAAGGAGGCATTTGGATCTTTGATGATTAATCCGTTTACTTTTACAGAAGTTGTGGGATTCATTTAAAGCAGTTGGCTGCTACACTTTTTAGTTTGTAGAATACAGAATAAAGTGCATGGGACCTAGAGCTTTTTTTGTGAGTGTCAGAACAATACTTAATCTGATTTTAGTTATACAAGGAATGGGGTTTGCCACGTGAAATGTGAGTGCAACAAGAAGACAGGCAGTGAACAAGGGAAATGTGTTCTCCTCAGGACATTTAGACGCAATGTTTTTCACAACTATGAAGTCTGGGACAGAATAAAACAGAATATTTCCTCCTATACCTTAATGCGACAAAGTTTCCTCTCCTTAGAGCCACTCCTGTACAGGAAAAAATCCCATTCCTTCTTTCCTTCACTCTGCCCTTTCAGCATTAAAGGTAACTTAGGAAGCAGAAAAATCCATCCCACACAATAGAGGCTGGTAGGATGTCCCCCCACCCCTGCATATGAATGGAGCTTAAAGACTTAGTTTAAAAAACAGCAGAAAGAGTATTCTTTCAAGATCTACAGAAAGAACTGCTAGATAAAAGGGTGGTTGTGCATACAGACACAGAATAGAGAACATACCATTGTTTGGTTCTAGTTTAACAGCCACCATCATCACCACGTAGATGCAGATCTGTCAATATTACGCACTGCTCCCATTTTATAAAAAGTAAATGGGATCTCCTTTGCCTACAAAGCCAATGTCAAGCTAATTTTAAGAAGGTCTGCATTACTACACGAAACAAGATTTTAAAGATTCAGGGTTCACCTTCACATTCTGTATTTTATCATTTTTTTTTTAAAATATATAGGATGTGCTCAAGGGCTATTTTTGAAACAGTGGAATTTATAGGGATATTCTTAGGGAACAGGTGGGGAAAATCAGGAATACCTTCAAGCTTATTTCTCCTGGTCTTCAGGTAGTCACTTATTGAGTTCAATTCTTCCACATATAAATGTTTTCCCTCACTTAAAAGAAAGAGGAGATGTCTAACAGCTAGAGGCACATGGTAATTCTCATAAAGCTCCCGTTCTAGGTAGTCATCCGCAAGATCAGCTGCTTTGTGAGAAATCTCTGCACGTTCCTGTTCTTCACGCTCAGCAATAATTTTCTCAAACTCTTTAGCTATGAGAGCCAATGCATCCTCCATGGGCATATTACGATGTACTACGGAGAAGAGAGATACCTTGCTTTTTAAAAAGTTACTTTAAGACAAAACCAAATACAAAAGTGCAGTGTTTTTGTACCATTCAAATTTTAAAGTTAAAAGCCAACTTCTGATTCAATGTTACCAAGGTTCAGCTTTTAACTGAAATGTTACATATTCAGGACTCTGCACAAAAATGTTCAGTTCCATTGGGTGTAATTTGTGCTTTCAAAATGATCTCATTTGGTAGTTCATTTAAAATAAATTAATTTCATACTTGGAATAATTTTATGCATCATTCTTGAAAAAAGGAATGGTATTATAATTTGTAAGTTTTAAATTATAAACTGTAATTTCTGTTGCTGAAAGTTGTAATATTTTTAATGCAACAAAAATACAGAGTAAAATAGGGTTTTTCATATTTTCAGACGGAGAGGTGACATTAAGCCTAAAAAAAAAAACCCTGATTGGCAAAGACGTGTTGCACAATGTGTGTGTGTGTTTTTCAAATTAATTCAAGTAGTTTTATTTTTATTTGTTCAGCACATTCAGCAGTATTTTGAAGGGGTTTCAATAAAAGTATATCTTTCCATTAGAAATATTCTAACGTGATATATTTTAATATTGTGTATGTTGAAGAAAAATTCTAGATAGCATTTTTTCTGAATGGGGACTGTTTCTGAATGAAGCTGAACTTACTTTTGATAGACTGATGAAGCATGATTACGGTGCAAGAGGAAAGTGTTACATTAGATGGTTCAACAAGAACACAAAATGGGGAACCATCATTTTTAACTTCTTGGAGGGCACGTGTAAGACCTGATTCAGATGTAAGGTATATCATTTCCACCACAAGGCCATGATCTTGCAACCGATGGCCTATGGCTGTTGAGTATTCCCTTGAAGGAAAAAAAAGAAGAAGCAGGTTATTTTACAAGTAATTCCAAAAAATAAGAAGTTAATGCCAGTGCTCTAATTCTGCCATTCTGTGAAGACTCAGGAGTACAAGCTAGTCATGTTGATAGGGTCTTTGGAATTCACCCAACCCACTTGATATGGCAAGAATGAATATGTGTGATTTTGAGGACTTTTCGATTTAAGCAATCATTTCTACAAACCAGAGTCTTGTTATAAATGAGAACCATCCCAAAAGGAGTTATATATTATTCTGAAACTGGGTTCAAAGCTATCATTGAAATTTAAGAATCTCAGGCAACGTATGATACTTTTTAAAACTACCCTGTAAAACTTTACAACACTCTTATTGAATGTTGGTTATAGAATATCTCCCCACATTTTATTTTATTTTAGTTTGTGGTGGTCTGGGCTTTCATTTGGAAAACACTGATTTCTTCATAATAGCAAGCAGAACGGTGAAATCCTTGTTTGTACGAAGGATGTATATAAGCAAAAAACTATGGAATTCTGGACTGGATTAAACAGGTTTAGTCTTATAAATATTTTGGCTCAAGTTCTATGTTTATGTAACTGGACAAGAACACATAAAAATTCTTGGGCAGCTTCCATTTCAACACCTGCAAGTGTCCCATGTTTGTACCACTGAAAAACTGCTTAGCCTCTATGCACATGAGGCAATTCACAGACAGAACTCTTAAAGTGTGGATTCCTATATGCCTGCAAAATAAAAAAAAATGATTTGGGGAAGTATATTTTTGGAAATTTGTTTAGCAACAGGTGAGGAACAGGACCATAATTCAAACAGAGTAATCCAGGATAAGTCTGCTCCCTGCTATAGGATCTCTGAATTACAAATACATTTGAATTTTTATAAAAAAAATTATAAGAACAAAGGTGTCAAGACAGCAAGAATTACACAACAAGGTAATTAAGAAAATGATCACTGGATCGTGGTATTACATATATTTTTCACTTTGTATGTTAACTTTGTAATGTTTATTGTTACAGAATCATGTCAGTATAGAATTAAGTCCAAATCTGGGTCATTCCACATTAACAACAGGCTTGAACTGATTTTTATTGAGATTTTATTTTGACCTCCATGACAAAAGTCACGTGGACAAGAACACCAAAATTTATCTAGTTAGATGATATAGAATGGCTGCTATTTATGTCAAAGGGGTGATGCTGTGTGATTAACTATGGATACCAACTTCTTCATAACAGTTCTGAACAAATACTGCAAAAGGCAATGTAGCCACTCTGCATCTGAGATATTAAAATCTGTGTCCGTGAAATGCAATGTGTTATCTATGCTGAAACTAGCGAGAGAATAGAAGAATGCTTTAAAGACATGCATTAAAACTCAATTGCCTTTGAAAGTACAAATAGCTGAGATTAACATTTTAGAAGGTTTGAACAAGGATTTTGATGAGAATGCTGTTGGGATGCCTCTCTTGGAATAAAACCAGAAAGAAAGATGGCCAAGTGGCCACATATCTGAAGACTGCAAGAAGTTTTGTGTGAGGCTAAGTGATCAAGGCACACTCAGTATGTTCCTCTGTAAATGGACTTCCAAGAATAGCCTGTTAATGTCACGAGCAAACAGATGAAAGGGAAGAAATGTATCCAACACCACTACCCACTAGTGGATGGGAAGAAGAGGTCGTAGAAATATTTTACTAAAACTGTCTCATACAGATTCCATATGTAATTTTAGAGCTGAAATATTAAGGGAAAGTTAGGAAGATTCAAATCATGTTTAAAATCACTGTTAGGTAGAGATACATGAATAAACTGTTTAAATTATTTTAATTACTCGTTATCCAATTATTTTATTATTTGTTATGTGAAAACTTTTATCAAACTTGAATAGGGACAGCAACCGCTGATACGATTTAAAGTGTGCTTGAATGGGGAACCAGAAAACAACTTTCTGAGGATGGTTTCAGGATATATATTAAGAAGTTGAGGATAATGTCAATATTGTAAAAGACTGCAAAACTAGAGAAGATGACAAGTTGAGAAAGGCATGACTGAAATATTGTGGAACTCCAAAACCTTCATTATGTAATAAATGCCGAGCCATCAGATTTGCCATGAACTGTTGAGCATCTTTGTACTAGAAGAACCTGAAGAATCTTTGTATTAGAAGATGTTGAAGAAAAACCAAAATGACACCTGGAAGTAAAACCAATTAAGGATATCAAACAAATAGTATTCTCGATGTGAGTAAAAATAGTAATTGAAGATAGTTATTTTCTTTTGGAGAACACAAAAGAAAAACCATTTAAGTGGAGACACTGAATGTTCAACATCAAATACTAAAGACGCTCCTTGTCACATGATTCCTGACGTCCATACTCAACTTTTGTGGATACAGAGTACTGGAAGAGATTTAATCAATGAAGTTGTCATTATAGTCACTCCTAGTTTACCACTCCACATTTTTATACAGATACAGTACCCCTATAGATTTGTATTACTTTTCCTGAATTGACTTCATTGAGCAATAATACAATTTAATTTAAACCTTCATATAAAACAAAAGATGTTAAATTATCAAACATTTTTAAAAATTCAGTTACTGTCCCAAATTATAGTGACCTCCAAATCATGTTTGCAGAATCAATGAAAAATAACATCATAAAGGAAAATTTCAAAACATTACCAAAATTATAAGCTCTCATTGCAGGCAATTACAACTACTATACAAAAAGGATAAATCTCAGTTACTCTTGTGCATATCAGATTCATGTGCATCAATGGGGGAAATATGTGGAAAACTGCCTAGTTGATAGGAAAACTTTGATGCTACTGGCACTAGATTTTTACAATGCTCCTTTCAAAGACTTTTTTGTTAAATAAAATTTGATCACAAGATTAGGAATTATATTTAACTGTAGCAACTCTGCAAGCATACATGAATCAAGTCCTACTAAGGCAGTAGTACTGAGACCCAAGCTACTCTTGATATGACATGCCTACGTTTTTAAATGCAGCCCCGTTCATGTGTGAAATAGTGGGCAGAGCTACAGTTTAAAAGGTTCAGAAGGGAACGTGCAAGTTAAGTACCCAATCCTCACCCAATTTACTACTTTTATCCCTGTTCTTCATCCCTCCCAATTTTACCCAGACAGATTCTCTTACAGAAAAGAACCTGGCCCTATAGGAGAATATAGGGAGGGAGAAAGTTCACCATTTTTTTTCAAATATCATTCTCTCCTTGTTTATGTGTAAGTGAGACAAATCCACATTTGAGGACACAGGTATACTGCTGTTACATGTAGTGTGAGCAACAGGTATTGCATATTTGCATCACAGATTTGAATCACTTCTGGAAAACCTTTGGCAAGGAAATCAAATGTATTAGGTACACTGAAAAAGATGAAACCAAACTTTAAGATATTAGTTCAAATCTCATTAGGGTCTGTAAGCATTTCTTTGAAAAAGCAAAGAAAGGACCTACGCTTGATCTTTGCTGATGGAAACAATGACACAGTCTGAAGGTCTGTCCTTGTCATATTCCTTCTCCATCTGTTGGTAAAACTGCATATACAGCTTCTGCCGACGAACATCCTTAGTATAGTCATCATCTAAAATAACAAACAAACACAGACACCTTGAAAGAGTGCCACCAGCAAAGTAGAGATGAAGCTTAAAAACATTTCTCACTCACTTTGAAAAGTCACAGTAAGTTCAGAGTAAGTAAGAAAATACATTTGGTAACTTCCAAATAATTTCTCATGATTTGTAAGTATATTCTGGATAGTTTATCTAAAAAACCTACGGATGTCTGATAACAACAATCAGAATTTGGAAGGCCTGAAGAGGTTTATAAGTCATGTAAACAACTGGGAAACAGAAACCAAGTCAAGTCATTTTTGGCATTCCTGCTATTTTGCGATCATAAGGCAATACAGAAACTCTCTTACCTTTCTGAGAATAATGATATCTCTCATAGTTATCTTCACTCCCTGTTGATGGATGATACTGCTGCCCAAAGAGTTCTTCAAAGCTAAGCATGTGATATACACAAAAGAAAATCAGGCACAATAAAAACAAATTCCCCGCCATTTACAAGATACTGTTATAAATCCTCTTATGGAGGATATCTTAGTGCATTATCATTGCTCTTAATGAACCACACTGCTGGTCAACCCAGATAATGCTAATATCATATCACAGACTTCCTAGACTATATTGTTGAGAGAAATTTGGCTCTAAATTTGAAGCTGAACTGGTTAATGCAAGAGTATAAAATAATGTAAATGATATGTAAACACATACAGTACTATAACATTCAGAGTAGCCATAAATTTCCATTTGTTACTGTTTCTTTTTTATATTTGCTACTGTTTCTTCAATTCATTTAAGATATATCAACTGTTAAGTCTGGTTTTCATTCACTTTGTACACTATTTTGCAAACTTTAAGCTTGTTCATTAGAAATATTTGTGCCATTATGTGCTTTCAAATCAACTCTGACTTATGGCTACCTTATCATAGGATTTTCTTGACAAGATTTCTTTAGAGGAGGCAGGCTGAGAAAGTATGACAACCAAGGTCACCTCATGGCTTTTCTATAGCTAGGTGAGGTTTCAAATCCAGATCTTGCACAGTTCTAGAGCAGCACTCAAACTACAGTTGCTTATTATAAATACAGTAGATACTAAGTATAATTTCAGAAGATAAAAATATGCTTTATAGCAACCAAGACTGTCTAACTACTTCAGTATCAATTACAATGACTGACAATGACTTTCTTGCTTCTCAAGCAGAGATCTTTCATTTCACTTTTTAATCTTTTTGAAACTGGAAATGTTGGAGATTGAACATGGGTTCTTCTGTACTGAATGACATCTGCTCTTTCAGTGATCTATGGTCTTTCTAATTTAGGGTGAATTCCAATGTGTACTAACAGCATGAGAAACTGTGTCTTGTCTATGTAGTACCAGGTATCACACACAGAAATGGCTGCTTCAAAGGAGATCTGTGTCAGCTTTTAGTTGCAAGAGTCATATAGCTGGTTTGGAGAGAGAAAGGTTATGCTCAAAATGGCCTTGAGTTTATCAGCTACTTTGCAATGCAGACAACAAATCTGTTAAAGACATTCATTTCAGTTCATTATTGCTTATCTTAAGCCCTGGGAATGTGGAACCATTATAATCAAAATTAGTACAGAGAAAACAGCTCTAACCTGTTAGCATCTTCATAGTCCTTTGAGTAACCATCTGGGGGAGAGTAAGAGCTCTTCTGAAACGGTTTGTAAGGGTTTATGCTAGAAGAAGTAAGAAATACTATGTAAGGATTTTCTGAAGAGTTTTTTGTTTGTACTGTTATGAAGATGATGACAAGCTCTACCCAGGAAATTCTGAATCCTGCTTCAGGTAGTGCAAAACAGCAGTTGAAAATATCTCTTTGTCAACAAGACACTAATGAGGACTATTAGAAGCAACAATTTCTGCTCTGCATTACCAAAGCATGTCAGTAGCAGAAGAAAAGCTTTCTCTGTTCGTATACTTCTTCCATAAATTCATATACTGCCCCTTCTACTAATGCCCTCTGTAGCAATGAGGACAGAAATGATCCAGAGAGAGACAAGGCCCATGCTCTGGTTTTGCTTTCCATATAATCGTCCTGAGCTAGCACGAAGGCTGAGCGTTTTCCAACTCCACTAGGCCTTTACATGCCCAACAGTGGAGTTGCAAAATAACTTCTAGAGAAAAAGACTACAGGTACCAACAAAATCCTAACATGCCACAGTGCATGTAGCTTTTACCCAAACACACTTGGTATGTAATCTACAAACACATTTTACTGCAAAATTCTGTTCTTGTTACCCATTATTCTTAGCAAGTCACTGTCACAATTCCCTGTAGCCGCTAGCTAACTGAAGGAACATTTTCATTTGAAAAAAGGATAACTAGGAAGCAGTTGAGCTGTTTGAAGATGTAGACTCCTGACTCACTTGGAACTTTATTTTTCTACCTAAATATGTGGCTGATAGAGGTAAAGTGTGACACTTTCCCCCTCAAATCAATTGTCTTCAGAAGAAGAAAGGCTAACTAACAAAGTTCCTCACACCACTCCCAGATCAGATAGCAATTTAGCCAACGCATTGTTTTAAAAGAGGCAGTCTGCAGAGAGAACAACTCTTAAGAGATGCCGCTAAAGGCAATTCACCAAATGTTAATAATCATAGCTCAGGAACGTTTACGCCATGCTTTAAATATCACCTTAGCTGCATTCAGCTGTAAGAGTGATTTCATAAATACTATAAACAGCTAAGTAATAACACCCAGATTTGCCATTAAGAAGACAACTCACTGAAATACATGACAGCACTTGAGTACAACATTCAGTGCAGTTTTAAAAATGATTAAACAACTTGCTTGGATCAGGAACTCAAAATAAGCCAAATGCAGATTACTACATTAAAAAGTATAGCTTTCTTAAGTCTTAACTGGATAAATACTGAATAATTAAAGATTATTTAAGATTAAGAATAATTTAAGCCTAAACATCACAGGAACTTCTACTTTCATTCTGTCAATAACAAACATGTCACTGTTCAGTCAAGAAAGCCATTAATCTATCAAGAACTTGTTAAATTTAGATATTCCATTGTTCTCCAATTTCAGTATGTTAAACATTCAGTGTGTTAAAAATACTGGACAAATGGGTCTTAAAGAACAAAGTGCTGCAGGACCATCAGTTAAAAGCTAAGGAAAAAATTCAGCAAATTATTCAGATAACAATATCTCTGAATGGACATTTAAGTATTTGAACCAGAACTCAAGAGTTTGCAAATCTGGGCTCATACGGTCAAGTAAGCAACATAGTGCTATCTTAATGCAAAGGTGAGATAAGGTAAGGAACTGACTGATATCAGATGACAAATGCAAGTTATAAAAATTGGAGAAAAGGCTAATTTTCTTCCTCTTGCTCAAGGCAGACGGAGAACAAGGAGAGGTTTATATTAACAGGACTCATACTAGCTTCCATACAGCTTTTATTTGGCATGATTTCCAGCAAGACATAGACTCTACATGGTATACACTACAAGGTTTTGTCAAAGGCTCACTTATCCTGTTGCTCAGTAAAAAGAAACAGTATTAAGTGCAAGAGAGTCAGCCTTGGAAAGAAAATTCGCATAAACCGATCACAGAACAATCAAACTCTCCGCAGACATAATTTGCCTAAAAATATATATCTAGTAACTTCATCTATCAAGTAAATGTTAAAAAGGCACCCTTATACTTAATACTGGTTGAAAGTATATTGTGTATGTGTTTTTCAAAAGGAATCACATCTGACAACTTAAATATATCCACTGTGGTTTACTTACTCCAGAAGTCGTGGAATCCATCCTGGTCTACGCCCGGACCAAAAATGAAAAGAAACGTACAGGTTAACTTCTGCATAGAATATACTGCAAATAGCAGCCATTAAATCAATGGTCCTCCGAACATACATCCCTCACACAACTACAAAACTCAGAATGATATAGTGGGAAGATAAAACAGAAAGCTATATGGGCACAAACAGGAAAATGGCTATGGAAGAAAAGCCAGATGTTTGCACAAATTCATCCATTTCCCTGCTTTTACAACTGTTGGCTACATATTATCCAGATGTACTGCTTTAACATTTGATTGTGTCAACTGTTAGAAAAATGTTTCCCAAGACTTAGAAAATAAGCTGATGGCGCTTTCAAAAAAGACATTTTTGTCTATATTAAAGGTCATATATAAAAGCCTTCAATGGATCTGGCAAAAAGAAAAATCTAACCCAACAATAGTAACTACCAGCATCTTTACTAAAGTAATTTTTTGAACAAATTTACAATGCGACTATTTTTATTAAAAAAATCAAAATTCCTTAAATACATGAAAAATCAGAAGGAAGACAACTTCAGAAATGCTTTTTGCATGACTGAAAGAGAAAGGTAACACTTAACAATTCTATTTTACAGGGGAAAAAAGTACAGCGGCTAAACACAAGAGAGGAATAGGTACAGCAAGATACTATACTTTCAACTGTTTAAATTAAGAATTCTTAAACAACATATACTGTATTAACATGTACATGAAACTGCTGGGAAAGGTTATCTGCCACTAGCATGTTAATGACACCCAACTCTATCTTTCCTTTCCATTTAAACCCAAGGAAGCTATTTTAGTGCTAAACCAGTACCTGCTCTCAATAATGGATTGGAAAAGAGTGAACGAACTGAAGCTTAATCTAAATAACATGGAGGTGCTCCTGATCAGTCAAAAGGCAGACCTGGGAATAGGGATTCAGCCTGTGCTGGAGGGATTGCACTCTATGAAATCTCTGGCTTGTAGCTTGATAATACTTCTGGACTCAGACCTGAGCATGGATGCTGAGGTTTCAGCAGTGGCCAGGAGTAGGTTTGCAAGCTAAAACTAGTGTGCCAGCTGTACTCCTGGAGATGTCAGATCTGGCTATGGTAACACGTCTTGATTAAATTCTGTTTGGATTACTGTTATACACTTTATGAAGGAACTATTTGGAAACTTCAAAATTCTACAGCCACAGGGCTGATGGGGGCTGATTACAGGGAACATGTAAGTTTGTTGTTGTAGCAACTTCACTAGCTACAGTTCATTCCCAGGCAGAATTCAAACTGCTGGTTATGGCATATAAAGCCCTGGACAGCTCACATTGACACCATACGAAAGACTAGATCACCCCATATAACTCTGCCTGAGTTTCCAGATCTCTGGAGGAAGGCCTTCTTTTGTCCAACCATCATCACAGGCATGTTTTGTAAGGACATGGAAGAAAGGATTCTTGGTGGCTAGTCCCCTTTCTGCTCTCTTCACTGGCAAACAACATTTTTTATTTAAGCAGTTCTTTGCCTGTAAATTGGTTGTGGCAGAACAGTCTTTCAAATTGTGTGCTATACTTTTATCTCCTTTACTATGTTTTAAGTATGTTTAAGCTATTTGTTTTTTAACAGAATAGCTTGTTTGATTTTTTTAAAAAACTTTTTATTATTATAAAAGGTGGAATATAAATTGAATGAATGAATATTACATAATGAAAAAGCGCAAGAGACTGGAGAAATGACAGTTAAGGAAACTGCAATACGCTGCTTACACCAATGAACTAACACTCTGTTCTCGTAAACCAAATTACAATGAATTAAGATATATGCTCAAAGGTATTATAAGTACCACAATTCCACTCTTTCAAATAAGCTCAGTGCGTGAGTTACTGTGCACACTATTGCTTAATCTGCCAGGTTAAAGCCTGCAGAGGTATGGATAGAGAAGGTCAAGAAGACACAGGCTGGATATACAGTCAGAAAAGATCTGTCAAGCACCAGAAGCAACATAAGGATGACAGCTGTTTGGTCCTGCTTCATTTGCTGTTAACTGTCTTTATAAGTACAGACAGAAACAAAATCCGTTCTGCTGAATAAGTGACTGGTTTAACTCTGAACATGAGAAACATATGTTGACCTCTGCAGAGTTCTGAAGCAGAGACAACCACACCAGCAAGGATAAGGCCCTTTAGGAAGCAAGAGGGTTTATGTCAAGGGTGGGAACTATGCAAACATCCAGTGTTGTTGGACTGCAACTCCTAGCATTCTTCACCCTTAGTTAAAATGACTAGGGCTGCTGGGATTTGCAATCTGAGCAGATCTAGAGGACTGCACAATCCCCAGCCCTAGTCTATATTCATTTGGGTGTCTAGCACTGTCATGGTGCTAAATATAACATTCAATGTCAACTTTTTATTCCACTTAAAGTCTCACTTTGAGTCATTCACATTTGCAGAAATATCCCACTGAGGCAGAGGTTTTATATGCACTAGCTCGAGTACTGAAGCAACTGGAAAACAAGGTGGGAAGATCATCCAAAACCCACCAAGAAGGGTAGCGATAATGACAGCTATCTCTCGAAGACCAGCACAAGGCAATTGTGAGGAGCTACTCTTCCAAACAAGGAATCTACTGGAGAGGACTAGTTACAAGTTTCTATCTTAATCTATCAGGATACCTCACTAGCACACACCAGCTGCTAGCAGCTAGTGAAAAAGCTATTTTTAACTCCTAAAATGAAAGGAAGGTCAGTAATATTCTTCAGTAAATCCAACACTCCAATTGCTTCTTCTCAGTAAGAACTTGTTTATCTGTCTCAAATATTTCTATATAGGAATGGGCTCTAATTTGAAAAAGCTGCTTGTCTTGCACATTACATTCAACTGTAGGATGAAGAACGGCTGCAAAAGACCCAATACTGTACATTGGTGATATTATAATCACATTGTGTAACCCTCACTTGGGGAAACAAGTTGTCAAATACATCCTTTGTATGATGGTACATCTCACAATATACTTGGGTTGTTTTGCTGCAAATATTCAAAACATAGTTTGCAGCAACTCGTAGGTAAAAGAATTGTCTCTGAATAAACAAATGGTGGTTAAATGTAATGGCTGTGCTAACATTAGCAGTAAGCCAGAAGTCACTGCTTCTTGTGAATGCACTGGTGCATGCAGTCTGCTTATTTCTGCTTTCTTCCTCTCAGTTACGTGAGCAGCCACAAAGTGATAGCTGCTTATTGTGTCTGAACCCTGGATCCCAATTTGTTTTTTTCTAAGCAAGCTAAGATTTGCTATAGTTTTACAAATTCTGTCCTCAGTCTAGATGTAATGTGCAGCTATCATTCTCTGGGTTGTTTTCTTTTTCTCATGAATGGAGTAATAAAGAAATAGTGAACAGTTTTAGGCGCAGCTTGTTCATGGTAAACCAAAAGTGATCTGAACCGCTGGCCACTAACAAAGGAAATAGGGAGAAGAGCAAGTGGAAGTATGATGTGATGCACTTTCAACAGTGTTCTATTCCTAAAAGGTTTACATCCGAACTAAAAATGTATGCATAGTGTTACTAGTGACGTCAAAAGGATTATCTTTAGTAATGCAAACTTTAAGCTATTTAGATTAAAAGTATCAAACTAGCATATCCTGCATTATTTTTAAAATGAAACAATAATTATATTGGAATAAGAAGAGTTAAGAGCATTTACTAACTCTCCAAAGTGCAAGTATTTGCAAAACAATGATATTATGAAAATTCTAATCCTTTTATAGATGGTAAAAACAAAACAATAAATGTAATACAAAATTTATTTTTACCTCTTTTCAGGATCAGGTGGATGTGCTTGATCTGTTGTTACTTTGACCCATGAAGACATTTTTGTTTCTAAACAGGAAAATAAATTTATTACATTTTTCAGAAGTTTAAAAATTATCTCCAGAATTCCTTTTATCAACCATCCTTTCCCAACAGCAAGGCAACAGTTAAGCACTCAATTTGATTTCTCTTTAAACATTTTCATCACAGAAATAAAACAAATCGTTCAAGATCCTGTTAAAAATATCCCCTTTCTTACCATGAAACTAACAAGCTGTTAAATCACACAAACACATACTACTAAGATAATAATAGTAAGTTCGGTCACTTTCACATCTTCTTACATCACCATTTCTGGAAACCACAGAAGGATATTATACACTAGCTCGGGCCATCTTGATTTCCGTTAGCAGTTCTTCTGAGACATACTCTCTGTATGCTGTTCATTCACTTTCTGAGTCTACTGTGCTTGTCTGGTACATTCAAATCCGTTCACATCAGCTGAAGAGAGCCCAGCATTTTAGCGCTACATTACTAGCCATAAACATGAGCAGGTATATGGAAGCAGGACAGAGCAACTTTCTGGCAGCAAGCTATGACAAGAGACAGACACTCTCCGATTCTCTCATACAAGATGGCTAGTAAGATTTATTTCCCAAGGTAGTAAATTTTTTTGGACTTGTTTATAATGTAAGACTGAAGCATTTATTTATTCCCTCACAAGGTATGACTTGCTTTATTTATCTGGAGTCTCCTATTTTATTGTTTGTGAACCATAATGAGAATATCTTTTAGGTGGAATCCTTTGGAGAGGAGAAGGTGATTGGAATCACCATAAGTGAGTGACTAACGAACTTGACTTTTTTCTACTTCAATGATATACGTTCAATAGGCATTGACACCCCACCCCATTCCAACATGGAAAATAATACCAAACTCATTTTCGTTCATTGCGCAATTTCTGCCCAAGAACTGCAACGTACAAATTGTTTGTTTATGTGCTGTCAAGTTCCCTGCTGATTTATGGTGAGTATTGCAGGCTATCAGTTTAACACAACCACATATCTGTTGTAGAGGGAGGGACAATGCAACTACAGATGAAAATGGTGGGTTTGTAGGGGCTTTGTTAAAGCAAAGGAACAAGGTTATTAACAAAAATAGCTCGAAAAGGCAGCCTAGACTGCAAGTGATAGTGCCTGACAAAACAGTGAAAGAAAGCCTACCATCCTAAAGCCATAATGGTCTTCATAGCTTGAAAAAAGCTCTCTCACCTAACAAAACACTAAATATCCACCCTGTTCTCAAATTATGTTGGTAAGTCTAGCTTCTTAGCCTTACGTTCCATACTTCAGTGACCTCCAGACATCCAGTTTCTCCAACTGGAGCCTACAGAAGTGACCAGGATTTAGAGCTGGAATTGCTGTCTCTATAGGGAGAAGAGGTAAGATAATAACATTGCGGTAGTTCAACAGCGAAAAGGGAAATAGAGAGAAATTCCTAAAAAGGCTAGACACATGTGCAACCCACATTATTTTTTAAAAACACTGCAAAACAAAATGAACATGCATGGCAAAATATTTCTTTTTCTCTTTTATTTTGCTCTGTTTTTACTCAAGGATGACATGCCTATGTTGTTGCTGTTTGCTAGAGAAAATACTGCAATGAGCTGTTCAGGGTGGCTACAAGAGAATTTTCCACTACTAAAGAGGAACTTAATTACACGGAAAGTTTCACCTGACTCTGTCCACGGGGCAATATGCCTGTAATTTCCCTTAAGCAAATTTTATCTAATGCACCACCTAATTTTAATCACCTTGAACTATATGAGGATTGTCTATATGACGCTTCTGCCTTAATCCCAGGAGCCAATATGTTTTACATAAAGACAACAGAGAGCGTGCCTGCCATCCTTTCGCCTACAGACAAGGTAAAAGGCTGGAGCAACCTGATATCATCACAGTATAATCTGGTATCCTTAACTCCTCAAACTGATGCTTCCAGCACACATTTTCATTTTGACACTGAAGCCTAACTGCAGATCCAACGGCTGCAATAACTTAGGCCACTTCCACACTACACTGTTATAGTGCTATTATTCCACTTTCAACACCCTATGGAATCCTGGGGTTTGGAGTTTAGGGAGGGGACTTCAGAATTCTCAGCCAGAGAGCTCTTGGGCCTCAGGAAACTACAAACCCCAGGATTCCACAGGATGTGGAAAGTGGAATGATAGCACTATAACAGGATATGGTGTGGGCTGCCTGGAGGTCAGTCTCTGATAGAGTCGCCATAAGAAGCAGCCAACTGGATGACAAATAACAACCAGAACCACAACCACCCTTTCAGCTGTTGTACATTCAGCAACATATTTAGTTGTACATTTGGTTATACAATTTTGCCATTTGACACAACAGTCTTGAAGCAATCAACCCTGTTGTAGGATCTTGGTCCTTGGCCATTTCCGCACTACATTCTTATAATTCCACTTTCAAGACCCTATGGAATCCTGGGGTTTGGAGTTTAGGGAGGGGGCTTCTGAATTCTCAGCCAGAGAGCTCTTGGGCCTCAGGAAACTACAAATCCCAGGATTCCACAGGATGTGGAAAATAGAATAATAGCACTATAACAATGTAGGGCAGAAATGGCCTTAGCTTCCTATCTCCCCTCCCAAGTTTTGTGGCATCCACTTGATTTAAGAGAAGGCTCACCCCTGCCCTGCCATTTCTGTAGTATTCACAGAGACATCATACTGAACTCTGAATTTTTTGAAACTAGGCTTAACTAGACCCGCTCTGGCCCAAACCAGTCTCCACTTCTCACCCTGTCCTGTGAGGATAACAGGGGGGTGGGGGGGGGAGAAAAACAAAGCCCGCTCCCCTGAGGGCCTTAAATAATTAAAAAACGGGGGGGAATATTAGCAGCATCACTTCATAAACATAAACAACCCAAGTGAAAGATTTACTTGTGGAATAAATACAGAAAAACAAAAAAGGCCAAACACACTAGGCTGTTATTGCGCTCTCATTCCACTTTCAACGTCCTCTGGAATCTGGGGGTTTGCAGTTCAGGGAGGGGCATTTAGAATTCTGAGCTCTTGGGCCTCAGGAAAGCACAAACCCCAGAGTTCCACAGGAGGATGAAAGTGGAATAATAGCGCGATAATAGTCTAGTGCGGAAACGCAAGGGTGACGGCAACCCCAACCGCCCGCTCGAGCCTTTTACTCCCAACACCTCCCGCCGCCCCCAAGAAAACAGAGTCTCGTCCCAACTCACTCGTTCAGGGCTCCTTCCCTGGCGACGGCCTCAGTCTTTTCTTTCCCCCCGCCCTTCTCCCCCCAATACCTGATACAACTACGAGAAGGGAGGCGGCGTGAACCGAAGACAAATACGCTGCCGCCCATCCCCGGCTCCTCCTCTTCCGCGAGAAGCGGCCGAGCGGGAGCGTCCTCCGGCCCTCGAGCGCCGCCGAGCACAGCGCCCCCAGCGCCCGGGGAGAGCGAGGCCTACTTCGGGGAAGGCCGCGGCCTACACGGAGCCTCGGCGGTTTCCTAGGCAACCGGGCGCCCGCGGAGCTGCAAGCCCAATGGCGCCTGAGGCAGGGGTGTAGTTTCTGGGCGCGGAGCAGGCAAAATGAAGAGTATTGCCCCCCCAAGTCAGAATTCTGGCCCCCCACTCCAGTCCCTAGACTGTCCCTGGCATGGCAGAGGGAGACACTGATAATTATAACTGCCAGGTGTACGTTGTAATAATTGTAAATGCCTACAAAAAGGCAGGTAAGGCCTGGTACCTGACTCAGCCAGATAGGCACAGACCAATGGGAGAGTCAGAAGTTTTCTTTTATGAGGCCTGTTATAGCCCTATTGTTGCACTTTCAACCTCCTATGGAATCCTGGGGTTAAACTGCAAACCCCAGGATTCCACAGGATGTTGAAAGTGGAATCATAGCACTACAACAGTCTAGGGCGGAAATGGCTGTAGCGCTATTATTCCACTTTCTATCTCCTGTGGAATTCTGGGGTTTGTAGTTTTCTGAGGCCAAAGAGCTCTCTGGCTGGGAATTCTTAAATGCCCCTCCCTAAACTGCAAATCCCAGGATTCCATAGGAGGTTGAAAGTGGAATAATAGCACTACAACAGTCTAGGGCAGAAATGGCTGTAGTGCTATTATTTCACTTTCCATCTCCTGTGGAATTCTGGGGTTTGTAGTTTTCTGAGGCCAAAGAGCTCTCTGGCTGGGAATTCTTAAATGCCCCTCCCTAAACTGCAAATCCCAGGATTCCATAGGAGGTTGAAAGTGGAATAATAGCACTACAACAGTCTAGGGCAGAAATGGCTGTAGTGCTATTATTCCACTTTCCATCTCCTGTGGAATTCTGGGGTTTGTCGTTTCCTGAGGCCAAAGAGCTCTCTGGCTGGGAATTCTTAAATGCCCCTCCCTGAACTGCAAACCCCAGGATTCCATAGGACTGTGCAATTGTGACTTGCACCTTTTCGTGAGTGCTGGGGGAGTCAGCCCTATGGAACTCAGTGGGACTTTCAGTAAACATATATAGGAATACAAACAAAAAAGTATTTAAATCTTGTTGGTTAATCACAATTAGAACTGACCTATTCAATCGATGGTGAATCTGCACCTAGTAGATCCCATAAACTGAATAGGTCCACCCTAGTTGGAATTAGCAATAGTATTTAGGACCAATTAAAAAAAAAATTCTTTGCATCTTTTAAAACTCGCATTTATATTAGTGTCAAATTGCATGGACCACAGCCTGTTTCATCAGATGAAAGGAGCAATGGATTCGAGCTGCAGGAAAGGAGATTCCACCTGAACCTCAGGAAGAACTTCCTGACAGTCAGGGCTGTCCGGCAGTGGAATCTGCTGCCTTGGAGTGTGGTGGAGTCTCCTTTTTTTGGAGGTTTTTAAGCAGAGGCTGGACGGCCATCTGTCGGGAGTGCTTTGAGGGTGTTCCTGCATGGCAGGGGGTTGGACTAGATGGCCCCTGGGGTCTCTTCCAACTCTACATTTCTATGATTCTATGATTCTATGAAATGAGCCATTGTACACTGGAAGTTAGAATAGGAAATTTGTTAATCTTGAGTGTACCATTTGACTCTGCTCTTAGGCCAAACCGTGTGATATTATCTTAAGCCATTCTGGGGGACCAAGCTTCTAATCTCCACCCAACCAAGGAAACCAGGCGAGGGATCTTGGGCAAGTTACAATTCCTCAGCATCAAATAAAGGCAGTGGCAAACCGCTTTGAACAAATCTTGCCAAGAAGACTTTGTGATACATTCATGTTAGGTTTGCCCTAAATCAGAAATGACGGGAAGACACATCCAGCTGAGTTCAGTGCCATTTACTGGCAAATAAATGTGTTATTTAAATCTAGGTTTGTTAACATCCTTGAGAGCATTTTCTGCGCAAAATAGATGTTATGGCTTGAGCAGGAGCCTACAGAAACTGAAAATAAAACAGTGGGTTTGATCTATTACTTTTAGGTAGCCTAAATATGAACTTGTTTTTCCCCCAGGCTATGCCGTTCCACTTATGAGCACATGTGTATGAAATTCTCGGCCAACTGTGAATATTTAGGGGCTTATGGGGGTTACGCTATGAGAATCTATGGTCTTGACTTAATAATTTAAAGTCCAAATGGAATTAACACTATAAATGCACACTTGAACTGCCAAATGGCAAAGCAACTAAAATGGTCTGCCTTGGTTACACTCGGCGCAGCCAAGTAAACAGCCAGCTTTCAGTATATTTGAAAACAAATTAACTGGCCCTGTTGCTACATGGTATTTTCATATGGATTGAGATGCCCAATTCTGCAATGGAAAAAGCACTGGCATTTTTCTAATGTCACATTTGCAGGGCATATATATATACACACACACACACACACATATATCCACACACACACACACACATATATACATATACATATATATTTAGATGGTATGGAGAAGATTGTTTAAATATATATACGGTATATATGTGTATATGTATATATGTGTGTGTGTGGATATATATATATATTTAGATGGTATGGAGAAGATTGTTTAAATATATATATATATATGTGTGTGTGTGTGGATATATATATATATATGTATATATGTGTGTGTGTGTGTGTGGATATATATATATTTAGATGGTATGGAGAAGATTGTTTAAATATATATATATATGTATGTGTGTGTGTGTGGATATATGTATATATGTATATATGTGTGTGTGGATATATATATATTTAGATGGTACGGAGAAGATTGTTTAAATATATACACGGTATATATATGTATATGTATATATGTGTGTGTGTGTGTGGATATATATATATATATATTTAGATGGTATGGAGAAGATTGTTTAAATATATATATATATATATATATGTATATGTATATATGTGTGTGTGTGTGTGGATATATATATATATATATTTAGATGGTATGGAGAAGATTGTTTAACTATATATATATGTATATATATGTATATGTATATATGTGTGTCTGTGTGGATATATATATATATATTTAGATGGTATGGAGAAGATTGTTTAAATATATATATATGTGTATATATGTATATGTATATATGTGTGTCTGTGTGGATATATATATATATATTTAGATGGTATGGAGAAGATTGTTTAACTATATATATATGTATATATATGTATATGTATATATGTGTGTCTGTGTGGATATATATATATATATTTAGATGGTATGGAGAAGATTGTTTAAATATATATATATGTATATATATGTATATGTATATATGTGTGTCTGTGTGGATATATATATATATTTATATGGTATGGAGAAGATTGTTTAAATATATATATATATATATATATATACACATACATACTTCATGTGACCAGGCATTTGGAAATAAGTTCGTGGAAACCAGTGTGAATCTGATGCTACCATTTCTCCATCTCTTAAATGTCCTTTATCAATGTCTAGATTAGTACATCTTACGTTAACGGGCTTACTTGCTAATAAGTGGCCTTATAAAATAAATACATTATTTAAAGGAAACCATTTCCCTTGAATCCTTTGGAGCCAAATAGCAGGAATTCCAAAGATTGACCCGAAAATGCACAACACTGAAAGGCAAACTCTATCTTCTCTGGCTAACCGAAGTTCTTTCCTCGCGGTTTGGCGAATTCATTCTACCCGATGTTGTTATTTTACCCTCTTATTTACAGCACAACCCTCCGCAACCATCTCGAATAACTGCCGAATCCTGAAGGCCAGGGAAGACTTTCCAACGACGCATGCGTGGTGTGTCTTGCCCTTTCTCTCCCCCTCTCCGCTTGAGCGTCTTGCCCTCAGAGGAGTCTGCCCAATGAGGACGCGGTTTGCTGGAAAGAGGCCCGAGGTGGGGGGAGATTTGTCCAATGGCACGAAAGCGAGGAGGAGGAAGAGGAAGCAGCGGAGCAGGGGGGAAAAATACACAACCCAAAGGCTTTGCTATGTCGTGGGGGCCCTGGCTCTGAACAGCGGTGGGCTGAGAGTTCCCTTTTCCTTCCCTTCGCAATGAACTCCCTGGAGCAAGCAGAAGGTAATCTAGACGGGCCTCTTCTGGGGTGGAGGGAAATGGGGGCCTCTCTCCAGGGAAAAGGAGCTCTTGCTTATCAGTCGCCCCAGCCTTTATCTCTGGACTGAACTGGGGTGAGAGGCAGAAGCAAGAAGAATCTGCATCCTCCAAACCGGGTCTGGCTCATTTATTTATTTTTTAATAATTAATTAATTTTTTAATAATTAATTAATTTTTAATAATTAATTAATTTTCTAAATTAAATCCATCGGCTTAAAATAAATAAATCGCATGAGCTGCAGTCCAGGACTTTAACACATCACCATTAATTCTGAATCTAATACATCTCATACAAGGTTAAATAGAAATATAAATAATATTTATAGAAATATAAATAATATAGGGAGATATACATAAATATAAAGATTTGTAAAGGTGAACTTTAATCACCTGCCAACTTCTCCAAAAGTTTTGGGGGCTTCATTGTTTCTTATTTTGCTTCGGCGTATATTCTTAGTCTTATATAAAATATTTCTGTACTTTCTACTTTTAGTAGTTCACTTATGTTTAACCTATAAATATGATTTTTTAAAAAATGTTGGGATCCAGCTAATTCAAACAGGCTTTGCCTCCTCATCGAACGGCGGTCAGCATCCCGACAGCCCTTGCTGGAGGTGTGTGTTTGGTTGTCAGGTATGAGTAGGTGGCAGTGTCGTATTTCCATGCCTTCAGATCCGTCCCGTCTTAGGCCATTTCCGCACAAGACTGTTGTAGTGCTCTTATTCCACTTTCAACATCCTGTGGAATTCTGGGATTTGTAGTTTCCCGAAGCCAAAAGTGCTCTCTGGCTGAGAATTCTAGATACCCCTCCCTAAACTACAAGCCCCAGGATTCCATAGGATGTTGAAAGTGGAGTAGTAGCACTACAACAGTCTAGTGCGGAAATGGCCTTAGCTTCTACCTATCATGTCCCTTTGAAAAGTGGTTGGGAATCAGGGAAATAAATGGATTTAATCTGTTGTTTGGTCAAGCTTGTAGGCCGGTGGTGGAACACGTGCCTAGTATGAGAAAAATCCCAAATTCACTTCCTGGCATCCAAAAAGAGAGCTAAGAAAGATCTGTGGTTGAAGCATCTCTACTAGTTCATACAGTAGACAGGACAAAGAGAAATGTAGACATGCCCTCAGAGGACATCGATCTCCTTTCCCTCTTATTGTAAGAAATGCGGGGAGGGGGCGTACAAAAAACCACAAAGTCAGAGCTTCGACTGTAATGGAGAGTCTAGAATGCTTTGTCTGTTATGCTTCTCAGCCACAAAACTTATTCCTAAAACCAATTGGATTGCTTTCCTTCTCTCTCTTTCAGATCTCAAGGCTTTTGAAAGAAGGCTTACTGAATATATAGCATGTTTACAGCCAGCTACTGGACGCTGGAGAAGTAAGTTATGGGCTGCCCAACAACAATAGGAATGTGTTTCCTACGTGCTTGGATCATATTTTCCCTGCATGCTTCACAGGGACTAATTTTTTAAATGCTCACTGTACATCAGTTCTGTAATATATACTGTGCTGTAAATAATGGCCATATTTGCATATTGCAATAAAACATAATTTATCTTTACACGCTACGAGAAGCCTCAAGGTTTATCCACTTCTCCTCTTTCTGTGCCCTCAGAAGGAATATGTTGAAGCTTCCTCTACTGATTTTTGTTCACTGTAGCTTCCTATTTTGTCTGAATCTGGACTTATGATTTAGAGTAATTATAGTCCATTTAAACAAACCAGTTTCCTAATCCGTGGTTTGAAATTAGCCTATCTTCAAACTGAAAACAGTTAGTGTTAAACCGTGATTCCTGATTTATGGGAAATATGGTCAACTGAAACTGAAATTTCGAAATACATGCTATTTGTAAGTTGTTCGCCGCCTCGATCCATATGGAGAGGCGGGATACAAATACATCATCATCATTATCATCATCATCATTTCCAGAGTCCATCTCTTGGCTTCATCAGAGGTGGTAGTGCTGCTGGAAGCTTGTTAGTTTGAAGCTTTCTCTAGTGTTTGTATATCACAGTAAATTATGCAGTATTATGATGTGTACAGATGGCCAGTGCCAGCAACGTTGTAACAAAATATTGTGGATTTTCACTATATGAAATAAAATCTAACTGTACTATACTAGCATTATGTATAAGCATGCTTGCAATATTCTGCAGAAGAAACAAAATAATGGGGTATTGCCAAAGAGGGCTATAGAGCAAAAGTGCTTTGGATTTCTGAATGGAGTAATTTTTGGAACAGAAAAGATTGATAGTGGCATTATTTATTTATTTAGGCATAGTAAGAAGTTTAGAGAGAGTGATTTAACCAAAGATATCTTCATAGCTTTATACTAAGCAGGGTTCACATCTTGGATTTCTCTCAACCAATAGATGCTACATTGCAGTGGCTCTCTGCTAAGTATAAATATTGTGAATACTTATGAAAAGCATCTCTTTGGGCTTAGAAATTAGCAACATTTTAGAATTATAAATTATTCCGTTCAAAGATTGCACTGTGCTAGTACTACCTGTTGATGGGTATTCCTGTGTAACTATTTCTAAATAAAGACAAAGGCATATAAATCACTGTTTGATGGAATGCATGTTCCTTCTTAGGTACTGGACATAACTTGGTCTGATTATTCTGTACGTTATCCACTCTATGTTCAGCAAAAAAAATGTTCCCTATAACATTTTCATTTTTTTTTTTTGGTCAGTAATTCTTATAGTGGTATCAGTCTGTACAGCAACAGGTGCATGGAACTGGCTAATAGATCCTGAAACACAGAAGGTAGGTAGCATCTTCATTACACATCTTGAATATGCTATGTTCCCATTTATTTAGATTTATGTTACAGAATCTTTACTGTGCTATATGTTACTGCATTGTGTTCAGTGTATACTACCGAGTATTGGGTACCTGTGGAAAAGTGTAAGAGGTCTCTTTGAGCTGTCTGCATGCTGTGGTTAGTGTCAGTCATGGAAATCTGTCATCAGTGAGGGCTAGAAGTTTCTTTGGGTGACAACCAGGAAGCTAGAAATCTTTGATTACATCATAATTTTTGGCCTCTTAGGCTATAGGTCACAGTTTAATTAGTGAAGTGCTCTTAAGATTATACCTATCTGCCTGATTTGTTTTTTTGCATGGATCACTTTGCCTAACGCCCATGATTTCATGGGAAAAAAAGTTAGATGAGGAGGACTATTATGACTAAGAATTTAGAGGTAAGGAACTTGGTATAATAGCATCTTCTGTTACTGTCTGTCACTCAGTCTTCAGTTTTCCATTTTTCCAATGAAATCTTAGCAACCTGTGACCTCAGCTTAATTTCATACAGCTTTTGGCACAATTTAAAAAGTCCTTTGGCAGGAGTGATCTCTACCTCCACTGGGAAGGAAGGGAGACAGAAAAATCACAGTAAGAAAAAAGTTCAAGATTCTATACACTTATAGGATAGCATGAATATAAGCCAGTGTAGGTGTGGCAGATCTTAGGTGCACAGCTGATTCTGCAGTGGGCACCTGGGCCTTGATCTCAGTTGTTGCACAGTGCACAAAGAGATTCCCACCCATCAGACTGAAAGTGAGAAAGGGCTCATGTAACTGTGTGTGCATAATGATTGGCTTGCACTAGAGATTGCATTTACACAATGTCTGAGGAAGTATAGCTCCTTACTTAGGGCTAGACACCCAACCAAGAATCTGCTCAAAGGATGGATGATCCTACCCACTCTTGGCTCTGGCCCTTCCTACCCCCAGCAGTGCAGTCCATCTTATCAATTATCTCCAAGGGAAGGCAGCCCTCCAGTGAACAAAGGTGGCCCAACCCTGCCCTAATGTGTTCCCAGAAATCCCTCTAATGCCTTTTCTCTTGGGTGTACAAAAAGATATTAGAGGCTAACAAAATCAAATCATGAAACACTTTAAATCATGCACACACAAAAAAAATTGAAGGGAGTGAGATGCAGAATTTCTTGTTAACTGTCAACTTAGACTTTTGGCATCCCTATAAATGAGAGACCTTATTATCAGCATCCCTGCTCATGTTTAGCAAACTCAGGGCTGTGGCTTTCTTGATTGAGTCTATTGGCTGTAAGGGAGGCAGAATACGACTTGCTATATGATTATGTTAATACATTTATAGATACCTTTTTGCCTTCAGGTTGTTAGTCAGTGCTACAAGTAGAATAGAACATTGTGTCTCTTCCATTTTTTCACAGATTCAAAAAGAGAGTTTCAAAATAAATGGCATACAGAGGTAGAGACTTGCCTCTCTTCCTCCTCTCTCTCTCTCTCTTGGCTGATCTCAGTGACAATTTTAATCTGAATAAGCATATTTGTATACAGAAACATTTGTGTAGAGATGTGTACAAATATTCCAAGTATCTGCTGTTACTGAAAATTGTGCTCTAAGTATTACAATACTTTCATAATCATCTCTTCCAAATGATGTATTTTGACAGTTGTTTGGTTCTCTCCTAGGTATCTTTTTTCACTTCTTTGTGGAACCATCCATTCTTCACAATTAGCTGTATTACTCTGATAGGCTTATTTTTTGCTGGAATACATAAAAGAGTGGTGGCACCGTCAATGTATCCTTTTTATATTGTTTTACACTGAAGAAAAAGGTATGCATGTTAGTCACTCTTATTTATTAACTGTGCTTACGCAGGCAGTATTTTAAGTATAAGAAGGCTTTAATTATGGGTGAGGAGTCTTTGAACTGCAGGCTACATGTAATCCACTGACTCCTCCCCAAACCTGGGCTGACTCTTGTTAACTGCCATCAAGTCGAATTCAACTTATGGCAACCCTATGAATGAGAAACCTCCAATTCACTCTGTCATCAACAGCCCTACTCCAATCTATACAGACTCAGGCCATTTCCGCACTAGACTGTTATAGCACTATTATTCCACTTTCAACATCCTATGGAATCATGGGGTTTGCAGTTTAGGGAGGGGCCGGCTGGAGATGGACAAAATAAGATTACCTAAATTTCATTAGAAGAGCCCCTAAAAGCTGACTCTCATGCGTGCGTGTAATTCCTCCTGAAGCAGGATCCTCATGGATGCTCCCTTCACAGACAAAGGGAGACAAAAGACTGACTAACTTTTGGAAGAAGGGAGAAATGACTTCTTCAGGCAGGAGGGAAGCAAAAAGGCTTGGATACCTAGATCAAAGACAGAAATAGAGAGGTGAAATGAAAGGACAAGCATCCTCTCCAGAATTCCCTCTCACTAATCACTTTATAGAAGTATTGATGCTGCTTTACTTCCAACACACCTATGGTTTGATCTGTCTCTCTCTGTGTCTCCTTCATTTACTCTGTCTCCTAAAAGATTAGCCATAAATGAATGCCACTAGCCACCTTTAGGGCTGGTGGGGCCAACTGCCCTTCCATCCATCCTCAGAGTATCTTTCCTGTAAAACTGGTAATTGGCTGTGGGCTCAGAATGCTCAGAGATGTGGGGAGAAAATACTTTTTCTGCAATTAACCCAGCTGCAGAACCTGTATCAGTTTGCTTTGTGAATGTGATAGAGACGCGTGTTAGGTTTTCACTTCAGCTAGTCTAACCACAGAGTCTGTAATGTTTCTTTGACCTATTACGTACAGCATAGCAGCTCGATGTCGGACGGTCTTGGCAGAATACAACATGTCTTGTGATGATGTAAGTGAATCTGGTTTCCCTGGCTGAATGTGTTGCGTTCTAGAGCTGGAAATAGAACGACGCTGTGGGAAAGGGCAGCGATTCTGCCTTGCAGGTTTAACGGATCACTCTGTCTTTTCCATTTCTAACATCCATCTAGCATCAATTTCCTGACTTTTCTTTCCTAACAGTTTGCATTGTATGCTTCTGGTTTCTTCCTCTCCATCAGCATGAGTGGGATTTGGGATGATCCATTTTGTATGGGAAACAAAGCTTTGAGGATATTCACGTATGTAGTGATCCTTTTGTAGGAAATGGGCTCAGTACCTGCAATGCTGGACTGTAACCGATTTCATATTCCTTACTCGACATGAAATGTAAGGATCTTATGGAATGGAAGAGCACGTAGGGTTGATATGTTGCATGTGGTCATCTGTTAAGCTAAGTTTGAATAACTGGACACTGATTCCTTAAAACCTTTATTAATTCTAAAAATCTGTTATCCAGAGGGCTGGGAAGGGCTGGGAAATCTGTTGTCCAGAGGGCTGGGAAATTAGGGTAGGGGATAAGCTGATACAATGCTACTGATTATTGACCTCTTAGGCCATTTCTGCACTGCACTCTTATCCGGTGATTATTCCACTTTCAACATCCTATGGAATCTTGGGATTTGCAGTTTAGGGAGGGGCCAACTGGCCCTGCCCTAAACGGCAAACCCCAGGATTCATAGCATGTTGAAAGTGGAATAATCGTGCAGTAAGAGTATAGTGCAGAAATGGCCTTAGATTTGCAACTATTACAGACTAGACTATTAGATTAAACTTCTAATCATTCAAAGTGGTTTTTTTTCCTCAACAGACTGGAAAGTTAATATTGAAACCCCGGCTTCATGTCCAGTAGCACCTGGTTTACCTTCAACGCTATTTGCTGTCATGCAAACATGAAAAAAGGACTTTTCTTCAATATAGTGAAGCCAAATAGGACTGCGTGGAGCATTCAGTTATGTAGGAAGATGTCTTAACGGTTGAGAACAGATGTGGACAACATCTGCTGCAGTGGCTCATAATCTCCTTGCCTTCTCTTCTGCACCCTGTGCTTTGGTCCCCCCCCCTTTACAGTATTGGTATTCCTTCAACACAGCCAGCAGTGCAGAATATAAGGCTCACTTGTTTTTATAATGTGCAAATCACTGTAAATAGAAAATGGAACCAGTATTTGACGAGGTACTTAAATTTGCCATTTCACATTGCTTTTACCTGTACAGTTATTTATTAATCATGGCTCATCCCAACCATCAACAATGACAAACAGTGACTTATCTTTGTGACAAACTTCTTTGTACGTGGTAGTTTAATTTTGTTACATAGGATACGGTGGCCTCATTCACACAAACAGTAAGCCAGAACTTGCATCTTTTATTGTTCATGAGCAAGAGTGCTTGTGCAACCTATCTGATCACTTACATATTGCTCCTCCTGTCAGTGTGAGTGGCTCAGTTACTAGGATCTCGCCAAAAGGAAAAAGCTTGGCTCAGTATCTCCCCTGAGACTGTTGGGTTTTGTTGCTCTAACAAGCCAGGATTCTGCAGTTGGCTTCTACATTGTACCAGTGACAAGCCAGGAATTGGATTAAGATGTAATGTTGAGCTGCTTCTTGCTGATAAATTTCTCCTTACTCACGTCTGCTGGTGGGAGGAACTAACTGGGAAAAGCCAGACAGCATGCAGTAGCATATTTGCTTGTGAATGAGGTTCTAGTATCTTCAATTCTGGCTTACCCATTTGTGCAAATATGGCCAGAGTACCTTAGGTCCCTGCAGCTTAGGTTTTGCTTTCAGCATATATAAGTGCAATACATTGTGTCTGAAATTTACACTGTGATCAATTCCCTATGAAATTAGTATTGCTGAACTTGAAATTGTACTATAAAAGAAAGTGCCACAAGTGTATTTACACTTAAGGCTGATTTGGCCTGTCCTTTGTGTCCTGTCTGGGTCTTGCAAAGATATAATGTTGCCTGACTACCTAAACATTAGGAGGAAATTGGAAGTATCCTACAGGTTTACATTCTTTTTCCTATCTTGCACGAAACCTTAAAAGTTTTTTTTTCATTCCCATCAGTAGGTTTGCTAACCATGCTTTGTGCCAAACCAGTTTCAGATTTTCTTTTAATCATGGTCACTATCTTATGTTTTGATGCTACATGGTTAGCAGAAGTTCTAACAGGGGCTTAATGCTTTGGCAGCACAATAACTGCAAAGGAGTGGATGATGCCCAGAGGAATATGTAAACCTGCAGCATGCTTTGACTCACAACACAGTTTAAGTGATCAGGCACCATTATGTTCACCCTAAAATTAAAAGGCCCTGTTGAAATTTTGACTGTATTTCTCATGAGAAAAAAAAAGGCTTGCCAAAAGCGTGCTGGCCTTTGATTTAAATTCTAGATCCTTAAAACATAGAATCCATTATGTAGAGCATGGGTGGTGGTGTCCTGAAACAAATTACATTGTGCAGAGATAAAAATCAGAGCCCAGAAAAATAATTCTGAGAAGTGTGGTCCTAAAAAAGTAACTTTTCCAAGCTCCGACAAAAGCAAGCAATCTGAATCTCCCCTTGTTACATAAGAGTGTTAAAAATAGTGGCTGTTTCACACAGTATGATTCTGCAATATTGACAAAGAAGAATTTTAAATCCATGATGTGCCTTTTTTAAAAAAAAAAACTGCTTCAAGCTATTTTAACTAATGTAAAACTTTAAGAGCACAATGGGATTAGTGGTATATGGCACGTCATATACTACAAGCCAGAATTAACATGGAAATTGTCTCTTAAGCAGTCCTAGAAACCAAAACTACCCTTGCGTCGATTCATTTTGTTTGGTCACAGCAATAAAAATCCTGTGCTCTTCAAGTCTTCTACATATCTCTTGTTCCATCACTGTTTTTAAGTTGCTATACATTTTGCAGGAAATGTGTACTGAATAAATATTTTATTTATAATGGTATCCTTGGCATTTAAAAAAAATCAAATATTTAAGTGTTGGATGTGGAAAAAAAGGCCTTTTTATTGGCTTGCCATTGCTTGGGACAGAGGGGGGCCTATAGTTTTGTACTTTCTTATTCAGCAACTCAAGGAAGGGAGAACAAAGATGTGTTGTACTGATACTAAGTCTGTAGTTTTAAAGAAGGTATGTAATGTGTTTTCTGCTAACCAGTAACGGCAGAATTGGACCCATAATCGCTCAGGGACTAGTCCGGACATGTCTTACTCTGCATCGTTTATCAGGGAGCACACCCCCTTCCGGTAATTCAGGCAACCTTATTCTTCATTAGGCATTCTTGCAGTCTGAACATTTTAAGCTGCGACAACTAATGGAGTGGGAGACCTCAGGCCGTAATGGAAAACCATTCTTGATCAAGGCATGATACTGGACAACAAGACGGATAAAAAAATTCAGTCCTTCCACGTAACGAAGCAATTTCCGGACAATTTTATCAAGAACGACTGAAGCTACTCACCTACATGATACGGTATATAAGAGACTTTTTTGCATTCTGATGTTTTATTGGGAGAAACAGTTTGTATTTAGTGTCAATGCGTTCAACATATTTCTGAAACAGAAATTAAGGCTGCAAGCCTAGGCGTACTTTCCTGGAAGTAAGCCCCATTGCATATGGAGAGATTTCCTTCTTAGTAAAAGTGAATAGGGTAGCGCTACAAGATACAGTCAAGAGGTTAAAAAAAAACACCCTAAAATGGCGGTGTGGAAACTTCTGAATAATTTCAAAATAAGAGTTCGAAAATACATCTGTTGAGTATAAGACTAAGATTTTATATTAAGGTGTAAAATTAAAATTAATACCAGAATATTTAATTCCAGTATTTTAGGGAAATAAGGCCGGGCAAAAAAATGCCTAAGATTTAAAAAAAATCCAAACATGTAAATCCAAGGTGTAAGGTATTTGGGTTGGTTAATAGCTAAAGCTGGGCTACTTATAACTGAATGATAAGGATAAAATTAACCAATATTTAGTATAGGCCTTTTTTTTTTAATCATTGTGGCCATAAAGAGCACTATATATTCAGCCATAGTGGAATGTACATTTTTCAGTCCCACTGAAAGGAATGAAAGCAACAGGACACGGTGCTTAGAAGTGGTCCACTGTGCTTAAAAATATATTTCTCACACCTGCCTATGGAAGTCTTAGTGCAGTCAATTTAGGAATCTCAAGTTTCGGCAATGGTGAAGGAAGAGATGTCTTAGCTTTGCATTTTTGAGCAGGGCAATGAGTGTTCCTGCTTTTTTAAAATAAGTAAAAGGACAGTTTTTAACTCTCTTGTCCTTTCTCTCACTAAATTACATGGGAAACAGAGAAGAAAACTTAATTCTTCTTTCAATGAAGGGAACTCATTTCGGGGGATAACGAAAAATGTAAAGTAGCACCCAGGAGTGTTTGCCAAGTGCTGTGTCTGAAGATGATGGTGGCGATTCACTTGCAAAATACATGAAAATGTCTGTGCGTTGTACAGAGATTAAGTTATAAATCCGCCCATGCGCGTAGATTATTCCAATGTTTCTTTGGTTTTCTTATACGGGAAACTAGTAACGCCCCCCCAATATGTCATGGACCAGTACCATATTTGTGTTCCTTGACTGTAATGTTTTTCCCTGTCTCTTGGAAACTTTCCGTGGACCTGGAGCAGTCCATGGACAACCACTATGGCTTTTTCCGCACTACACTCTTATAGTGCGATGATTCCACTTTCAACATCCTATGGAATCCTGGGGTTTGCAGTTTCGGGAGGGGCCAACTGGAAACCCCAGGATTCCATAGGATGTTGCCCTATGACTAGCACTGGCTTAACTGACATTACAAGGATGGAGAAAGCAAATCAGCCATCAGTTTTTGAATCTCAGCAAATAACAAAAACAGGGGTAGAGCAGTTGGGTCATGTGCACAACCATTAGAGACACAGTTTTTTATTTATTTATTATTTATTTGTATCCTGCCTCTCCATATGGATCGAGGCGGTGAACAACTTACAAATAGCATGTATTTCGAAACATTTCTATGCATGCCCCCAACAAGCTGGGTACTCATTTTACCGACCTGCGAAAGGATGGAAGGCTGAGTCAACCTTGGAGCCGGGCAGGATCGAACTCACAACCTTGTGGTTTGTGGCTTGCAGTACTGGCATTTAGTAGCCACTGCGCCACCACCGCTCACAGTCAATTAGTACCCCTACTAGAACAAACTAAAATTCCACCCTCCTGTTGCATTTTAGCTGCTCATAAAAAAGATGAATTTTAGTTCTTTAATCACAGCAATGCTGTCTGATCTTGACAGGTGGGCCCTCCTGACATTAAGGACATGTAGGGGCTATCGAGATGTCACCATAAATCAGAATTCTGACAAACTCTACAGTTCCAGGAATTCTGGCTTATTGTGAACATGCCAGTGCGGAGCATCTCTGCAGTCCGTGGTCCCCCAGCTGGTACTACAAGGAGTTCACTGAGGAGGCCCAAGAGCTCTCTGGCTGGGAATTCTGAAGCCCCCTCCCGAAACTGCAAACCCCAGGATGCCATAGGAGGTTGAAAGTGGAATCATAGCGCCATAACAGTGTAGTGTGGAAGTGGGCCAAGTTCTTGCAGCCATTGGATCTGTCGAAGTGTCAAAATGAAGAATAGGTGCTGGAAGAATCAACTTGTCAAGGAGACCAGGGCCATTTCCGCACTGGCCTGTTGTAGCGCGATGATTCCACTTTCAACATCCTCTGGAACCCTGGGCTTTGCAGTTTCGGGAGGGGCCGGCCGGCAAACCCCAGGATGCCATAGGAGGTTGAAAGTGGAATCGTAGCGCCATAACAGTGTAGTGTGGAAGTGGGCCAAGTTCTTGCAGCCATTGGATCTGTCAACGTGTCCAAATGAAGAATAGGTGCTGGAAGAATCAACTTGTCATGGAGACCAGGGCCATTTCCGCACTGTCCTGTTGTAGCGCGATGACTCCACTTTCAACATCCTCCGGAACCCTGGGCTTTGCAGTTTCGGGAGGGGCCCCAGGATTCCAGAGGATGCTGAAAGTGGAATCACGGCGCTACAACAGGCCGGTGCGGAAACGGCCCAGGTTATGCCGGGATGATCGTGAAAGCGGAATCCTAGCACTGTCCTCGGCTGGGGCGGAACGGAGCTTAGGCCGCGGCCTCCTGTCTCTCCCTGGGGAGGGGATGCGGGGAAAGGCAACGCCTCCCGACCCCGGCGTAGCGCCCCTCCGGCCAAGCCCTCCGCCGCCGCCTCGCCGGGCTCCAGCCCGGCCCCTCTCTCCCCCGCGCAGATCCGGGGCGGGGGCGCTCCAGCGGCGCCTGCGCGGGGCCCGCACACGTGGGGAGAAGGCCGGGCCGGCCAGCCAGCCAGCCAGCGCCTCCGCGGGCCTCCTTCCCGCCAGCAAGCGCCGCCGCCGCCGCCGAGCCCGAGCGCGGGGACCATGGGCAAGAGCAAGGCGAAGCGGTTCCGCCAGGTGCCCTACGCGCCCGCCGGCAGGCTGGGCGAGGCCAAGGACGGCGAGGCCGGGGACGGCGCGGGATCCCCGGCCGCGGAGCTCCTGGAGAAAGTAAGGCGGGCGGGCGGGGGGCCACAGAGCGCAGCCGCAGGAGCGGGCGCCGGCCGGGACGTGTCCGCACTGGGCTGCTGTAGCGCGACGATTCCACTTTCAACCTCCTCTGGCATCCTGGGGTTTGCAGTTTCGGGAGGGGCCGGCCGGATGTCCTTTGAGGTCTTTTCCAACTCTATAGAGGCCGGCCCCTCCCGAAACTGCAAACCCCAGGATGCCAGAGGAGGTTGAAAGTGGAATCATCGCGCTACAGCAGCCCAGTGCGGAAACGGCCTCTGTGTTCACTGCAGGGCTTTGCAAGATAGTCCATTTCCACACAGCTCTGTTATTCCCCTTTCAACATCCTATGGAATCCTGGGGTTTGCAGTCTAGGGGAGGCCTTTGATTGATGGGCTTTGGGGCCGGTCCCTAAACTGCAAACCCCAGGATCCCATCGGATGTTGAAAGGGGAGTAATAGAGCTATAACAGTACAGTGTGGAAATGGCCTTTGAGATGTTAGTCCAACCAGGAAAAAGTGGGGACCTGTGGTTCACTGGCACTGGACCCTTGGAGGCACCAAGGTTATCCTTCAATGCAATGGGTTCCTGGGATTTTGCAATTTAGAGAGAGAGGGATTTAGGATTCTCAGCCCGAAAGCTCACCGCATTTCAAAGCCCGGAATTCCACGGAATGTTGTCATGGCAATTGAAGTGGAATCGTAGTGCTGTGGCTGTGTGCTGTGGAAAGGCCTCTGGTCTGCTCATGTGCTGTTTGCAAGGAATTGCCACTGTGGCCATTTCCACACTACACCGTTCTAGTGCGATTATTCCACTTTCAACCTCCTATGGAATCCTGGGGTTTGCAGTTTAGGGAGAGGCATTGAGAATTCTCAGCCAGAGAGCCTTAGTGAACTACAAACCCCAGAATTCCACAGGATGTTGAAAGTGGAATAATAGCACTATAGCAGTGTAGTGTGGAAATGACCTATGGCTGATAATGGGTGGAAGAAATGAAATCAGCTCCCAGCGTGTTCCTCTGTATGTTGCATGGCATTGCAGCTGAGGTTGCCAACTAACCAGGAAAAGAACAAAAACCAAATTTGTCTATTGTGTTTTATGCTGTGAGATATTATAGCTGAAGTTACCAACTCACCAGCCATGCGCCAGAGAGGCCTCAGCTACCTGGCTGTGTGGATTCTGCAATATTTTGTTTCATGTTCTCCTTGGATTGATTATTAATCGAGGTTTATTTTGTTGCAGAGATTCATAAACATTTTGGTAACCTTGCCAAACAAGCCTGCAAAATAGAGATACTTGAAGTTGTGATAGGGAGGAGAGTGGCTGCAGACTTCAATGAGTTGTGATCTGTGTTGCAACATTTTTGTTGCAAATCCCACTTCGTGTTGTTTTTGTATTTTCCAGCTCCTTGAAAATGGCTGTGGAACGGAGCTCTGAGTGTATTGAGCTGAGCACACTTTGTGGGGATCCTTTTATTAGATGGCACAAAATTTAATGTCCACTGCCTTCTTCAGGCAAAAATGGCGCAAGAGAAAGAAAAATGGCTGAGTTGCGGGTCTGCATCTTGCTTGGGATATTATAGCGGGAGGGTTTATGTAGACAGAAGGCTCAGGCTCTGCTTCCTCCCCAAAAGGCTGTGAAGTGAGGAAAAACAGTAAAAATAAATAAATAAAAGCATTAAATTTCCTCTTTCTATTTGCATTCATAAAGGTCATTTCCGCACTACACTGTTATAGTGCTATTATTCCGCTTTCCACATCCTGTGGAATTCTGGGGGTTTGTAGTTTACTGAGGCCAAAGAGCTCTTTGGCTGAGAATTTTAAATGCCCTTCTCTAAGCTACAAGTCCCAGGACTCCATATGATGTTGAAAGTGGAATAATAGCACTATAACAGTCTAGTGCGGAAATGCCCAAAGTGTTTCCTTTTGAGATTTGGGTCCACTCCTATCTTGTCTGAGGCCACAGCCTGACCCCCTCCCCATGTTAGCCGAGTGCAGTGATCATCTCAGGAAGCCCCTGTGTTGTTAGTTTTGGAGATAAACTTAGGCGTTGTAGTAAGCAAAAAACCTGCTGGTGGGAGCTGAATAAGATCGCTTTGCCTTGTGCTGGAAAATCAAATCTTGGTGTAAGATGAGAATCAGTTCACTCTTGTAAAATTAGGATTCCACTGTTGGGCAGCTGAGTCCCGTATTTTCAAAACCAAAAACTGAAGAGGGAGCTGTGTTGACCGTAAAGCAAAATAAGAGCAACAACAAGCTACACATTGAGATTCAGCACTTCTAGGCTAACCAGTAGATCTCTTAATACAAAATAAGTACAGTTGGGCCTCCCCGTTCACCAGGGTTAGGGATGCAGAATCTCTGCAAAAGTGGGAAAATGGCAAATATCAAAATGTGTGTGTGTTTTTCTCTGAGAAGGGGATTGAGGCATGATGGGGAGAATGGACACCTAGGGTTCAAACCAGGTCAAGGAAAGGAGAGGGAAGGGCGGATCAGCATGGTAGCCCAGTACTTCCTCGCTCTTGCCCATCTCCTTCCTTGGGTTTGTGGGAGGGGGTCATTGGGAGAGGATTTGTGGTGCTGAGAAACTGAGCGCTGTGGCTGGTGGATGAAGAGGACCAGTGGTGGATTTTTAAAGGGCTGCACAGCCTGATTGGAGCTGCAGAAAAGGAAGGTTCCCCTAGAAAAGAAGTGCCTGAGATGGTGGGGGGGGAGCCAAGGGTTAAAGAAATTTGCAAATAATCAAATCCATGAAAGCGAACCCCATAAATGTGGAGGGCCAGCTGTAATATAAATTCACGTCAATGGATTGGCTCTGCTTTCCTACCCAGGTGGATACAAAGTGTGCAATGGGATCTCAGTTGTTGACAATCCCTTTGAAAGGTTTTGCCCCAGAGTTTGGAAAAGTTTCTTTCTTTCTTTTCTGACTACAATGTTCAGAATTCCCTAGCCAGTGTAGCCACTGGGGGATTCTGGAATCCAAAACAGATATACATTCTGGCTTGAACCCAGTGACAGGAAGGGGCTCTCTCTGCCTCGTCTGTGCAAGGCATTCCATATGAAAAAGAGAACTTTTTTTACTGCATTATCCAGTGTGGGACAGCCAGAGGAATCTGTTTCTCCTCCTTCTTCTCTCATCATTCCCAGGCAATTGTAAGCTGAATGAAGAGGTGAGGAGTCCCATGTTAATGTGCCCAAGGACCTGCTAAGAGAGATCAAACAGGGTTCCTTCTGTCTATTATCTTCTCCAAGCTGCTAAAGTATAGGGCCAGTTCTTATTGTGATATCAGTTCTTATTGTTGTGATATCTTGAGTGCCTGATAGTGTGGATCATCATTGTTTCCTGGAAGGCTCCTTTGTTGGCACTTGATATTTTGGGAGATGCTGCTGATGTACCTGAATGAAATACAGCAGCCTCTCCATTTTCGCGAGGGTTCGGGGTGCAGGACCCTTGCGAAAGTCAAAAAACTGCAAATATCTTCCCCCCGCCTGATTGAACAAGCAGTGATGTGTATGTCTTGATATTGACATATTGATAGCTTATTAAAATGCAGTAAAGACACAACAAAACAAAGATAAGGAGTTACAACCTCCAGACTAAGGACTTGTTCACATGTCATGCCAAGCAATGGTTTTTGTTACTGTTACCCATAGTTTGTTTCTTTAGACATGACACATCCCACAGTAGACCAAGCAAACCATGGTTTGTTTTCTTCATTTCTGTTCTGTTTTCCCACCACTCCTTTTATTAATTTTGATGGTTGGCAGTTGAAATGAGACAGCGATAACCCATGGTTCTTGATTCTGATATAATAACAAGACAAGCCAGAGTTTGAAAACCAACCACAGACTTGGCTTATAACAGTGGTTTAGAACTCACTAAGAAACCATACTTTATTTGTGGGGTAAGTTCCATGCTCAACAAGTTGTCGTAAGGTTAAGTGAAACCTGATACGGCATTGATGCTGTTTGTGGAATGGATTAAAGTAGTTGCCCTTAGATGGATTGCTTGATGGAATAGGGATAAAGCAGCTCTATATATTTCTAGTTTGCCTAAAAGGCATTGGAATACTTGTCATACGTGGTATAGAGGCTTTAGGAACTTTTACAGAGCAGTAGACCTTAGTTCAGAGATGGGGAAATTCAGGTCTGGGCCCAAATCTGGTCTTTCTGGGGCCCCAATCCAGGCCTTAGAGCATTTTCAAAGGGTCTTGCCTTTCTCCCATAACACTGTTGGTGAGTGGGTTTCCTAGCTTTTGAGTATTTCTGCCCAACTCTGAAGGTTGAAGTGACTCCCTAAGGGCTAGTTACTGGCAGTGAGAACATTAGGCAAAAATCTGGTGGCATTTTTACCTTTAGACCCATCTACCGATAGAATTTCTGGCTGAAAAAGGTTCCCCACTCCTCTGTTTTGCTGAGGTGTCAGATGCTATATACCGGAGGGCTAATGTCCCCTTGCAGAGGCAGGCAACCATATTTTGTCAACAGTGGTTTAGAATCTTTAGTAAATGTGGTGGCTGGAGTAGCTCTATCCACATTTGACATCTGTGCCGATTAACTTAGTATGCATTTATTTATTGAAACATTTATATCAGCTTTCCAGCTAATGATCTCCGGTTGGCACCCGATAAAGCCAGCATGATCATTTAAAAACAATGCAAGTAATAAATTATTTTACAAGGCTGAAAACATATTTTAAAATGAACATGTTAAAAGAAGATCACAAGCAGTTAAAATGCTTTAAAACAATTCAGAATGGAGCACATGTACAAAACCAGGCAGGCCCCTAAAGTTTTGTAAACAGCCATGTTCCCACTTGGCGCTGGCACGACAGTAGGGTAGGTGCCAGTCAGACCCCTAAGTGGAGGGTGTTTTGTAACTGGGGTGCCACAGCAAAGAAGTCTGTTTCCTGCTTCCAACAGTGTGATGCCCTGACTGGGTAACTACAGCTAGGCCTGGCAAGCCAGCGGCAAGGTGATCCTGCCACTTTCTGACCGGGCATTCTCACCTCCCTGACTGTGTCCCTCTCTCTTTAGCTGCAGCACCCCAGCGCTGATGTGAGGGAATTTGCTTGTGCCAGCATTTCCAAACTCTTGCAGCAGAAACAAACAATCCCGGCTTTTGTGCAGAGAGACGTGGTCCGGTGTTTGGGCCCCATGCTGCTTGACCAGAGCCTAGCAGTTCGAGAGACGGCGACAGGAGCCCTCCGGTGAGTTGGCGAACGCTGGCGATGAGACAGCAGACTCAAGGAAAAAACATGCTTCTGAAAGAGGCTGTACCATCCCTGGGGGCTTTAGGAGATGTGTCTTTGCTCACTGCTTTTGGCCCTTTCATGCTACACAATTTATGGAATCCTGGGCTTTACAGTTTAGGGTAGGGTATTTAGAATTCTTAACCAGAGAGCCTTGCTGCCTTACCGAACTACAAATCCGAGGATTCTGCAGGGTGTTGCCATGGCAGTAAAAAATTTGAGTCATGGCATTATAAATGCATTATGTGAATGGGCCGGCAATAGATAAGAAAAGAAATAACTATCTTGTTCAGTATCTAGACCAAAGTTCCAGCCTTGTTCAACCTCCCCCACCCACCGTTGCGTTGGACTGCATTTCCCATTGTTCACAGCCACTTCTTCCAGGCACACAGACACAAACTAAAGACACTCACTTGTTTCTTTATTAAATAAAATGAACAATTAATTTTTCCCCTGCCCAGTTTCTGGAGATCTCAAGGTGGGGCACAGACAACAAAGAAACCGTTCAAAAGATTCAGAAAGACAAAAGTGGTGTACAGAAGTCTACAAGCCAGTAAGTTGGAGACAAGCCATCACCACTGGGCCCTCAAAGCTTGCAATGGCAGCTTGTGGCTTCTATATCAGAAGTGCAATGAATCTACTCTGGGTATTATTCCAGAAGTTGAAGGCACTGTGCAAAGTGGTGAGCGTGTTCTGCACCTTGGAGAACTCCTTTGAAGTTTGGAAAGAAACCTGAAGTGGATTTACTGCACTCCTGACATGGAAACCACTGGCTGCCATTGAAAGGAGCCAGGTGTTAACCTGGTACCCCAGTGAGCTCAGTGTGAGTCATGTCTCAAAAGGGAGGACATTCTGCAACTGAAGTGCAATAGCAGAGAATGTCCTACAAAAGGAATACAAACCCATTCCTCCTCACTGCTTCCTTCCATTTTGTCTTCTGTTTTGGTTCATCTTCCCTTCTTCTCTGATTTAAAAGAGACAACCAGATTTTTTAATAATTCTGCTGAGGTCCAGTAATAACCACATGACATTTTCATACTGAAAGCTGCTGATGTTTACCAGTGGTTGTACACTACTTAAGTGACAATATATCTGTTTTTCAAAATGTTTAAAGTTGTCTTTGTTTTAGTTACTTTCTTTAGTTCTATAATTATGTATTGTTTACTGTTGTTACTTGCTATGAAGTCAGCTTCACCTTACAAGGACCCTATGAACGAGAGATCTCCAATCCTATGAATGAGACATTATCAACTGCCCTGCTCAGATCTTACAGACTCAGGGCCATGTCTTCCTTGATTGAGTCTATCCATCTGTAATGTGGTCTTCCTCTTTTCCTACTGCCCTTTACCTTATCAAGCATGTCTTTTCAAGTGAGTCATATCTTGTAATGTGTCCAAAGTATCACAGTTTTGGTTTAATTATCTTTGTTTCTCAGGAGAGTTCAGGCTTGGATGCATTTATTTGTGTCTTGGGTTAGCCATAATGTGCGTAAAACTATTCTCCAGCACCATATTTCAAATGAGTTGATTGTTTCTTATCAGCTTTCTTCACTGTTTTGACTTTCACAAGCATACGTAGAAATCAGAAGTACAACGGCATGGACAAGTATATATTATTACCCCTGATGAAAAGTCTTTTTATAAATTGTTGGACTTTGAAAAAGACATCTGATCCAAAGGTGGAATTGTTTTGGTTTTGTTGCAGAAATCTTAGTGCTTGTGGAGGATTCGAAGTCTGTGATGACATGGTCACTAAAGATGTCATGACTCCTCTTGTAGCTTTATTGAAAGAGGTATGTAGTAGGGCGGCTGAGGGAAGGAACTGAACTATTAATTGGGAAGTATTGGGTTTGAATCCTGCTAGAACCATCTACTTTGATTGTTAAAGGTGCTCCTAGGTATCTTTCCCCCTTGCAGTCCTGTTAGTTGTGATCCTTTGGACCAGAGTTGCTGGAGATTCAAGCTCGAGTGCTGCTGATGCACTATGCTAGTGTAAATCAATGTAGGCAGTGGCGGAATGGGGAAAGAGGCAACAGGTGTAACACTCATGGGGAAAGTATGGCATTGGAGAAATAGACCGCTTGGAGCCAGCAGATTTTGTCTGTTTCCCCTCATCAGCGTTCTGGTGGAAGTAGACTATGTTGGAGGACCTAGAGATTCCTAGAGAGAGCATATATTTTCCATGGCAGGGGCAAATGGAGTAAGATTTTTTTCCTAGATAAATAAATAAATACACCTGCAAATAATCAAATCCACGAGTGCTGAACCTGCAAAAGCGAAGAGCCCACTGTGATTCTTCTTCAGGAAATCTGTAGATTAATATTATTTTACCAGCCACTGATTACTAGGTGTTCTTTGGTTTACTCTGTTCTTGGTTTCTCATCCACCTTTTTTATTTGTTGTTGTTGTTGTTGTTCATTTTGGTTTTGGACTGTCATCAAAAAAGTGTCGGTCAGGACTTGAGGAAAGCAATGGCTCTCTAAAGGAAGCCAAAGAGCCCAGTAAGAACTACACTGAAGACATTGCGTATGAGGCAGTGAACCTGCTCTGGAATGTCTGGTAAGCTCTAATAACGGGACATTCTTGGTCTCGGGGTCATCTGAGAGGCACACTGGGCAAAGTGCCTCCGCCATTGATGGGCTCCATGCTGGGCTTAGGTGGCAGGGCAGGTGTGCCACAGCATAGCAGTTACATTATGGGAAATTAATACAGCAATTCCTATGACGGGGCCCAGTGTGATTTCAGGATGGTTTCCTGAAATGCCTTTCATTTCTCTGTTAGTGAATGCAACAGCACAGCGGTGTCTATATTCAACAAAGAAGGCTGCTTGCATATTCTGCTGCAGTATCTGAAGAGATTTTGTACAAATGTGGACCTGGCTATTGCAGTGGGTGAGTATAAGAAAATGGTTGATTCCTCACCACCGCCAGGCAGTTGAGTGGAGTGGAATATACCTCTCACTGTTATGAAAGCTGGACTACATTACTTCTTCTGGCCTACAGTTCCCGGAACATCTCAGGAATTCTGGGAGTTCCAATTAGTCTTAAAGGTGCTGCTCTGTTTCTTTTTCTTTTTTTCTCCTTCTCCCTTCCTTCCTCCTTTTTATGCTGCAAGAGACTAACATGGCTCCTTCCTTGAAAACCACCAAATGACAGTGTAATTGAAATGGGACCATTTAGGGAAGCCCAGAAGGACCATATAGAAGCACCAGGTTGAGACTCCAGCAGGGTTGGATTGGGCTGTAAGGCCCGAGGTTCTTCATCCTTCTTATAGAGGAGTTCTATGTCCACCAGGGGTTTTTGAGCTCCTGTTCCAGCCAAATACAGGCATCCCTCACTTACCCTGTGGGTTGGGGAGTACTGTCAGAAAGTGGAATTGGTTGAAAAGTGGAATCCAGTCTTTTGTCAGTTCTCTTCTTGCTTTCTTCCTGTAGGGAACGTGAGGAAATTTTGGTGTCTTGCTTGGCACCATGCATGGTTCCAAGCAAGCCTCCTTAATTTCTTAATGTTCCCTACAAGAAGAAGGCAAGAGGAGAAGAACTGATGAAAGAGCAGGTCCTATATTGAAAAAGCAGTATGTAATATAATTTACAATGGTCTGTAATTTACAATATTCAAAAGAGCAAAATATTGAATACCAATTTGTCAAAGAGCTGGGGGACACTTGGATGAGGTTGAAAAGTAGGAATTGAATCTTGGAGAGCAGCCTTTGTGGGAGTTGCCCTCAACGGGAAACTGGTGCAGCTGAAGTGGTGCTGACGTTTCTGACAGATAACTTGGAATTGTGGCCTCAAGTTTAAAAATTCCTCATGTTTTCTTATCCATGTAGCATCCTGTTTGCAGGCAGTGACGGAAGACAACCCAGACCTGCTTGCATCCTTTGATGCTTCAGTGCATCAGGTGCTGGAAGCGGTCATGCTGTCATCTGAGAAAACCATGGAGCACATTCTTTTACGGACACTGGTGGCAGGCAAGTTTTAAGTGAACGTATTGTTGAATATAATGTTGCTCATGGGTTTTTTGGGAAGGTGTGTTGCTTGATGGGAGAGCACTTGGTTTACATGTAGAAGGTCCGGGTTTAATCACTAGCATCGCCAGGTGAGTTTGGGAAATTCTCATATCTGAAGCCTTAGAGAGCCACTGCCAGCCAGTGTAGGCAGCACTAAACTAGATTGACTAATGGTCTTGATCTAAGGTTAGTTCCTATCAGTTTTGGAATAGGACTTGTAAATGGGTTGGTACAGACAAAGTAGAGAACAAAAACGAAGTGCCTTGTCTAGCCATTATTTCTCTTCCCTCCTCCTGCCTCCCAGTGCTCAGTCAGTTTAGTTTATCACATGTCCCACAACATTTAGAAAACACTATTAGCTTGGTATTAGCTAAATGGCTTCCAAAGGTTTTATCTATTGAATTCTACCCGGATTTAGCTTCTTTACTGATTCTCAAGAGGAGATCATTTTTATTGAGGCTTGTGGAGTTGTTTTAATTATGACTTCACCCCCCCGGGACTTTGAAGCATGCTGGCGATGCAATTTGATCTGTGCTTTAACTGGGTCGATGTCGCAGCAGCACAGGCAGGGTTTGCCAGACTCCTCCTGTAGCCTTGACAAAATAAATTGCGCTCCTTTGATGCATGGAGATCAGAGACTGTGCAATAAGCAACATGTTGCTTGTGATGATTGCTGTATTTACATGATGCAAAAATCAAGGATATCAATGAGTTGGGCTGTATGCGCTGATGACAATGGCCACGTTACTTGGCCCTGTTCCTGTGCCATTTTGGCTCATTTATGTTGTTGTATGTTCTCTGTGGATGTGCATGTTCTGAATGTTAAATTCTGAATGCCTGGATGGAAATCCAATAGCATTTGGCTCAAAATGCTACCAGTAGAATAATTCCTGAGTCTTCTCAGTTGTATAGAGAAGCAGAGAGAATGACCCTAAAGCTTTGGGAGTTTTAGAGACCTTTAATTTGAGATCCTCTGTAAAAGGCCTGATGTTGACCCCCCCACCATCCCATCCTGAGAAGAGAACAAGGCCACGCAGCTTTCTCTGTGGTAGCACCTTAACTGTGGAACTCTTTCCCAAATCAAAGCAGGTTGGTTACATCCAATGGGTAGCTAAGACTATATATTGGTATTTAAAATCTGGTCTGGCTGTTTTAACTGTCTGTAGTTTTAAACTGAGAGCCAGCGTGGTGTAGTGTTAGGCTACATCCCTGGAGACTAGAGTTCGAGTCTGCTCTTGGCATGGAAACCCAGTGGGTGAGCTTGGGTGCCATTATACACTTTCAGCCCCAGAGAACCCCATGATAGGTTTGCCTTAGGGTTGCTGTAAGTCAGAAATGACTTGAAGGCACACAACAACAACAGTTTTAAACTATTTTTTTAAGAAATTGGTTTCATCTGTTTTTCAAAAGTTTTCATGTGTTTATATTTAATGTTTTAAATGTTTGCATCTGTTCTTTTTAGCCCTGTGGGCTGAGTGGTGATAAATAAATGTCTTCAATAAATAAATGTGTTAGATATATGATGGGACAAGTTGTTGGGCTGTTGGTCCTAAGTCTAGTCTGAGGAGCATGTAACTCTGTGAATACATACAATCTGTGTTTTTGCTTTATATAGGAAGAAGTCTTAAGTTGTTTCCTTTGAGCAGATATTTGGTCTTTAAGAGAAAACAGAGACTTTGTGGGGGTTTTTTTCTTTTCTGAGAGATGTTCTACATGATGGATGGAGAAGTTGGGCTCTGTAGGTTTCATGAAACTGCTGAACCCCTATTTTGTTCCTTGCCAAGTGCTCCAAGAGACCCACAAGGTATAGTGTGCTCCAGACCATTCAACCTACCACAAATACGTGGATTTCAGTCCCCAGTGCACCCTCAGAACTTTAAAAAGTGCTCTAAATGGTGATTTGGGACTGAAAGCAAAATAGGACATGACATCGTATCACTTCCAGTTCAGCCAAGATGTGTCAGAAGGTGGTGGGTGGAATTGTGTGATACCATTGCTCTTGGAGCTGACTACATCAGTGCAAGTGGAGAATCACATATGTTCATGTTCTTCTGTGGAAAAGTAGCATGGGAGCTCCCTGCACATAGAAGACTAGGAGAGAGAAAGCTAGCCTAAAACTCTTCTCTCTCTGACATACTCGTTTCCTTCACATTAATGATCCATTTTTCGTGGAGGAGAATTTAACTGCATGTGATTTCAGTTTGTCTGCAGGGTTATGTGAATCAGCTCCAGAGGAATGATAATCACATTGTTCTGCTGCATGTCTGCTTTGACTGTAAGCCCAACCAACATATCAAGGCTGTAATCCTAGATTTACTTAGTAGGGAGCAAGTCTCATTTAATGTGTCAAATTAAACATCTGGAATTGCCCACAGGGGAGGCTGTTTTTGCTCCCTCTCTTGTCATCCCACCAGCAGGCAGAGTCATTTTTGCAACACAAATTATCATATAAAAATATTGTGAAATTAAAAAGGATCTTAACAATACATCAGTTAGAAGGCACAGCTCCCTTCTAAGCAGCCAGTCAGTTGCTGAGACATCTCCAGAATGCAAAGATCTTTGCTTGCTGGAGGAAAGACAGTGCTGTTGTGTGCGTTAAGTGTGTGCTAGATTATTTTTTTTAGGTTAAGTTCTATCAAGTTTTTGCATTTAATATGTATTTACAGCTGTACCTTAGTTAATGAAACAGTTGCGTTCCTGGATTTTACTTGTTTAACAGAAATATTGGTAACCAGAGGTCGAAAGAACATGGAAAGAACAGGGATCAGTTCCTGCACCACAAAAAAAGAACAGCAGTTCAATGTGTTTCGGGAAAAAATTATTCAAAACTAACATTATGCACTTGTGAAATGGAAAAAAAAAACAGCTCAGGAAATCTTTGCATAAGTAAACAAAAAAAAATATTTTGAATCTTCTAGAGACCACTTGAAAACTTCTTCCAAAATGCATCTTTTTTTAATTTTGGCAGCTTCCACTTTTTGTATACAGTAGGCCCCTCCATAACCACATGATCAATATATGTGATTTCAGTTACCTGTGATCTTGCCACTTTTCCCTCTTTGCCCCTCACAGCCCTCCTTTCCTTCTCTTTCTTCCCTTGGCGGCTCTCCTCCCAAATCCGGTCCTCCTTCTGTGTCAGTCGGCTTCTTCTCTTGTCTCCCTTGCCTCTGTGTCTGTCAATCTCCCACCCTCCTGCTCTTACCCTCTCTCTCTCTTTCTCTCTCTCTTTCTCTCTCTCTTTCTTCTCTGACCCAACCCTTTGGCAGCACGCGGCTGGCTGGCTCTGCTTCCCTTCTGCCACCCTTTCCCCTCTGTTTACTACTGCCTGCCTACATGCACCACGGCTGCCTCTTCTTCTTCCCCCCTCTCTTTATTAGTCTTGCGGACCATGGGCAACATGCCAGTCACTTCCCCTCCGTGCCAGCTCTGTGCCTCTTTTGGCTCCGTGCATTCTGTTCAAGCAGCCACAGAAAGTGAACTGCTTACGACTGACTCTGCTCTAGCTAGCCATCTGGATGGCCTTTCCCCTCCTGCACCTGCACTCCACGAAACCTCCAGCACCATGAATGCTCATCTCCTTGTCAAGTGGCCTGCTGTCCCATTTTGGCCTGGAAGGCCTTGGCCAGGAGCTCCACTTCCTTGCCTATCGGCTCCAGCCTCGAACAGCCTGCTGTCATGGCTACTCATTGAGGTGGGTGCACAGAAGCTGGTAGTTGGGCCCTCAGCACACTTGCCCAGCGAGAGGGAGGAAGCAAAGTGGTCACCAAGACCTCATCTTGAATACTGTGTCCAGTTCTGGGCACCCCAATTCAAGAAGGACATGGTCAAGCTGGAGCAAGTCCAGAGAAGGGTGACCAAAATGGTGAGAGGCCTGGAAGCCATGAAGCACTATGAGGATAGACTTAGAGAGCTGGGTATGTTTAGTCTGCAGAAGGGAAGGTTAAGAGGGGACATGATAGCCATGTTTAAATATCTGAAGGGATGCCATGTAGAGGAAGGAGAGGGCCTGTTTTCTGCCTTTCCAGAGATCAGGACAAGGAACAATGGATTCAAGCTGCAGGAAAGGAGATTCCACCTGAACCTCAGGAAGAACTTCCTGGCAGTCAGGGCCGTCCGGCAGTGGAATGTGCTGCCTTAGAGTGTGGTGGAGTCTCCTTCCTTGGAGGTTTTTAAGCAGAGGCTGGATGGTCATCTGTCGGGAGTTCTTTGAGGATGTTCCTACATGGCAGGGGGTTGGACTGGATGGCCCGTGTGGTCTCTTCCAGTTCTACATTTCTATGATTCTATGATTTCTATGACCAAGGAGATGAACATTCACTGTGTTTTTCACCATCCTTATGGATGCAGGGAGCTTTCCGTAATGTCTGTTTTGGTGGCAAAACTCAAAGACTTATACTTTTTCAACATGCCAGGCTAACTGTTGAGGCAGGCCATTCTGCTTTTTCTTTTTCTCTCTGTTTTACTGTTCACACATGCTCAGTAAGTGATTCTGGAGGCAGCTGTTCACCTTACCTGTCCTGTGTGAGCACATACAACTACATTAGGATCACCTAAAGTGGAATTCCATTTTTTCCCAGGTCAAGCTTCATTGCATTCTTTACTGCAGACATACTGCTGCAATGCAACGCTGAAAGTCTGTCTTCCCTCCAGCCTACTTTCACTGTCCTCTCAATGGCAGTGCTGCAAGAAAATGTCCAGCTAGGCAGAAGAAACGAAAAGGTGGGAGTTGGACATGGCTCCTGTAACAAGACTTTGTAAATAGGAACTTCTTTATTACAGGCTTTATTAAATGAAGTATGCCTGTATTATTGTGGTTAGCCACCTTGAGTGCCTTTTAGGACAGAAAGATGGGAAATAGATGAAATAAGCAATGTTTGCTGTTTGTTTATTTATTAGTAAAGGTGTATAGGTTCGTTCTGTAAGATTGTAGACAATTAGTGGAAACATCCAGTATCTGGACCAGGCTATTGGCTGCTACTTTTGTTTTACTGTTCCATACTGAGCTGCAGATGCTATAGTCTCCAGTATTGGTGGCTGATGTTTGTCTTAATCTCTTCTTTGCTTAAGGTATCACTTGGAATGTAAAGAACACCCTACCCTCTGGTAGCCAAGCGGGCAACATAAACGCCATCCTGAAGATTTTCTCGGAATGCTTAGCAATAGACGCCGGTGAGGTGGTTATCCAGATGAAGGAAGCGGAAACAGAAAGGTTGAAAAGCTCTGCCGAGTTAGAACCGGAGGGAAATGTGACTGAGGTAGACAATTCGGTCCTGAAAGAAGACGAGGAGATGGAGGAAGTGCCTAAAGAAGTCGCCAAGGGGCAAAACGATGTTTCGGATCTGCTTCCAGTGAGTGTGGCTGAGTGAGCATTTAGAAATGCAGTTTAGGCGTTGAAAGAAAAGGGACTGGAAAAGTCTCACAGGGAATGAGCATACATCAAATAGAGGAGTTCTAGGTATGAGCAATTTTTAGTGTGTCTCTCTTTGCACTATTTGGGGCTGAAGGGAAGTGTCATTTGGAGGAGCAGAATTAGTAATCTTCTCTTCTAGGGAGATTTGAGACCTGAGTTGTTCTGAGACCCTTTCATTTGTCTTTTTAGCAGACTGTGGCATCCACGAGACTCTTTTCCAGCATCCTATTTCAAATGCATTAATTTCCCTCCTGTCAATTTTTTTCATTGTTCAGCTTTCACACCCAATTTAATTCTAAATGCGCTTGAAACTGTTCTTTATAGGTAAGCCCTTAGGATGGGGTAGAGAACATTGTTTAAATGTGGAAGGTCCCAGGTTCACTCCTTGGCATCTCTGTTTAAAAGGACTGGTTACCATGTAAGATCATTAAGCATGAAAATACAGCGTTGAGTACCGAAGTCCATGCCATAGTATTTCGTATTTCCAAATATGAAACCTGTCCAGTGAAGAAATCCGACAGGAAGAAAATGTGCTATAGAGCAAATTGAATCTGAACTTTCACTAGAAACCCAAATGACCAAACTGAGGTCTATCATATTTTGGAAAGAAAAGATGATAATCTTCAGTAAGAAGGAATGTGGGAGGAAATAAGGATGACGATATTGCAAGTGGATAGTAGTGGTTTAAGCCTTGGACTATGACTCTGGAGACCTGATAACCAATCTAGTATCACAATATTCTTATTTTTACGTTTGCTGGAACAAGCCAATTTGACTACCTGTTTAGAGAGAGAAATACAATGTTTAATTGAGTGGATTCTTTTGTTAAATTTTCTTCATTGACAAAAGGCCTCCATATTACTTAACAGATTAAAAAGAAAACTTTACCACTGTTTTTCACATGAATTAGTGTGGTGTAGTGTGTGGTGTAGTATTTTAGGTGTTAAACTACAAATCAGGAGAGCAGGGTTTGAATCCCCTCTTGGCCATGGAAATCTGCTGGGTGGCTTTGGGCAATTCAAACTCTCTTACCCTTAGAGGAAGGCAAAGGAAGACTCCCTCTGAACAAATCTTGCCAAGAAAACTCCACGATAGAGCTGCGTTAGGGTCTCCATAAGTCAGAAACAGCTTGAGGGCATATTCATTTGATGGTGTGTTCCTGCATGGCAGGGGGTTGGACTCAATGACCCAAAAATACTCAGTGAAGGAAGCCGCAGTCCTGCATTTGCAAGACCTGAGTAATGCTGTTAATAGCAAGGTATCTTGAAGGTGGGGTTGCCATAAGTTGAAGCCATGTTGATGGCAATTAACAACAAATCCAGTGTTGGGAAAGACCAAAATCCACGGAAAGCCTCTGCCAGCCTGAGTAGACAGTATTTGTCCAGGTGAAGAAATAGTCTGAATATACTCTGAAAGATAGTAAGGAAGATTCTTGTGATCTTTGTTTTACAGCGCAATACACAGGAGGTGAAACAGGTAGCAGCTCTACTTCTGGCTCAGCAGACAGCCCTAGAAATCATTGTAAATATGTGCTGCAGTGACGGTAGGTATATTGCCTTCTTGTTTGTTTAGTACTAACAGAATTAGCAGCTTTGTTTGAGCTTGCAATTTCTTAGTCACCACCACCCTGATACACTTTCTCTTTCCTTTTTCTTTCTTTCTGCCTCCGTCCCACTATTTTTTTTTCTTTTCACTAGTTATTCTCTGAATCCATCCCACATTACAGTGCTCCTTCAGCCTATCCTTCCCTCACTCTCCTCCCACCATTTACCAAATAGCAGAAGTTTGTTCTCTCTCCTGCAGACACTCTGTGTGGGTCTTGCACAGGGAAGGAGTCCTGGAGTTGTGCAGAGACCCTGTGAAGAAAATCATTTCCCAGATCTGCCCCTAGCCTTGTCTCTACACAAGATTAGGAACACCTGCCATCTTTAGGATGTACTGCAGGCTACAGACAGATTTGCATTAACTAACGTTCATTACTTCATTTTAAAAACATAATAACTTCAGGATACAACCTCACTGCAACTCCTTATTGGCATAAAGAGTGTTTCGGGGAGTAGTGGGATCACATACAGCAGAGGCGAGTAGCTTCTGAGAAACTGGCTTTTTCGCTTCTCCAAGACATTAGAGAAGCCAAAACTCGCCTTAAATTTGTTTAGTTGAGTATTTGGTACCTCTTGGCTTAAGAGTGGTTCATGCTCTCATACATAATACTCTGGCTTCACCATTTTCAGCTGTTCCAAAGTGTCCCTCCACAGACCCTGCGTTTCTTGCTTGGAACTGCCATCCCCTAGCACCTGTCTGATGCCATCTCTCTTTCTCTCTCCTGATTCCTCCTCTGACACCTGGGTCTCAGATCTTGAATTTGCTTGCCACCCTGCTTGTAGGCTTGATACCAAGTCTACTGTAACTTCAACATTGTGTTACTTTTAAAATGTGGAACTAACTTGTTGGAAATAACTTACGTAATGGATAAGCCCTGGAAGTTCATGTTGGATTATAATGATTTGTGGTGGATCTAAATAATTCCAGGGCCCTTTTGCACTAACAGTACAATTCCACTTTAACTGCCATGGCTGCATCCTGTGGAATTCTGGGATTTGTAGTTTGGTGAGGCACTGGAGCTCTGCAGAGAATTCTAAATGGCATTTCCTCAACTGGAACCATGGCTGTTAACGTAGAATACGTATAACTGGGTAGTGTGAAAGAGGCCCTGGATTTTCTTTTCTGTTGTACATTTGCAGATCCCTCTGATGATGAGTGGGAAGAGTTATCCAGCAGTGATGAAAGTGACACTTTTATGGACAACAACTATGAAGAAGAGGGGAAGTTGCTGTCACCCTTGTGCCTCTCGGCTGAGGTTCATACAGCCCTTATGAATCACCTTGTGCCTAAGAAGGTAGAATCCATCTGTCATCCCTGACTCCCTCGGGATCGAATTCGTGAATGGGAATTTTGCATTGTTAGGAGCTCCACGTGCAGTCCTTTGAGAAGAGGGGTCAATGTAGCCCAAGGCGTTCCTTCCTCTCCCTCTACTTTTGTCCTGAAAAGAAAAGTGTTTAAACTTAAAAAAAACAAAAACAACTCACCCAGGATGGATTCCATTTCGTAACGATGCTTTGTCCTTCCCAGTCAACTAGGAGTGACTCCATGGTTGCCCAAAATGGTGGCTGTGGTGGCATGATGCAACCTTTGAGGAACCAAGAATTGTATGGCTCAGGCCAAGAATGTGCCCACGTTTAATGTGAATAATCCCTTAGCTAATTAGTTCTGTACTTCTAAATGTGGCTTTGGACTTTTCTTTCTGCTACAACAGACCTAAAACCTGTTATTACTCCTGACTAGAGTAGATTCAGTAATTGATTCAGTTAGATTTACCTATTTGTTAACTCACCATTCAACAGTTGATTCAGTGAGTCTACTTTTTTAAAGTAAACCAGTGAGATTCTAGCCACAGTCTCTTTGTCACATGGAAAACTACTTTTTTGCGATATGGGTGGTGGTGGTGGTTGCAGTGCTGTTCATTTAAAAGCTGGTTATTGAAGGGAAGGTTACTGGACAGGAATTAAACTTGAAAAGTAGGACCCTGGGGGAAAGGCAAAAGGCATGACACATTGGAACCATCCATTTTACTCTGTTAACATTTTGCTGAAGAATTTGCAAGAAAATTCTTTGCTTAAAAGAAAACCGAGACATGCAACAGTAAGAACACCATGAGCTTTATATTCAAAATAATTTTCCATGACCGTTACAGTTTTTAGCACAGATGTTTTCATGATGTTTTACATTGGTACACATTGGAATTGGAATTATGTGCAGCTAGACCTCTGGTTTTGGAGATTCTTTAGCTGCCATAAGAACTAGAAATGTGTTCTTTTAGAATACTTCGAACAAACAAACATGAAAGTTCATAGGAATCTTAATTTTGTTCTCAGCTCTACAATCTCTGGGTTTCTCTTGCAGAATCCTATCAATTGCCACATGTTAACAGCAGGCCTCTTGCCAATTTGCTGAATCATAACATCTTTGTTTCTTTTCCTAGATACTTGAAAAAACTGCTTTTCCCAGCAACGTTGCTATTGACATCTGTACGCGTAGCCCAGCTTGGAAACCACTGATTAAAAAGTAGGGTTAATTCATTTTTATTATGTGGCTTGCTACAATCAGATTGTTTCTCTTTGTGCCATTAATGTAGCATCTGGAGGTAGCCTCTAGCTGCTGTTAGAAAACAGAATTTGAATTAGATAGAACTTTAATGTGATCCAATCAGGGCACTGTCATATGAGGATTGGTATTTACCTATTTTGTGACCTTCTCTCTTTTTTAAAAAAACAAGAATACTGTTTAAGTGACCTTGATTTAGATCAGAGATGAAGAATCTCAGGCTCTGGGGGAAACTTGACCTGCCTGGATTTCCCTCTGGCCATACCCTCTTCCCTATAACATCATCATTTGATGTCATCCCAGCTTTTGTGTAGGTTCTTCTCCAATTCTAAAAGATTGAAATGTCTCTCCTATGGCATAGTTGGTGAGCCTTAAGCTAAAATACGCTGGGGTGTGTTTGTTTTTATTTTTTGTGACTGTTGTTCTTATTCATTTGTCCCACCCATCAGTGGAATGCAGCTCCTGAAGAGTGTTTTAAATTCAGTTTGGCTTTTGGCTGAAGGAGATGCCTCACCCTTGGTTTAAATTCGGTGTGGGCAAAGTGTAGCCTGTGGGCCATGTGTGGCCCTTGAGGCCCTTTTTGTGACCTCTGAGCCCCCCAAACCCCCAGTATCTTTTAAAACCCTATGTTTTGCCCAAACCACCTTAAAACCACTGCCAAATGCAGCAGTGTCAACCCTCAGCACCCCCACAATGTTTAACTCCCATGCAAATGGCCAAAAATAAGCTGGGAAAGAGCAGGAAGTCATGTGATGTCCCTTCCTGTGATGTCAAGGATGTTGGCATAACCCCCATAGGGGATGCATGAGTGAAAAATGCCCCCTGCCTCATCTGCAATTGCCCATCAGTAGTTTAAATGATGATGTTTAAGCATGTATAATGAATCCACACTTTCCAAAATGCTGTTCAGATATTGGAAGATGAGAGATTCTCCGTCCTTGGCTTCACTATCAACTAGATGTGATATGCAAGGGGGGGGGAGAAATGTAGAAGAAAGACAGAAGGAAAGCAACACATGGGGCCAGTTGATTTTTTCCATTGGTGGAGCATATTCCTACTAGGCAGATGGTACAGAATAGATGTTGCATTACATTCCTCTTTTAATTCCACACCTGCTTTGAAAGTAGATGGTATGTGGAGGTATTTCATATCATCGTCTGTTTTTGAGGCAGGCATATCATTAAGTTGCAATTTGCATGTTCCTTTTCCTACTTTGAAAAGGTGCAGAGAAGATAACTGGCATTCGGATGTGAAACACAGAACTCTGTGTCCTAAATAGGTGTCCCAAACTCTGTTCTGATACTTCAGTCTTGTCAGAATTATCGTGTTACAAACACAGGATATGCTGAACAGATGAGATAAAGCTGAATCTTCACTTCGCTCAGCCAGTCAGTAAATATGGTCTCTAAGCAAAACATTCCTATGCACATAATTGCATACTGGTTTGTTAAATTTTTTTAAAAAATAAAAATATATATCTCAGCTTCTGGTTCTTACACATCACTGAAAATGGATAACAAACATCAAAACCAGTAATAAATTCAACAACATTCCAAGACAGCAACAATATAATAAAAACTGGCAGGTGCTGTAGATAAAACATAAGATCAAATTTATAAAGCAAATGTCTGCCTTAACAAGAAGGTTCTTGCCATCTGGCAAGTATTGTCAAAGGGGATGCCAACTTTTCCTCCCAAGTAAAGAATTCTATAGCTTAGGTGTGGTCACTGGGGTATCAGTTGTGTATATTTGACACTTGCATAGACACTGAATTGCAACATCTTGTCACCAAACATTACTTCCTTTTCACGGAGTGTTTTATTTTCCTTGTCACCAGAAGCTTGCTACAAACAGAGGCGGTATACTAAGCAGAACAAACAAGCCTGAGGCAGTAACTTGGGAAATCTTAGTGTTAATGGATTCTGTTGCGTCCTCTATGCTAAGGTTATTTGGGGAAGGTGGAATAAATTTCCACAAATCAGAAGACTTGCTGGTATTGCAGAAAGAACAAACAAGCAAGCAAACAAACAAAGAACTTCTGGCCAAATCTGTCACTATGAACCCTTCATGTTGTGCAGGTTAGAACTGTACAAGAGCAAGAACTCCTGCAATGGGATGTCCCTTTTGGAAAGATGAGGACAGACACTTTGACTCATCCATTACTCCAGTTTCTTTCTTCAAGTGGCCATCCCAAAAATGGCTAACAAGGACATAACAGCTTGGCTTTGTAGGTTCTGCTTGCGTGCCTAATGCTCTTTTTATGGAGCATTTAGCAATTTAATTGGTTTGGAGAGGATGGGTTGGTTAGTTCTGATGAGGTTTGCACTAGATGCTTCTTTCACACACTACTGCTTTATGCCTCTTTTCATTAAAGCAGAGGTGGGCAATTTGTGGTTCTTTATCCACTTACGTGTGTACTCTGACTTTATTTCAAAAGCTCTCTACAACTGATCAGTTCTGTCCCCTTCCAACAGCCCCCTGGGACAGAAAGGGGTTGCAAGAAGAGAAAAGAGACGGCCTTGTGCTAGAATTGGGAAAAGTTTCTTTTTTTGGTCTATGGCTCTCAGAATCCCATGGTCAACATGGAGTTGTAGTTGCCAACAGTAGCTTTTCTCCAAGTTCTGCTTACCACCAGTAGGCGTTCCTCAACGGTTTATCCATGTGGGAGTGTCAGTATCAACAGAAGGGAAAAAAAAGGGTTCTTCATCCCCACATTAGAGGAAGGGGCTAATGTACGTCTTGACTCGTTTCATTTTTTGCTCCAGGTTGAACATGGTTCAGTACAGAGCTCTGACCTGCCTTCACAGCATCTTGTTGGTGTCTGATGTGGATTGTCTTGGGGGAGCATCCATCCTTCAGTCCCTCTCACAGCACCTGTCCCAGTTAATTTTTTCTCAGCCAGGTACATTTTGGGCTTCTCTGCTGCCCCCGACTCACCCCAGGCTCTGCTTCTCCCCTCTCTTCCTTTCCTTTTGCTCCCCATCATCCTTCTGCTGTTAATTGCTGTGTTTCCCAGTCCAGCCCCCTGCCATGAAGGAAATACATTGCTAAAGCATTCCTGTTCAGGGCCTCCAAATAAGGAGGGTCCAGTTAACACTCAATTCAGTGAAATTAAATTCTAAGTCAGTGTGTGTGAGTCTTTGATTTGTTGAGCCTTGAGCTAACTTTATCGGCATTTATGCTTTTGGACAGAATTTTCAAAACAGGTGGAGTTTCTGGAAGCTGTAACCAGTGCTTTGCGGGCTCTTTTGCAAATGTTGGCATCAAATAATATACCTCAGGTGAGTTTCTTTTTCCCTGTCTCCCTCCTCATAATCTTTGCATTGGGCAGAAGGGCAGTTCTGTTTTTCTTGTTGGGATTTATGAGATAGCTATAAGAAGATATAGGTATTGTGTGTATGCCTTTCACATCTGTAAGCAAGCCCATGGAGGGTGTGGCGGAGCTGCGCCCCACGCTTTCTTCAACATTTGTAGGTTAAGGAAAATGTTATTAAAGGGGGATACAGCTCAGTTGTATGCACAAAATGAGAATTATAATAGTGGGAGGAGTCTTTGGGCTATGTGGAATGAAAAAATGCATTGGACACTGGTATTGGGGCAAAGAGTCTTCTCATATGGCCCCTCGACTTTCGAGAGGGTTTGGGGCACAGAACCCTCAAGAAAGTAAAAAAAAAAATTGCAAATAACTCTCCCTGCTCCACTGAGTGCTCCCTCTCCCATTCCCTTGCTTTTTGCCTGGGTGAGTGTGCCTTCCTTCTCCAAGCCCAGGCAAAAGGCAAGCAAATGGGAGGTGACACCCACATCTCCCCCATTTCCCCCTTCCTATTCCCTTGCCTTTTGCCCAGGTGCGGAGAAGGAAACCAGCATATCCGGGCAAAAGGCAAGGGATGTGGAGGGGAGGCACATGTGTGCACGTGCAAAGAAGGAAAGCAGTGCGCCTGGGCAAAAGACAAGGGAATGGTGGGGAAAAGGGGAGAGGCAAGTAGGTGCCTTGCAAATGATCGAATCAGTGACAGTCAAACCCACAAATGTGGAGGGAGGACTGTATGTGGGGGAGGGACTGTAAGAGCTGAGAAAAAAGGGCAGACTTGAAATGATCTGGAGGTCTCCCTGTACCTCAATTTGCTTTCATATCCAAAGAATTTTCACATGCCCTTTAATACTGTGTATTATATATACATTGCTGGGACTGTTCTCAGGACATGTAGTTGGGCTGTGGAATGGCACTGCAGCATGTACACAGATTACTTCCCCCTCTTTACTGTTTCTGGTGCTAGAGGAGCATGGGAAGTGGTTCCTCGGCAGTCCTGAACTGCTATATTCCTTCTTTTGTAGGCTTGATACTTTATGAAAAAATATTATCCCCCCCCTAAAAAAATAAAAGCTTTTGTCAAGGTTTATGTTTGCATTCTTTAAATATACGAAAGCTTCCTTCCCATTTTTGTTCTTCTCTTCCATGTCCACTTTTTTTTTTGTAATTATTCTTTTAAACAGAGCATGACTCCTGAACAGCTGATGACCTTGTGTGAAGCTGGTATTCACAGCAGTAACATTAGTGTCCGCGTAAACGTAGTTAGCATTTTGGGGATTGCTGGCAGCGTGCTTGCAAAAGTAGAAGACACTGCAGAAACACTAAAGGTAAGACCTGATGGTGAGGTCTCCCCTTTATTTTTATTTTTTAAAAACAAAGCAATAAGTTACTGTTTGCAAGATGGTTGTATTATTTCGGTGTGTGTGTGTGTCTACCGTTCCAGATGATAGGAAAATTCCTCCTTGATGTTGCAATGAAGGACCCTTCTCTTGTGGTAGTAGGAGAAGCTCTGGATGCCCTCTTTGACGTATTCGCTGACGGAAAAGAAGCTCAAAGGGCAGCGGAACAAATAAGATTGCTTCACGTACTTAGGGAATTCCAGCCAGTTTTCAAATCGCGGGTAAGTGTATTGTATCTCGGCGAGAGGGAGGAATGGAAGTGATTATATGGTTTTCACTGCATCAGACCACAACTCTGAGAAACTAACTTTCCAGCAGTTGTACCCATTGTTGCTAGTAATTGCCTAAAAACCTCAATTGTTTTTTAATTAAAAAAAAAAGCTTCCCACAAGTTGCTAGCTCTTATGGTGCAGTAATGTGCTTTAAAACTGAGGTGGGTGTAGTTTAGACCTTGGACCTCATTGTTGTGACCCCTGAAAGCTCCTAGCCCCTCATTTTAAAAAACCAGTGTGATCTTTCTGGCCATTTTGCAAGCACGCTGCCAGCAATCCCCAAAATGGCCACAAAGATCACACTGATTTTTTACACAGGAAACCCCCCCTTCAACACATGAAAACACATGAAAACACATAAGATCACACTGATATTTTACACAGGAAACCCCCCCCTTCAACACATGAAAACACATAAATATACTTCCATAATCACCCCAGACCCCTGTATTACATCCAAATACTTCTGTTTTCCTCTGTAACCCATCTCAAAATAGCAACTGGAAGTGACACAAAGCTGGGAAGGAGCAGGATTCTGCTCTTGCTCATCCCACCATAGCTGTGGGTGACTGCCTGTCCCAGCAGCTGCCTCTGGAGTCTTTTACTAAGCATGCATGAACAGCCAACAGAAAGAAAAGGGGATTGGAGATGAGTCTGTCTCAGAAGCAGAAATATACCAAACAAGTGTAGTTCTGTAGGTTTGGCCATGAACATGGACGCTGTGGAAAAAGTGGAGGCTGGTGGAGAAAAAATCATCCTGGATGAATTTTGGAGGAAGCTTTCATGTGTTCTTTAGGAGGCTGAAACCCTTTTTGTCCACTTCTGCAAAGCTTGGCTGACCTGACATGTTTTGTTTCATGCGCTCATATTGCATCGTTTTTTCACAAAAAGTTTGTTGAAACATGTTGATCTGCTCTTTTTTTTTCTTTATTTTTTTTTGGGGGGGGTGTTAGCACCTGTTCCTATTCCTGCCATATTATTCTGTACTTAATGTTTAATTTTCTGTTAAAGAAGTAATGCCCTGGAACATACCTGTTTTGTTATCTGCCCAGTTTGAAGTTTGCCATCTTCATGCTATCACAACTTCTGAAGAACTGAAAGAAATTAATTTTTCCTCCAAAGAATATCATTGCTTTTTCCAGGTGGTATCTTTGTCCTGCTTTTGACAGGAGCAGTGGTTTTTGTCAGATAGCTCAGGTTGCTGCTTTTTGAAGAATATCAATAAAGTGATCTTTCTTTGTTTTTTTTTCTTTTTAAATTACAGATACGGAAAGAAGGAAAAGGACAATATAGCACTGATCAGTTATGTGTGCTTGACAATGTGAAGCTGAACTTAAGAAGATTCATTGCTTATCAGGAAACATTAGAGCAGAAAAAATAACTTTTGAAGAGTAAAAAGAATGTAAAACTATATATTTTTTGTTATTGTTTGTTAAATATTTTTGACTTGTAATTATAATAGCACCTTGCAGTGACTCATGGAAGGGAGGGGGGATGGTACATTTGCTTTGGGTGATAGATTCTTATAGATAAAAGGTGGGGTTAGAAATAAAAGATGGATTTGGGATCGACAAGTACCAGAATGGTGCCTTAACCTCAGGGCTGAAAATATTTAAAGTCATAGAATTAATACATCGGTTACTCAAGAACCAGCATCAGATCCAATAGCCTACCTGCCTCATATTGAATTAATATTTGAGTTTCGTGAATGACAGAATCATTTCTCTCTTTTGAAGGCCTGTTGCAGACGTAACGTTGCTGATCTTCTATAAATGATTTGGAAACTGGGAACATCTCCTAGGCGTTTGCTCTTCTTCCTTTTCACATGATACCCCACTCCTCAGTTGCTTTCTAGAGCTAATCAATCTTAATTACTGTATTAAGCCATGGTTAGTGCAAGCCAGGGTTTGCAAATCTGTTGTAAAAAAATTGTAGCAAACTAATGCAACCTAATGTTAACCTTAGCATTAATATTACTCATGGTTGTGAATGAAAGCAACTTAATGTTAACATTAGTGCAGGTACAACACTGTACTCTCGGTTAGCTCTAGAAAGTATTAGCACCCTGAGCACTGAATATGTAAGGTAGCTTGTAAATTGAATTAACGATAATGGTGTTGATTACAGCAGAGGAGAAAGAGGGCTTTCAAGCCCATGGAATGTTCCCACACTTATGGTTAGAAAGGGTGGAACATATCCACTGGTTTGAAATCTCTCCAGTTTATTATTGTGGTGGTGGTGATGGAAGGAACTGTGTCCTGCTGGTACGAAAGTGTCATTTTGGAAAGAGAGCGAAATCAATGAGAATTAGTAAGAGAATATTTTAATAGTGTTAATAACTGCCAAATCAATGCCTGCCCTTCCGTTGGGCTATGTTAACACAAATGATAGTGCTGTCTATTAGCCCCAAGTGGCTCTGTCCTGGAACTGGCTTTGTGCCATCTGTATTAGCTAACCGCACTGGGCTGGAGGGGGAAAAAGCAAAAACCTCAGTGCTCTTTCAGCTCCTAGCATACAGTTCACAGTACTTACCAAGCTGGAAGGAGTCAAAATCCAGTCCCTGGTAGCCAGCATTGATCTTGTAGGTGCCGTGGATGGACAAATATTTCACATTCCATAGGCACTCTTTATAGGCAGTGTCTCGCCTGGTTTTTTTCCAGTCTTGGCTATATAAATGATAGATTGCCATTGACTGCTACTGCTGAGCAGTAACAACAGCTGTGGATGTTGTCACTCTGCAAAATTGCTCACACCTGTCACCTTGAAATGCATTGGCTGCACATTTGGCAAACAGTATAAGATGGCACCGAAACTAGCTCTCTTTACCTTGAGCCAGTTAAGTGACTTAAAACTGAGAATGGGAAAGGGAAACCAGGAAGGCATCCATGTTAAGCCAAAGGGTCCTGTGACATTTTTTTTTTAAAATATGGGATAGGATGTTATCTTGCAAGATTTTGTAAGCAAGCGTATATTTCTAGCAGCATCAGTTGAAATAGGTTTTGCCACAGACATCTATATCACAATATATTAGGATCAATTTCTATACTTTGTTCAGGTTAGGGTAACCCTCTGGTATATTGCTTTTCTCCCATCTTTAGTTTGTTTGTCCTACACCAGATTGTTCTAAAATTTTAAGTTTTTTTTTAATATGACCCTGTGGGTCCTTCTGGCTAGAAATGTTTTATAAATATTTCAATAAATAAATAAGCTCCAGGAAGAAGGAAGTATTGTGACTTGGCCTTCTGCTGCTGCACTCTCCAGCTCACTGTGTGTCCGGTTTCATATCTGTTATTGCTTTGAATCCATCAACATAGGTTATATCACATGCAACACTTACATCTCTCCTGAACAGGTGTATTGTACACCTGTGTGCCCCTTGTGATACTGCATGCAGTCAATTTGATGGATTTTGGATGGCCATGCTATGCATATCATTGCACACTAGGCACAACTGGATTCTATTGTGAGTAATGTTCTCAGGGTATCAACATTTGGAAAATTTCTGGAACAAATGGCAGAATATAGGCTGTTCTTTTTGTAGCAAGGACAATTTTCATTTTGCTTTGAAGCTGAAATAGTAAGATAATACTCAGAGATGTGCTTTCTGTGCTATTTTCCTTAGATTTTTTCCCCCATAATAGATGTATTTGTTAATTTTTGGAAAGGAAAAAAAACCCTGCAGCTATCTAATTTGTAGATTCCTTCTTTTCATATAGAGTAGATAGTCTGTTATTTGACAAGAGAGGATGAATATAATTTTATTTTGAATATTGTTCAAATATAGTTTTATTTTTGCACTGTAACTCTAGGAGATAGATAGGCATAGATACATTTCTACCATAATGTGTATAGCAGAGATTGGAAATTGGGCTATTGGGAGGAGCCTATGCAGCAAACCAGTTTTAAAAAGTGCCTTTCTACAAGGATACACAATCTTTACTCATATACAGTATTTATGTAGATTATACATATACATATATCCAAATAAAACATTACTAAAAGATATATAGATATAAATATGAATTACATGTTGTGTTTGATTTGGAAAGCTATTTGTGGAACCAATTAAAAATATGTATTAATTGAGGGATGGGGTATGTGGCTTGAACAGAAGTGATGTGGAATACCTATAATGGAACTTCTAAAAATAAATCGATATTATTTTTATCTTTTCTTTGAAGTAATTCAGTATAAATTCTCATTAAGGCAGAGTAAATATTTTCACACAAAAGAGTTTGTGTTTGTATCTAAGTTTATCTTGATAGCTGAGATCAGTGGCAATAATAAGAGGACTTCTCTGCTGTTTATTAGTTGTTATTTTTGTTATGATTATAATCAGGTAGCAATGGAAGAGGAATCTCAACCAGCTGGAAAAAATAAACTTACTTCTTTGGGCATAATAAGTACCCTCTTAGCCATACTCCCCTTTTTCATAGGGAGATGCTATCTACAGGAGTACATGGATAATTTTCCATGCATGAAAATCAGAGAGGAGATCCTTCACAATAGCATTGTAGTATCTTATTGTTTAGTGCTTCCTATGATCCTTAGCTCCCTGGGGATAATGGGAGTTGCAGTTTACCCCCTATTTAAACCTTTTAACTTAAAATATTTTTTTAAAAAATGGAGAAAAATTAGCAGTGACAAGTGAACTGAGGCAGTTGCAAGTTGTGTCCACTGCTAATAAACAAGCTATACAGTGTGTAGGTTCCAAGGAGAACATGTTGCTTCTAAAATTTACTGTGTATGAACCTGAATAAAGGAAAGACCAAGGTCGTGGTGAAGATTTGTAGAGGCAGTGTACCTCTTCATATGGCTAAAGCTGGGGCCACTTTCATGTTGCTAAAAACAAACACAAAATAAATCATTTGAGCGGATGGTTAATTTTCTACATTGTTATCATGGGAGGTATTGTGCATTCCTTTAGCACATTTTTGGTTGAACCAAATTTAATTATTGACAGAGACAGAAAATCTGCATTAGCCTTCGGTAACCAGAGATGGAAAATCGGAATGAGCTTTTGGTAATGTAAATAATTTTTTAAAAAAGTATCTGATTGGAATGAAGAAGTAGACAAAATAATCTGCCCACTCAGAACACTATTGACTTAGACACCTGTCTTTATTCATTTATTAACTTTTCCATTTCATTCTCAAATCAAAACTTGAAATCATTACTGTTATGAAAAAACACAATCTGTTTCATTTGTTGTGTTGGCAAACGCTGCATAACAAACCAGATCTGCAACAGGACTGTTACAATTTTAAATTAAGTTTATAGTTGTAGTAAACTTGCTGAAATCCATCCGTAGGTGTTTGCCAAATTACTTTTCAACTCCTGAAAGCACGTGCACAGACACGCACCACTTGCTGTCTCCATTTCTCCAAGCCAAAATACAGTACACGTAGTGGGTGATCCACCTTTCCCTTATTTTAGAGGAATACCAGTGCATTTTGAAATATTGTCCAAGAATTTATTTTTAAATGAAAATTTCCCCTTGAAGTAATTAACCTCAAATGCGTCATAAGATGGAAAGAACAGCTGCTTTGAAAAAAAAAACTCATACGACTTTGGTATCAAGAAGTACTGTTAACATAAACTTTTAGTACTTTGATCCTTTCTCAGAACTCCGGAAACAGTTAGTTAGAAATGATTGTTAGAGTTTATTCTTTGGTATTGTCATATAACCATGTCCAGTCTTCTCTTTATTGTTTAGGTGTCTCGGAGAGAGAAAGGAATAAGTCTCCAAATTCTGATAATGTTCACTTCTGTTTGTAATATTGATCAGATAATGTGCCTAACTGAGCAAAAGATTTGGATGATGAGCTGACCATAGACACAATATAAATCACTGCTGAGTGATGAAAAGATGCCTTTGGAATTGGGATTCTTCCTACACTTGCCAAGGGATGGTTTTGGCAATAAATCTCTTTTTCAATCTATTCAAAAAAAGAAAAAAGGAATTTGGTTTGTAAGTGCCAGGTTAAATTGCTGTCGTGTATTCTTCTACTGTGGGTGGCATTTATAGTTTATTTAAGTGGATGCAAATTGTAGTTTGCAGAAAGCGTGAACCAGGGGGAATTTGTTTACTCCTGTGTTCCACTAATTTTTAATTTTGAGAGGCTTTTACTCTGGCACACCCATCATAGTAAAGGGGAAGAGTTCAGAAATTTAATCTGGAAGGAGAAATTGTGTCAGGGCATTTTCCAAAAAGATCTCTCTCTCTAAAATATTTTCCCTGAATTTTTAATTTTCATTAAAATTCGGAGTGTAGTGGAGTCTCCTTCCTTGGAGGTTGTTAAGCAGAGGCTTGATGGCCATCTGTCGGGATTGATTTGAGGGTGTTCCTGCATGGCAGGGGGTTGGACTGGATGGCCACTGGGGTCTCTTCCAACTCTACATTTCTATGATTCTATGATTAACGTCTGAAATTACTGAATTTGGAGAAAAAGTTAAAACCCTGCAACATCAGCTTGAGTGTATCATTAAATGCAGGTATGTAGTTACTGAAATTTTCATTTAAATGAAATCTTTTTATTTGCTCGGACATTCTAGACAGATTTCTGCTGCGTCCGCTGACACCATTCATTTTTAAGCCGTACCACCGACCTTATGGGACTGGAGTGGGAGCAAGCATTTAATAACAGTATTATATTTATTATACTTAAGTGACTATATAGTTGTCATTCTAGGAGGTAAAAAGGTTTTTTAATATATTGTGGTATTTTGCATATTTTAATATGCACACAAAGGACGCTGTGGAAGTTCCATAGCTGTTAATCCTCATCTTGTCCTCTTACCTATGGTAAATGTCTGACTTTTGTAATAAAAAGGATCTTTTCAGGAAAATGAGGTGGCCTTAGAGGCTTTGAATTTATGAGGGCTAATTCTCCCATCGTGGGGAGCTTTAGATGGCTAAGCCCTTCCTTCACTTTCATGTGAATGATAATGTTGTTTTCACATTGAAAAATAATATCTAAATACTAATAAATTTGGCAAAGAATGAAGAAGGATGAAGAACAATTTGGATAGATTTTAAAGGAAAGAGAGCTGGCACAAAGCACGAAGAAGAGGCAACCAACTATTTAAGAAATGAAATAGTGGAGACATAATGGAAAAGAGTCTGAGGCCGATCTACATTTGTTGTGTTTGTCACTTCTGACTTACGGCAACCCCAACAGAAGCCTATCACAGGGTTTTCTTGGCAGAATTTGCTCAGAGGACATTTGCCCTTGCCTTCCTCTGAGGCTGAGAGAGTGTGACTTGCTCAAGGCCACCTAGTAGGCTTCCATGGCCACGGGATTTGAACCCTGGTCTAACATCCTACACTCAGACCATATACCATGCTGGCTATCTAAGATCTAGATATCTAGACAGAATTAAAAATCAGGAACAGAGCAGACAAAACAATTACACCACAAGCTAGTAGTGTAGCTACTATGGGATGTCAGCTAGCCTGGGGTGTCAGCAAAAGAAAACCTATTAAAAAATAATGTTGGAAAATTATGGAAGCCATGTTCTGGGGTGGAACTGCACAAAATGTGACCAAACTGAATTTAAATACTGTATAGCTTGTCAGTCGTACATTGCAGATAAAACTTCTCTCACTAGTTGTCTCTGTAAAAACTAGGGGGCTAATGGAATCATAGAAATGTAGAGTTGGAAGAGACCCCAGGGGCCATCCAGTCCAACCCCCTGCCATGCAGGAACACCCTCAAAGCACTCCCGACAGATGGCCATTAAGACTCTGCTTAAAAACTCCAAGGAAGGAGACTCCACTCCACTACAAGGCAGCAGATTCCACTGCCAGACAGCCCTGACTGTCAGGAAGTTCTTCCTGAGGTTCAGGTGGAATCTCCTTTCCTGCAGCTTGAATCCATTGCTCCTTGTCCTGGTCTCTGGAGCAGCAGAAAACAACCCCTCTCCTTCCTCTACGTGGCATCCCTTCAAATATTTAAACATGGCTATCATGTCCCCTCTTAACCTTCTCTTCTGCAGACTAAACATACCCAGCTCTCTAAGTCTATCCTCATAGGGCTTCATGGCTTCCAGGCCTCTCACCATTTTGGTCGCCCTCCTCTGGACTTGCTCCAGCTTGACCATGTCCTTCTTGAATTGGAGTGCCCAGAACTGGACACAGTATTCAAGATGAGGTCTAACCAAAGCAGAGTAGAGTGGTACCAGTACCTCCCTCGACCTAGACACCATACTCCTATTGATGCAGCCGAGAATTGCATTGGCTTTCTTGGCTGCCGCATCACACTGCTGACTCATGTTCAGCTTGTGGTCTATGAAGACCCCTAGATCCCTTTCACACGTACTGCTATCCAGCCACGTGTCCCCCATCCTATATTTCTGTATTCCATTTTTTCTGCCTAAGTGTAGGACCTTACACTTCTCTCTGTTGAATTGATCAGATAATGTGCCTGGCTGAGGAACTAGCAGAATTTTTTTTAAAAAAGTCATTTTAATGAAAAAATCAACTTTATATTGCTTGTTTATTTGTCTTACTAGAAGTAAGAATTTTTCTGGATACTGTAATATTCTTTTACTTTACAAGGAATTATCATCAAGACTTTCTTAAGTACTTATTTTGTTGTTACTCTGTAGTGACCGAAACTAAAATAAAAATAAAAATGAGGAGTTTGCAATACTTGGCAGGACATTATATATGCCTAGAAAACCCACACTTGGTTTGCTGAACCTTAAAATTTGCAGCCAAAATTCTTCTAGGAGGAGGACTCTCCATTATTTACTCCTAAACCTAGAAAAATATGGAGGCAGTTAGCAGTGGATAGCTGCCAGTGTGGCATAGTGGTTTGAGCATTGCGCTACAACCTGGGAGACACGGGTTCGATTCGCCGCTCAGCCATGAAAACCCACTGGGTGACCATGGGTGCATTGCATGCTCTCAGCCCCAGAAAACCCACGACACGTTCACCTTCGGGTTGCCATAAGTCACAAATGACTTGAAAACGCATACCAGCAACAGCAATGAGAGCATAGCACATGGTCAAAAATAATAAATTTTATTATTCCATGAGTACCACAGCTAAGGCTTCATATTAAAAATGAAGTTGTTCTGGGGATACAAGGGGGTGAGGTAGAAGAACAATGACAAAAACATGTTGTGCAAGGAGAATAGATGCCTTGTGAAGCCCCTTGTACACTAAAAATACACACATACACATGCAGGTAAGAATAAGGCCACATTTGCCACATGGATCCCTACAGGTGTAAGAGAAAGGTGCAAGTATGATGTACGGGATCTTGTGCAATGCAAATATAATTCAGATTAAGTAACAATTAAATGCAAAATTAGCAGTGGAGCAGGCCAGAGCCTCACAATCAGGAGTCACAAACGACATGAAGGCACATGCCAGCAACAGCGATGAGAGCATAGCGCATGGTCAAAAATAAATTTTATTATTTCATGAGTACCACAGCTAAGGCTTCATATTAAAAATGAAGTTGTTCTGGGGATACAAGGGGGCGAGGTAGGAGAACAATGACAAAAACATGTGCAAGGAGAATGGATGCCTTGTGAAGCCCCTTGTACACTAAATATACACACATACACATGCAGGTAAGAAGAAGGCCACATCTGCCACATGGATCCCTACAGGTGTAAGAGAAAGGTGCAAGTATGATGTACAGGATCTTGTGCAATGCAAATATAACTCAGATTAAGCAACAATTAAATGCAAAAATAGCAGTGGAGCAGGCCAGAGCCTCACAATCAGGAGTGACGGAGGTAGCGATGTGAGGATGCACGTAAACGGTCAAATCACTTGGAGTCATTAAATGTTTCAAGGGTCAACTCCTCTTTGCTTAAAGAACCTGTTGGTTAAAGTACCGCCAATTCTTTTCTAAGGCCAGATGCCATGTTTTCTCTACTGAACTACTTAGAGGTAGATTTGCTGGTGTCCCTTATCCTGAAAAATGGTGCCCTTGTAATAAATTTGGGAGTGGATGAAGCACATCCTTTTGGCTCGCAGATACTATCCTCAGACCCATAGATTTGCTGGTGTGCCTTATCTGGAAAGATGGCGCCCTTGTCATGAATGTGGAAGTCAAGTGCATGAAGTACCATCTTTTGACGTGTAGACACTATAATCGGATCCATCGTTACTTAATCACTCCATTGGTTGTGTAAATTTCCTGGAAGTTCAGGTGAATTTTATATTAGGTTCTTGTAGAAAGAGAAATCCCCAAAAGGGGCCCTGGCTGTTGCTAAATTTCTCACGGAGGTGGCCAGGATGAGAGCACATTGTGATTTCCACACTAGACTGTTATAGTGCTATTATTCCGCTTCCAACATCCTATGGAATCCTGGGCTTTGCAGTTTAAACCGCACACCCCAGGATTCCACAGGATGTTGGAAGCGGAATAATAGCGCTATAACAGTCTAGTGTGGAAAGGGCCTGCGTGTTAGAGAATAGTCAGACACGATCGTCTTCTTGTTCCGATCTTTCCACTATTCTGTACGTATTCTTCTTTTGAGGGAGGCTGACTCCTCTCCAGCCTTTTGTACACGTTCTGCTTTATTTTTGAGGCCTCCTTTTCACGGATTGTAACGAACGACTGACTGACTTTCCTCTGGAGCGAGAGAGGTGCTGCGAAACCATTATTATAAATGGAGGCCTATGAGGGAGTGAGGACGATAATGACTTCTTATTCCTCCCCAACCGCGTGTGGCCCTCAGCCCCCGGGTGCGTGGCCGTGTCTGAGGGATAAATCCGGTTCAGCGGAGACACAAAAGGCGGACGCGCCTGAGGGGAAAAGGGCGGCAGTGGGAGCGAGGCCTAGCCCAGCCGAAGCCACGCACGCCCTTCGCCTCAGAGCGGCGGCCCCCGCGGGAAGCCTGCTCCGGGCTTCGAGGCGGCGGCCTAGTCCCCTCACTCTCTCCTCCTCCGCTACCGCAACCACCGACTCCCTCCCTCCCTCGCCTTTATTACGCGAGGCCCGTGCGGCGGCGGCGGCGGCGGCCGCCTCTTCGGCACGGCCCCGCCTCGCTCGCTCGCTGGCTGGCTGGCTGGCTGGCTGGCACGCTGGGAGGGGCGGGGGCTGCTCTGTGGCGGCGGCGGCGGAGGAAGGCGCTGAGGCAGGAGCTCCGAGCGAGGAAGCCCGTCGGCGGCCGCCCGAGCGACCTCTCCGCCCCTCTGACGACCGTCGAGGCGTTTCGGAGGGCCTCGCGGAGGAGCGCTCCGAGGAAGGCGGGAGGGAAGGCCGGCCGCGCGGCCCGCCACAGCCAGGGGACAGCCGAGCGAGAGGAGAGGGCTTCCCCCGCTCGCCCGCCCGCCCGCCCGCTCCCTTTCTCTTTCCTCCTTCCCTCCCCTCCTCTTCCGTGCCTCCGCCTGAGCCTCCCCGAGCCGCCCGCCATTAGCGCCGGGAGCCGGTGGGTGCCACCGGGCTCTCGGCCGCCGCGGCCGGGGTGCCGGGCCGGGCCGCCGGGCGCCGCGGGGCCGGAGGAGTCGCCCAGCCGAGCCTCGCGCGGGTCGGGGCCCCGTTTGATGGATCCCCGGATCGCCTGGTTCCAGCCAGAGCAGCTCGGCCCCTCGAACCGCCTGTGGATGCAGATCTGGGAGACCACGCAGGGGGTCCGCAACCTCTACTTCCAGCACGAGCAGCAGCAGCAGCAGCAGCAGCAGCGCGTCCAGCAGCAGCCGCCGCCGCCGCCGCCGCCGCCACCCGCCTCGGTGCCCCCGCCGCCCGCCCAACCCGCCTCCAGCCCCGCCGTCTCGCCGCCCGCCGGGGTCGGCCCGGCCTCGCCGCCCGGCATGTCCCGCGGCCCCCGCTGCGACCCTCCGCCCGACTTCCTCCCCCTCGAGGGCGCCAACCACCACCACAACCACCACCACCACCGCCGCCACTACCACCTCCACTACCGGCGGCAGGCCTCGCCGGAGCCGCCCGCCGCCGCCGCCACCGCCGCCTGGGTAGGCCGGCCGGGCTCCCGCGCATCCCCGGCGCCGCCGACGCCCGCCGCGGCCGTCTCTTCCTCCTCCTCGCCGTCGCCGCCCGCCGCCTCCCCCTCGCCCGCCGTGGCCTCGGCGGCGGCGCCCTCCTCGCCGTCGCCGTCCCCCGCGGCCCTCTCCAGCTCGTCGGCCGCCAGCAACAAGAGGAAGCGCGACAACAAGGCCAGCACCTTCGGGCTCAATTACACGCTCCTGCTCGGGCCCGGCGGGGAGAGCGGGGGCCCGGCGCCAGGAGACGGCCCCCTGGGAAGGCCGCAGGCCGGCCCCGACGAGCCCGCCTACACCGGCACGCCGTGGAAGAAGAGCAACTACAGCCAAGGAGTGGTGGGGTGAGGAGGCTCTCCCGGGGGTCCCGGTCTCCCTCTCTCTCTCTCTCTCTTTTTGGAGGGAGGCCTAGAGAAGTCCAGTTGGCCCTCCCCATTCGCTTGGGGTTAGCCAGACCCTGTCAAAAATGGGGGGGGGATCACAAATATCAAAATGGATGTGTGTGTCTGGAGGAAGGAGGCCCAGGAGGGTCCCCAGGGCCCCAGCCAGGCCAGGGAAGGGGAAGGGGTGGGTCAGCTATACAGTCCCCCCTCCCCATTCTCTAAGGTTGGGGGCACAGGACCCCCTGAATGTGGGAAAACCGTGAATAACGCTTGGCCCTCCCAAACCATCTTTCACACACACACACACAGCATGATCGCCCTGTTCAACCCACCATGGACTCCTTTGAGGCACCAGGGTTCCTTCGCAAGGCAGAAGTGGGGGGCTGGTGGGGCTGACGGCCACCTGCACGGCTGCCCCACACCCTTTTCAAGAGGGACTGGCAAGCCTGTGATCAAACCCATGGAGGTTCAACCTGCAAATGGTGGAGGACTGGCTGTAGTGAGCTGGGAGGTGGGCAGGCAGAGGCTGCTCAGTATAGGGGGCTCCCTGTTGTATAAGGCCCCATGTTTTGAAAAAGCGGGGACGTAGGGTTCAGAATGGGGGGAGGGAGGCGAAACTAGGAACCGTCTCTAGCTAAGGTTATAAAATGGTGTGGTTGCTCCAGAACCATGTGTACTTAATTGATTGAGAAGCACAAGTATTCTAGGCAAAGGTTAATATATTTCATTTTTTTCTAAGGGCACAGCTGCGTGGGAGGCATACCTTTGGACCTAGAGGTCCCCATGGGTTTTGTCCCAGGTGCCTAGGATGCCTGGTGTTCGCTGAGCGCCAAGCAAGCAACTTTTCCATAGGTATCTGTGTGCACATGTGTAGGTATATACAGGTGGTTCCCCACCCTTTCACACACAGGCACACACATGAAGGGTGATCCCTTGAGATCCAGAATGTATTTCCAGAGCAGCCCTCCAACTTGAACCCTGTGCATCAAGAAATATTGGGAAGGAGTAGAAGGGCAGTGGTTCAGGCCTAACTTAAGTATCAGCAGTGATAGGTAGTGGTAGGGAGAGTTATTTTACTGTAAATACACTGGGAGGGGAGCATGCTGAACTATTGCTTGAGGGCTCCTGTGTAATAAGTGGATTGCTGTACAGAGCCGTGGTGCCTCGACTTAGTTCTTTACGTTGTGGAAGGCCTAAGGGAGCATGGCCTTCCTGCTGCAGAGGTGTGTGCTTGGAGTGTACTTGGCGTATCAATCGCTTTTGGTCAAACTAGGAATGTGAAGTTAGGTTGATCGCTGATGGGAGTGGCTGAATGCTTGTGGCTTGAAAGAGAGAGAAAAAACTTTGCAGGTGCTGGTATGTGAATCTTGTGGCGTCAGTTATAATCTGCAATGTAGTGATGCCTTTGAATAAGAGATGGTCTCTTTAAAATGCTGTCTGGCAATCTTGGCCCAGAAGCACATGGTGTGGGAAGCAAGAACATGTTCCCAGTTTTTGTTTGGAAGACAGATTTCTCTCTCTGTCTTTGAAGAGGAAGGTCACAATATCTGTCTTGAGGCAGAGAGAGAAGTTTGCCTTTCAGATAAGGATTAGAGGTACGTCCTTGTTTCCTATACCATGTGCTTCTGAGCCAAGATGGCCAGGCAGCATTTTAAGCAGAATATCATTTGTTCAGATAATAAAGCTGGGAGGGGGGACTTTATGGCGTATAGGTCAGTATACTCTCCCCTTTGTAAACTGTGTACTTCCTGTGTGTGTATAGGGGGCCTTTAACCTGTCGTTGATTATTTTTGCATGGAAAAGGATGAGGAACTACCTGGATGTGCATTTTTTTTCTGTTAGGAAGGGCTAGAATAAGTAAACATGCAGCATGTTCTTAAATACCACAGTAACAGGCACACATCCTGTACAAAAGGATATGCTCAAGTTTGAATCTTCTGATCCTTGTGATGTTGCAGCATGTGCTCCAGCACATGGGAGCACGTGGACCAGGAAGCATATTACACACAGACTGTGCCTGATAAAGAGCATAGTGCACAGAGGATATATCTTTGGTGTGACATGCAGGCCTGTGTGTTCAGTGAATCACACTCTTATATAGAAATCACCTCTTTTCAGCTCTTGCAAAGCCTCTTTTAAAATGTGAAAGTCCACATTTTTCTGAAGAGGAGAATCTTTGTCACTCATGCTGTTTCATTATGCAGGATCCCCAGAGATAGGTGCTTTTCTGAATACAAATGTGCTTGTGTGCAGAGCAAAGAGGGCGTGGAGGAAAGTCTTCTCCGCAGTTGATGCACAGCTTCTCCGTGGCGTGTTACACTTAATTTAATAAATTTTTGTAAGGTATTTAAAGGTGTCCTGAAATGTTTTACCCGCATTCCTACCTTGTTCTTGTTTCTCCATAAAATCCTGTCAGTTGGTTTTGTTTTTATCTTTTCTGTATTATTTAAATTAAAAGTCCATTGGAAAATGATCAAGCATCCTGGGTGATTGAATTTTTTTTTTTAACTGTAGCAGCACCAAGTGTGCCTTGTGGTAGCACATTTGCAGGAATTTTGCAGTAATATGTACATTTTGCCAGTACAATGTTGAATAGAGCAATTTGATTTTAAGTTGTAGCTCTTGAATGGGCAGTTTCAATAGAAGTCTGATTCTAATGTATTGTTCAGTTCTAATATTTTTTGTTCACATTGAAATTTTTCAGAAAATTTCACCCAAAGTTTGTTTCTGATTTTATGCACAGCACCCCTGCAGATCTGGCTTCAACTGAACAACCCATTTCATCCACAGCCTTGTGTCATGACCCTTAAGAGTGGCCTAGCTGGATTCTGCTTTGAAAGAATAAAATTACTCATAAAGGAAAGGGACCGTAGTCATCTCTGAAGTGAAATATTGCTTTCTTATATTTTGAGATATCTTTCTTCCTTTCCTGAGTACTCGCCCTTGTTATACATATTGATTTCAGTGGCTGAGTGGTTTATAATAAACAGAGTTTGCAGCCCAGGAAGCACGTTGCTTCCAAACAAACAGAAGAAGGTTTAGAGCTAGTTATGCACTGTCAGTTTCCATCTCTTTACCATGGTAGTCTCAAGGTGGCATAAGTTTATCAATCCAGGGACGGCACCATACCATAGCTTATAAGTGCAGGCATCACTCTATACCACAAAGGACCAAACTTGTACCATAATCTATGAATCCAGGCATCACACTATAACATAGTAAAGGTTCCTTAACCATGATTTGGTTTGATACTTGAGAGAAGTCAATGGTTTGCAGAAACATTAAACTGTGATTTCTGTGTATAAGCCTTGAGCTGATGGGATTTCTCCTCCATTTCTTTCCTCTCACACAGTTGTGAGCAGCTTAGATGATTTTTGCATCTGTTTTAAACAACTATGGTTTGTTGCTGAAGTGGGAACCCATTTCCCTTCATGTGATACTAGACTGATTCCTGCCATCCCTGAACTCCCCTGCTCTTGTTAGATGTCTCTTTGAATAAAGAATATGGCTAGACAGCAATAACATCCTGTTCTGTGTTTCTGCAGATTCCATTCTAACTTTCACCCTGCACCTTACCCCTCATGACTCAGTACAGGGTTAATTATGTCCCACCAGAAGTCACCAGGACAGCACTTCATCAGGTCCTTCCAGGTTACTGATTGGTCAGTTTGAATGTCCTGCCCTAGGAGTTTCCCCCTCAGAGAAGCTTCTTTTGTCTTAGTATGGCTGGTTGTCTTCTTATCTGCAAGTTATACATATATATACATATGCCATGTATGCACACAAACGTACATATCCATATTGGTATGTCTTTGGACTTTTGAATTTTAGCTCCTGAGAGTAAACTTAGGTTAGATGGTTGTATTTCCCTTTATTTTATTTCTGAACTTAAATACGTTGAGTTAGGAGATGGAGTTGGTTTAATCCTTTTGTCCATTCCGAAGGTTGGCCTTGCACATCACCTGGATTGCTTGGGTGACTTATTTTTGAAGAATTCAAAAGAAGCTCTGGAAAAAGTGTCTCTGCTTCTCCATATATGAAAATCATAAGCTTGGATTCTCTGTAACCTGCTTATGAGTTTTTAACTATTAAATGAGGATTACTGATATTGATAGTTGCAAACCTGTCTCCTGAAATATAAACAAGAGTGTCTTCAAAAGTACCATTTTTAGTCTCGTAGAAATCAGGTGTTAATAAAGACAGAGCAGAGAGGGCGTACATACCCTAAAGGTAACAGATCCCATATGATCACAAAAGCCAGCCCTGGTTAGTGCTTGAATGGAGGGCCACCAATGAATACCAGGTGCTCTGTCTGTATTTCAGCTGGCAAAACTACCTCTGAGTATTCTTTGCTCAAGAAAACCCTATGAAATTCGTGGCTTCTCCGTAAGTCAGCAGGTGACTTGAAGGCACATATGCACAACCAAACAGGGCGGTGCTAGGTAAGTGCCCTAGAAGTGAGTGGGCTGCAGTCCCTGTTGGCTCTAGCAAGGATGGGTAACAGTGAGGGATAATGGGGGTTGTAGTCCAGGAAAATCTAGAGGTCCACAAGTTGTCAGTCCCTGGAATGGAATATCTGGAAGGCTTAGATTCTGTTCTTATGCTAGTGTGGACTTAATGCTGTATACATGTCTCCCAGCATTGTTCTTCTGTGTTTGAAGTGGGACTAGTAATGAAACAGCTAATGTTTGTGCAGTATTAAAGGGGTTCATACTCTTTAAGAAATGGCATATATGTTATAAAATCACAGCACATAGGTGTCACTTCTCTAAGAATGTTTTTACTTAGTTTGTCGACATGGTTTGCTTTTCACTCTTACAAAGGTAGGCTATTGAGGGGGTGGTGGTAGTTGCTAATTGCATCTTCTAAAGACTTGTGAAATGAATGTACTTAAATTTTTACAGTACTCTATGTCTATTCTCTGTGAGATAAAAGGGATGTTGATTTATTGGTCCTTGTTTATCAGATAGTTATTTGCTGCTGTTCTTATACTTCTTGTATCGCTAATAGCTTTTCTGTTGTAAACCAGATTACTTGCATTGTATAGCTGTATGATTAGTCACTTCTGTGGCTAACTCAGGTTCCCTAATCCTATTATATATGCCCTGAGTGAAATGCTCTGTGGTGTTAGCTGTTCTGTCCATTTAACCTTTTAGATTGGTCTGAGTCATATTTGAAGGATGTGCCTTGATACATTGAACACAATATTGGAGATCTGGCAAACTTGGCTGTCTAGAATGGATAATGATTTCTTATGCCAGTGGTCCAGCTGTATATAATAAATACTGAACATTGAACAGTTGGTTAATCTAGTTAGATAATGTTTTATACCAAGGGTAAGTGAGGCATGGACTTGGGGTTGCATATATCCCCCAAAGCTATTTTTGTGGCTTCTACCTTCCCCAGACTGTCCCAGGCTGGCTTTTATTTCTGGCAAGAAAAGAATGAGTTGTTGCTCTTGGAAGTGTGCAGAAAGCAGCAGTTCATATTTTTGTAGATCTCGGGGCCCACATTCTCTGTTTAATATTTTTTTAAAAAATCTGTTCTTCAAAACCTGAAATTGACTTTGTGGAATTTCTGGTTTAAATTTTTTTTTTTTTTTGGAGGCAGGGGAGAACCTGTGGGACCCCACCAAAAGGTTTCAGGGGCAGAAATTTGACTCCCAGACCTACTGATGTTGCCTACCTCTATTGGATATCATAGCCAAGAATAATTCTGTGGAACTGCAATTATAGTTTTGTCTCTGTTACCTGAGATCCGTTTAAGTGGAGATGTTTAAAATTAAATTTAGGAACTTCTACATACAAAGCTTGTGGTTTATGCCCTCTCACAGAGAGAGGACCATTTCCTGTTTACATGTTGTCTTTAACTGATTAGAGGTATCAGCAGTTAAAAGTCCCCCTCTGAGACTGGAGTTTCACTAGGTAACTCAAAGTAAGCTCAGCTGAGCTTTCTCATGATCTTCCATTAATCTGCAGAGTCTGATTAGAGATAGAACAACTGTCTCATCATCTATATGTTTTTCTTGCTGAACTTTAATTTTAGAATTATAGGAACCAAAGGCATTCTGTATGTGTGTAGAATTCTCTGTGCCATAGTCCTGCTAGATATACCAGCCTTGGCTGTCTGTTCTTCAGGTGACATATAATCTTGTAGTGCCTTTTTATCTTTGAAAGTATTTTATGCAATGATTCCTCTGCACCATCCCATTAAGGAAATTTTATGTATAAAATCAAATGAAAACAGGACAGTATCAGGTTTACAAGATAATGTCCACAAATTTTCATGTTTAAAAATAATCTGCATATACGTTGGAGAATTGGAACCCATTTGATATTTCATATTAATATGTTAGCTGTAGGCAAGGTGAGAAAGCTCTCTGGCAGAGCTGTTTTGAAAGTTTCTCAGTAATGCTATGTATTAGTTGTCTACCTATAAAATTAAAGACACAGTAGTACAAAAATCCCAGTCTCAGTCTTATGCTCCAAGAAATTATTAAAGAACGAGGAAAAGGCAATGTTAATAATCTCAATGTGACAACATTGTTCACTGAATTATACAATTATATAATTATACAGTTTAGTGAAGGAAATAACCAAAATTTCAATCTATTATAAATTATTCCTCCATGTTTTGTGGAAGGTTCTATCAACATAGAAACAAAAAACAACCTTTCACGTTTGGAAATATTTCATATTAATTATTTCATTCATTTATTCACTCTGCAGTATAGAATCTATAACTATACTGGTTCTGTCTTTAGATTGGTACAATAAAAATGTTATTGGATCTATTTATGAAGACAAACACTGGTTTTTCTGTCCAGATTTAACTGTTGCACAGAATTGTGCCACAATGAATGAGTGTTAGTTAGGTACCTGAGTATAAGTCTTGACCAAAAGGAAATAAATTTATTTTATGTGTTCAGTCCTCCCAAAACATTTCATCTTCCTTCATGAAATCTAACAAACGTGGTCAACTTAATTAAATTGCGATAATCATATTTGTTTTAGTCAGTTTATTAGAGGAAACAAGCTAGTTTTCCAGTATTATGATACAAATAATTGTGAATCTGTTAATAGATTGGAGACAAACAGCTTGTTTTCTTTCAGCATAGACATATAACTAAACAAATATGCTTCTGGTTGGTTACACCCAGTGATAGTAACACGCTAAAATTTCGAGTTCTGGTTATTTATTCAGTATTTTGAAGCTCACCCATTATTTTTGCTGTGGTATTTTTTGAGAGGGGATCTAAGGCAGTCATCTCTGGACTAGAGCAGTCTTCTTTCCAATATTCAACAGGATATGTGAAAAATGATGAAAAAAAGTGTGAATTTTTTTAAAATCTCATTCACTGTATAGCATGGGAGCACTGGGGGGAAATTATCTTTTGGAAATACATAGGAAATCAGGCAAATAGGAGATCAAACTGTTGATCAAACTTTTGGGCAATCTAGCTGTGTATAATCTGCTTTGATGGGCAGTGGCTCCAAGAGCATAGGTTGAGGTCTTTCTTATTTGCTATTGATTCTTTCGCTTAAAGAAATTAAACCAGCGGCCTTCAGCCTACAAACCATGCACCCCACCACTGAATTTCAGTGTCTCAGATCCTAATTCTTGGCCCTTCCAGGACTCTTCAGGATGTTAGTGGGTTTGCTTACTTCACTACCTAAATAGTCCTGTAAGCGATTGTTTGATATGACAGAAGAATTTATTCTTGTTGTATCAGTTAATCCTCTAAAGGATCTTTCAAATTTCAAAAAGTTAGAACCATTAAGAGCCAAGATAGTATGATACAGTTATTGGATGTGTACAAATATGCATGCCTTCTCTAACCCCCTGATTTCACCATTTACTTAGGCCCTAGGCTGAAAGCAGATAGTTGGCTAGTTACTTCGTCCACCCAGCAAGCAACTAGCAGAGTTATAGAGTGCTAGCTCTCTGCACTCAAGCTGCAAAAATTGAACGGAGTCTACCAACACAGCCCTCTTATACTGATACAGGGCCCCTCTCCAGCTCATTCCTTCTTCAAGAATAAACCACAGGCACAAATCATTTTTGTGAATGTTTAGTGTTTTTTTTTTAATACATGTGACTCGAAACCATCCTTTTCTTTGAGTAAGTGAGTTTTGCTGCAGTGTTGTAGATAGGGTAGCCATCCCTCCATTAGAGGGAATAATGTTGAGATTTATATGTGCTTACCATATGTGTTCTCACTATGAAGGGACTTCTGGGTTACCCGGTCATTAATTTGATCGTTACCTAATTCTTTTATGTGTGCCTGAATTTCTGGCTAATCCATTATTGCTGGCAAACTGTTGAGCCCAAAGAGTACTGTGTAGACTACTGTCTTCCAACTAGCCATTTGCCAGCCAGTCTGATAATACTACACTTCCAAATCTTGTGGAGCTTTTCTTGCTATGTGTCCCATTGCCACTATATAGGATAGATGAAATCCTTCAGATTTTGTTGCCTTTTGAACTGAAATTTTAAAAAAAAATGATAGATTTTTTTTAAAAAAATTTCCAAATGTTTGCTTTACCAGTCTTGTAATCACAGTATTAAGAACTGGTAGGATATTTGTAATGCGTTATCACATGGGTAGAGAGCCAGCGTGGTTGAGCGTTGGACTACAATACTGGAGACCTGCTCAGCTGTAGAAACCCACTGGGTGACCTTGGGTGTGTCACACACACTCAGCTCCAGAAACCCCCATGATAGCTTCCCCTTAGGGTCTCTGTAAGGGTCTTGAAGGCAAACAGTAACAACAACAATGACAACCACGTGGGTACGTTGTATCATTATTTGTGAGTAAAAGCAGCCATGTGTAAACATTAAACATATCCTTGAAAATACTATCCACTAATTAGAAGTTAATTAATTAATTAAAATACTCCAAGCTAATTAGCATCATTTTCTGAAATAGTATTAGCGTCAATTTTTCATTATTGGATGCTTCAGAAAACTTGAGATTTGTATAAACTGAGACAATCTTCTCTCTCCTTTCATGAACATGGTTATTTCTTGATTTGATGTATTTGATGTATTTCTAATTCTTCATGTTTCTTGGACAAGTTGCAGCTGAATTAACAAAATAATTGTGCAAGGAGTTTTTTCAGTGTGTCTGCAGAGTTTTCTGTTGGAATATTCTTGGAGTGGGGATGTCCTTGAGTAGGAAAAACACACATTCCTGACCCTCTTTGACCCCTGATTTTTCCTTTCTTTTCACAGGCATTCCCACCTGTAGTTTTGAAGACTGTCCCAGTAATCTAGCTGCTATGTTCTGAACTGATTGCAGTTTCTAGTCAGTCTTCAAAAGCAGCCCCATGCAATATATTGCAGCACTGTAATTTCAGTATCTACAGGCATGGGCCAGAGAGGTCAGTTTTTCTCTGTCCAGGTGAGCTGCAGTTTGACCATCAGTCTTGCTTAGCTGGTGAAAGGCATTAAGTACTACAAATGCCACAAGGGCATTTTCCAACATACAGTAAAATAATATGGAATGCTGCAGTGAGTTTGAAATATGTTGCTGTCTAACTAGCTAGTAGGACATGAGATGGAATATCACGTACTGGTGACAAATGTAGAGGCAGTACTTTTATATCCTGTTGCGGATCTACCCAGGCTAATTGGTATGCTGGGGTTACCATGGGTAAAGATTTCTACTGAAAGCAGGTGGCTTCTCTGTGGGCACTGACAGATATGAGACACCATTGGATGTTGCCTGGTAGTAGAATATTCACCTGCTGCAATAAACTGTTTCCTGTATCATACTGCTACAGATACCTTGGGATAGGTAGTTTCCAGTTACAGAATGCAGTAACCTTCCTTGAAAACTGACATTTTTCACATGAAAACAGCAGTTGTCCATGTTATCACTTCTTACCATACAGGAATTCTTTATAAAGCATTAATGTGAGAAGTTTAAAAAAGTATATGAAGGAAGGGATGACTACTCTTGCGTTGTTATCTCAACAGATAGTGTGAATTATTCCTTAACATTGTGTTTCAAGAGACCATTACATTGCTGAGGGAATGAAATTAATATTGCATCATGCTCTAATAGATGTAGTTCAGAGAGCTGGGAGTTTAGGACTATGTGAGTCCTCATTTGACTCTGTTGCTTTGCCGATAAGGGAATATTTATCATAACCTTGATTCTTTTATGTGCCTACATGAAAGAAGTGAGGTACTGTTTGTGTCCTGTTCTGTATAATAGCCCAGGAGCAAGATCTTTTAAAATACTGAGTGTCAACTTTAGAAGAGTGGACTTCAGTTGAATAAGTGAATTTATCTTAAATGACCTTTCTTGCAAATCCTTTATTTGTAGCACTTTTCAAATTTCAGTTCATATCCTATGTATACCCACTTCCTCCCTCTTTTTCCTCATTTTTTTGTAATCACACTTTTAAAAAACCAATTAAAATCAGTTTTACAGTTCTGCTCCCAGTGTGTCTCAAGAATAATTGAGTGGTTTGGGAGTTGAAATCTCAAATGTGTTGAAGAGCTGTCTTTCTCCATCCTTGTATTTCAAGTTTATTGCTGTGTTTGGGTTATAATACTTGAATATACGTGTCCAGGGGTGGTGAACCCGCTCTGTATTTTATGGCTGCCACTCCCATAGCTCCTTCAAGTTGAACAAGAAGAGCTCTCTTATTGCTTGACCCTATTTCAGCCTTACCTGACCTTATGCCCAGTATGAAGAAATTTGCCACATGTATTTCTGAAGTGCCAGTTGGTAGCAGGAGACAAGGAAGCTAATTGGAAGCAGGTGCCTAGCATCTTCAAAACAGGGAGTTGTTTCTTACCTATCTGAATCCTTATCCCTGCGATATTTGGAGACTGATTTTTTTTTTGGGAAAAAAAAAAACAGCTGGCGTCTTCTAATGTTATAAGGAGTGATAATGAGTAAGCTCTGGAATGTAGCCTGCTTGCATCTGGAATGCTTTGGGATGCTTCTGTTGGGGCAAGGGCAGGCATATCAGGAAACAAGTGCTTTTGCCGCAAATGTGTTTTCTCTTCCTGTGTGCTCCTTATTTCTCTCCCCACCACATTGCAATGTAGTGTGATGCCATCACTCAAAATAACTACTGTATGTTTCCATCAGTTTTTGTCTGCTGTTGGATTCACCCAAGCAAATTTTAGGTTACAGAGTATCTTACTTACAGAATAACTTTCTAGCTGCTGCAATATGGTAATAGCATATTGCATACTAATAGGTACTCAAAAATGTTTGTGAATTTTATTTTTCGTAACATAAATTAAAACAGTGGACTTCATGTTTAGGCAAGATGATATTCTCTTCCATGATTTACATTTGAGGAATCCTCTTTCTGGGACTATGCCCTATTGAGGATGCTCACCTCATTTCCTGTGGTACAAAAATATTGTCCACAGGTTGTTGTTCTTGTCTCTCATTTCACTTTTTCTCTCTCTGTTAATGGAGAAATCTGTTTGTCCAGCTGGCCAAACATTAAGATACAACTCTTACAGCTCTTTATTCCAGAGAGACACTGACAGTTACTCTTGTCAGTTTTAATAGTATTATGTGACTGCAAGACAGATGAGTTGCTCAAAAATAACTTTGATCTTCTCCTTTTAGTGTATTTTTCAAGTAATTGATTAAAAAAAAATCCCAGTGTCCTACATAGGGTGTGATGTGATTTGGCATGTTATCCAGGTCATTGGAAAGAGAACATACTCTCCTCTGTGCACCTGCCCATGTTTTCATATCTTCTGCTTTTTGCCCTGCCATCCTTCCAGGTACGTTTAGAGGGAACATGGGAGAGGGCCTTCTGGGATTTCTTCCCAGAAAGGCTAAACTGGCACTCTTTATACTATCTTCCTGCACACAGAGGAAACCTTTTCATTCTAACAGGCCCTTGAGAATTGATTTTTCTTCTGGGGAAAACTGGCCTTTTATAATGTGCTGGACTTTTCTTTATTTTACTGGGTTTTTAAAAAATGGCTTATGTTTTTAATTGGTTTTCATTTTATGGTGATTTAATTGCTTTTTAACTTTCGTATGCTGTGAATTTTTAACTATATTCATTTTAACTGTTGTCAGCCTCTTTGAGTCCCAAACTGGGGAAAAAGCAGGAGATTATGATAATCAGAGAATGCTAAGAGTTGGAAGAGATCAGAAGGGCCATTGAGTCCAACCCCTTGCATGATGATGATGATGATGATGATGATGATGGTGGTGGTGATGGTGATGGTGGTGATGATGATTTGACATATTTACTAATCAAAATTTATCAGCGACCCAACACCATTGAACAGGAATATTGTTAAAGAAAAATATAAACACACTTCATGTGGGTTAAATATTATGAGAGTCAAACTTTCTGTAAAAATTAAGTTTATTAGAGTACTTGTTTTTCAGATTTTGTGACAACATGCACTTCCTTTATATTGTTTATTTAAATGTAAGAAGAGATGGTATTAACACCATTAATTTTATGCATGGTATGCTATGGTTGTCTGCTCGTTGACATCCAACAAAGTTTAACTTGTGTCCACTAATGCTGGTTGTCCTATGGGCAGAGAGGAAATTTCTTGGCAGGCAGAGTGTGAGCTGTCTAACGTACATTGCCTACCCCTTGTCTACAAGGTCTCAGCAACATTTCACCACTTTCATTTTTATAGCATTATTTACTTCTGAAATATATTTGAAATGCATTTTCTAAAATTCCCAACTCCCAAGGGCATCAGCATAATAAGAAGACAAACCTCAGTGGGCTTTGCAAGGCAGGCTGTTGTGGGTGATACAGTATGCAGTCTTACAATTTCCTTTATCTCCGGGGAAAGATAAAAACGTTCCTAAATCATCTTATCAATTATGTAAAATGAAAGTTGCTAACAATTTGAAAATTTTGTATTGTATTAGAAGGACTTTATAGGTTCTTTAAATATCAGAAGTTTATTCCATCATTTGGGAAGCTGCTCACTGCCAAGATGTAGGCGGCCAAGCATACTTTAAACAATTATTTTATATCAGTTGTATGTACATAACAATATAGTGAAGAAGCGCTGCTTTAGACAGTTATAAGGGTTGCTTACACAGCCAAGTATTATAGGTTGAAAGGACAGTTCTTCATTGCTTGCAATAAAAATAGGCACGCTAGTGTTTTCTAAGGTGGAATTCAAGATTTTATACTTTTTGAAACATGAAGTAGGAAAAAGGCAGGATGCAGCTACAAGTAATTGCACTATGCCACTTGGGCTGGGGCAGACAAAGTATGGCTTATGGGCTTTATGTGGCCCTTGAGGGCTAACAAATTTTTTTTTTTGAAAAATTTCTTTTGCTACAGAGTGACCAAAAGTGATCTCTAGGGAATACAGAAGATAATTTTATATGTTTGGAACCCCCCTGCCAGCCCCTCAGAGATCAAAATAATTTTTTGTGGAATTTTTTTTTAAACTCCCTCTCTCTCTCTCTCACTTCCTAGGGGTCCAGGAGTGCCCCACAATTTGCCCACATGTCCCATAGTGATTTGTGTCAAAAATGTGTGTGTGTATGTGTATAAATATAAATATGCAGGAGTAGGTATGACCTTCCAAGTTCTTCTGGAAGGCTAATGCCCCTCCCAGCCTTGTACAATTGTCCACCCCTCCATTAGGGCATTTTGGTTAATAAATGTTTTTGATCCAGAGATTGTTATCAGTATTGCTCTATGATAGTGCAGTGAATATCCACATAAAACGCTTAGGAGGCAGGGCCACTGCACAGGGATAACAAAATTAATCAGAACTAGTATCAAATTCTTTTATGTGACCAAAGGTTTGCCTGGGATTTTTCCAACTCTGATAATGTCGTATAAGGTACTTTTTACTTACCCTGATGTTATTCTGAGAATTGGTTGATCATATAGCTATCTATTGTCAGTATATTATTATACCATTGGGTTAAAATCTGTTAATTGTATTACATCAGATCTTGCATGTAAAATGACTCAGAAATGCATGGCAATAGTCCCAGTACAAAAATTTGGATTTCAGCTCCTAAGATTCTTTGCCATTGAGTATGCAACTGGGGTTAATAGAAATCACCGTTCAAAACTTTGGGAGGGCACTAGTTTGGGCAAGTCTCTTTCAGTTTTATTTGAAGTGAATGAATCTGCTGAAGCTAGCTGTAACATAGGGGAAAAAAGAGAGGGAAATTCTGCATGAAAATAAAATGCTTAAGTATGGGTTCCTGGTGCTGCTATTACATATGATAGATAAGCAAAACCATACAAATTGCTTTTGAACAAATGTTTATTGTTCTGTCTAGTTTGAGTCAGGAACAGAGGCCGTAAGTGTTTTCTTGGATGTTCCTTCATGTGTTTTGCTGTATTCTTTGCTCTCTCTATGGGTGAAAGTATATTGCTGGGTAAATCTTTAAAAGCTTTACTGCTGTCTGTGAAAGAAGAAAATATTTGGGTGTCATCCAGATAAACATCCACAATTGCAAACAAGGATCAAACTCAATGTGGTGGTTTCTTTAGTTAATGTGTTTACCTTATTTGCACAGATACCAGTTTGCCATTTTTACGAGGTGTTAATTCAACTTTAAGTTTTAAATAATTAAGTTTTAAATAATTACAATTTGTATGCATTGTCTGAGTATATTAATATAATTAAATCATTTTTAAAATTACGTAATTTTAAATTATTTAAATAATTCCATGCTGACAGTTTTTTGCAAAGCAAGTGACACTACAGCAGTCTCCCTTTGTTTTGACTCACTTCTTTGCTTGAGAAAAGCACCTCAAGGAACAGAGTTTGAATGAGTGATACACAGCGTGGGAATCACAAGGCTTAACTCCCTTGCCTTCTTCCCCGGCTTCATGAGATTCATAGTGTCAATGTGTGAATAATACAGTTGTCTCATTCTTTCTGGTTTGTGAACTAAATTTAATTCTCTTTGGCCTTAGAAGTTCAAGGTATATGAAAAATTGGTCCTGAGAGTAAAAGGCGTTCTACAAAAATGGAGCTCACAGCAAATTCTCCAACTGCAATAGGAGCCTGGCCTTCTCCCAACAGTCATAAATGCTAGCAAGTTGAGTGCTGCTTTGGCTATCAGTCCTGCCTCTCCTTTTTTTTTAAAGAGAAAAGGTGATTTAGGCTTTGTGTGGTTGAGGGAGGGGCAAGACCTTCTGGGGAACATCATGGAGGGGTGAGCCATCAGTATAATACACAGGAAATCTCTGCATCCCACTTGCAGTACTCTTTTTTTTCTTTGAAGAGCCTGGCCTTGGAAAGGAATAGGCACATTTATATTGCATGTAGTGAAAATTGCTTCCAGAGAGACGCCCCTCTTCTTACAATACCCCTTGTGTCTTCTTAAAAGGATGGCAGCCATTGTTTTCGATTACCAGATCTCTTGGCCTTCAGCAAGTCTTTTGAAATCAGTAGCATGGACATTAATTAGCATTTTAGTGGACTTCTAAGCCCCTAAATTCACAGGACAGTGATGCCTGTGAGGAAAGGAAAGCACTTGGTCCTAATTAAGGGGCTATAGAATAAGAGATAATTACTTTATAACGGGTTTGTAAGAAACACAGTTAAGTTACTCTGAAATTCAGTATTCTTCAGATGCCATACTTTTTCTTTTTCTTTCTGCCTGCTTTTTTAAAATGAATGAAAATGTGGTGAACTGGCTAACTCAAAAAGAGATCACATTTTACTAGTACTAAAGGCAAGGTGAGAAACTTTATGGAATTCTACAGAAAGTTTTCTGTAATAGTTGTGTTTGAACTTCTAAAATCTTAGTCTTATTTATGTACAGAATCTAAAAATGCTGTTAAGTTTTTTCTTGAGTTTTTCTGCATTGGAAGAGTTAGGAAAATTTGGTTGAGATTGGTGCAAAGAAAAAAGAAAAAGCTGCCCAGTTTTTGGTTATCCACGGTAGACAAATTGAGAATTGAGGGTTTGAGGTTCCTTGCATCCTCTTGCTGGATTATTCTTGCATTAAAACCAAAAGAACATTTTCAGTTGTGCATCTGGGGAGAGTTACTGTTGGTGTGTTAAATGGATAATCTAACTGCACTTGATCATCTAAGAGTGACAGGGTTTGTTCTGTAATGTGGAAGTGCTAGAGGTGTATTTAAATTGTTTGCAGAATGTTCTCGTGTCAGGGCACTCAAAGTACAGGTATGTCCTTCAGTTTACACCTTGATAGGCACATTTGGGTCTGAGAGATTTTTGTAAATTTAACCAGAATGCAAGAGAACATGGTAGCTGAAGAGTGGATATCACTATTTTAAAGCCAACAGCCATTGAGAGAACATCAATATAGTTGATGCCTTCATTCTTAGCTTCCTTTATACTCATGTTGCTTGTACTTCTGAACATCCAGAGGTTTTGGATGTCTTCCAGGCCAGACTAGGTAAATTAGTTTTGCATTTATTGTAAAATATGAAAAATGACTGTGCAAGAGAAAAAAAGATTCTTTGTGCTTCTAGGATAGAAAGTAGACACTCTCCTCACCCTGCCCACCAGCATTAATTGTGTTTGGAGGCTTGACATTCAGTTGATTTTATTCCATGCAATATTTTTTAAATGTGGGCTCCTCCAGTATGGTGGAAGTTAGAATAAGCCTCATCATGTTCTGTTTCAGTGGTAAGAACTGTAATAGGAAGCTCACTGTTTTGCCCACAGCTGTATTACTTGCAGCATTGGATGCAGTACATCTTGCATAGAGCAGCATGTGGAAGAGCCTGATTGGATTCAGCATATCTTTTGCAATCCTCTTTTCCAGTAAGTTGCCTCCAGCTAATTGCTGTGGATGTTTGTAGGGGAGGTGTGGAAGAAATTCATTGGCGAGAACATCCCAACCATTACAATGTGCACATAGTTGTCTTGGCAGTGGCCTGGCACTGGGGGAGAAGACTGAATTGTGTCTGTGAGGTGTAGTAGTTTGACTCTGGCAAACCCCATCTGAACATAGATAGCGTTGCCATAAGTCAGAAATGATTGGAGGGAACATAACAACAAAGTGAATTGAATGAGCAGGATTGCAACATTTATATATGCAGTGTATGTCAGTCTGCGTGAGAGTGGGCAAGTGCCAGTCATCCAGTTTTCTGCCCTAGGACCATGGCAGTTATACCACCTCTGAAAATGGCGACCAAATTGGGGTGGGGGGCAAACCAGAAGTGCTCGCATAATCAATTCCACTTTTCTGTTTGGAGGGTGACTATAAAACAGCCAATGCTAGAGCCTGCCCTAAAGAAAAATGTATTTTAATGGCTTTGGGGGCATCTGAGGAACTAGAATGGCTCAAGAACGCTTGTTTGAGGGGAAGGCACATTTAGCTCGATGTATGTACCAGTTTTTCATGTTACCTATCAGTTGGGGGGGGTACAGTCTAGTCATAATGGCCCCTCTATGCATTTTGAGTAACTGGTTTCCACCCCATAAACTTTCCTCCTGCGTAATCTTAGTACTCAAAGTCTACTAAAGAATAAATGATTTAAAAAATGGAATCCACCTGTCCAAACTGGAATAGAGGAACAATATCATGGTATCTGGATTGATGTGCTAATGTGCATTCTCAGGCTTAAAAAACAATATGTAGCCATTTGAACTTTATTGCCTTTGGCAAGTGCAGGGAAGGGACCTTCAGGTTTAATCCCCACCTTCGGATATTGTAAAATGGACACACTGAAAAAACATAGTTAATCTGAAATAGCCAGAAACATTTTAGTGCTTCTTTATAGAATGTTCTCTGTTATGGGGCTGTATAGGTTGTTTCAATTAGTGTCAAGGAAGGCCTCCATGGTAGGAATTATCCAGTCTAAGGCCTACATCACGCATTATGAGGGACAAATTATTCTCCCACCCATACCTGTAGTGTTCAAAACAAATGCTTTAATTATATAGTGAAATATGTGTCTGAATATATAAAATAAATGCATCTCCAGATATATTAGCCAATTGTGAAGCCTGTACATTTCCCATTTTTCATGTAGCAGTGTAAGCAGCTGTTAGGATTATCTTTTAATGTGAGGACTGCAAGATCCTGATACAAAGAATTTGCAAAGATATATGGACAGTATGGAACTCCAGGGTCTTGTTGGAATTTTGAGATGCCATCCCTGAACAAACATGCAGTTTTGAGGAGGACAGGTGCTGTCTTAGAATCCCTGTTTATTACTTTTGACAAGTGCACCGTCTAACAAAATTAACTGAGTGAACAATTGCTTTTCTGGTACTTGAGAGAATAATTTATCTCAGTGGCTAGTTCTGCAGGCAGAGGTATTGAATGAGGTCAGAAAACAGAAGACGAAATCAATTGATTCTTCACTGATTTCTTGCTCCATTCCTCAGTCAAAGTAGTTCTGAGAGAACAGGAAACAGTTAATAGCCCTTTCTTCAGCCAAAGGAACAAAGCAGACAGAAGATTCAGAAGGTAGAAGAATAATAGCACTAGTTCTCTTGGACTTTCCTTGGAAAGAGAATGGTTTGTGTTTTCTGTTGTGGCTGATAGAAATAGAACTTGACCCTGTGTTTGAATGTGAATAAGTGGGTATTGCAGGGTATGTGTAGACCTGATTCCTATATGTGTGTTTAGTTTGAATGGATGAATAATTCAGAGGGGCTTGTTAAGGTCCATAATAACTGTTCAGTTTTGAATATGCATGCAATTCCCAAATGGATTTTGAATTGCAAGCATGACTGAAATACTCTTTTAAATTAGAAAAGCCTGTTAGAAAATTAAGTAGCTTGCCTGTCAGGCTGCTTTAATATTTCCAGATGTTTGCCAAATTGTAGATTTTATTGCTCTGATCTGCCTAATCCTGGTGTTATTTAAGCATTTAGAAAAGTTGGTTCATTTAGTTAGTCACTAATGATCAGTGCTAAATATACCAAAGTTGGAAATAAAGCTAGCCTATTTTTAAAGGTCCAAGTTAATTGTATTTTATCAGTTATGTTTGTATCTTTTTTTCCCCCTGGACATCTGAGTACAGCTTTATAGCCTACTTCTGATGAGTGTATAAAACCCAGAAACAGTAACCTGGTCAAGGCTACCCATTCTGTATCGCATGTGACTGGTGGTTCAGGCCTTGTGCCAAGGGAGGGCTTGTGCAGGCATTCATTGTGGCACAGCGGTGGTCTATAAAAAGTGGTTGCAATGTTGTGTTAATATTTCACGTTTCAGTACTTTGTGGTGTTTTTTGCGTGTGCTTGAGATGTTTTACTCTTTCTTGGTGGTGTTTGTGGGAAGGTGGCATGTGAATACTGAAAATAATTAATATTCTCCATCTTGTCCATGTACAGATGTTCCTCTTGGTTGCATCTGTTTAATAGCATTGCATGCTACCAGTGCTCGCCAGAGTTAAGCTGGTACAAAATACAGCTGCAAAAATATTGGCTGGAGTTTTTTGAAGTGGTGGTGATCAAGCACGTTAGGTTAGCTTCACGGCTTAACAGTCTGTTTCAAAGTGCTGACCATCACCTTTAAAGGCTGCAAATAACTTGACCAATATTTGTAAAGAATTGTTGCCTTCTGTGTGATTTCCCCACCCACCGGGGTAAACAGGAGGGGCCCACCATACTTCTGTTTCAGAGATTGACTTTGCCTTCTTACTCCTGTTTTTTGCATAACTGATTGCAGTCTTCTTTCTTTCAGCAAGATTTTGACCTTATTTTGGCTTGATTAGTGGCTTTTCTTGATAACACTTGTTTTTCTCATAGTTTATTTGTCGCATTTCTCTGTGTTATAAAATGTTGATGATTCTTGCAAAATGGTTTAAAGATCCTTTCTCTGCAACTGTAAACACTTAGTTTTATTTATTTATTTATTTAAAAGTGTCCTGTATTGGCCTACAGTTCAAAGAATTTGTGGGGTGGTTTACAGTACCTTATAAAAAGCAACAATGAAAGAGCAACAGTCAGTCAAATGGCTGTAAAATGCAGTGAAGGGCAATACGCAATAAAAGAGGTGACCGTAAAAGTCAGCAGTAAGTCCCAAGAGAAATAAGAACTTTCTCAGCGGCATTTAAATGAAAAACCATCTGGTTGGGACCGTAGAGCTTGAGGAGAGGAGACTGGAACAGTGATGAGGTGCTGCTGCTGAAAAGATCTTTTTGTATTGGCGTGCTGAGTGAAAATGCAGGATGGTAGACCTATGAAATGAGCCTCAAGACCCTTTTGAGAACCTAGTGGTGCTCCTTCTTGGTTTGGGGCTGGGTGTCTGAAAGACTGCCTAGCTTATCTGGGGTGAGCCTGTCTAAAATTTCAGGTGTTCATCATTGTTAAGTGTCTCGCTATCTCATCACTGATGGGAGACCTGGTTGATGGGCTCATGGGACAGGGCCTTTTTTGTAGCAGCTTCGTTGGCTCTATCCCTGTTGAGTTTTGAACAGACAATGAAAGGTGATTATTTTTTACCTGTTTTTGGAGTGAAGCCTTGTCAGTGTGTTTGGTTTTTCAGTTGCAATTTTATTGTACATTGCTTTGAAGGCCCTAATTTATGGAGGAATGGTACTAAACACTGATGCATAAATATAACAAATAATACCTTTTTTGGTTATGAAACCAAAAAGCACAAAATATATCATGCAACCTTTAGAAGCTTCTTCATCATGCAAAGATGCTAAGAATCATACAAGCAAAGAAAAGTGATGATCTAGGGTAACAGGCCTATGTTTGTCTCAGATGTGACTTCTTTTGTCAGTTAAGATGGTCTAGGGGGATATGTGTGCAGACAGCGGCCACCCATAAAAACTCAGACATGAATGTTTTATCATAATAAAAGTTCCTGAATTGAGCTTCCAAGTATAACTGGTGTGACAGGCGTGCACAGCATCAAACAGACAGAAGGATAGATAACAAGAGATGGAAGGGCATGCACAATTCTGTAGGCTGCTCATGATTCAGATTTGTCCATCCACAGTGAACATGCCAGCTCTTCGCAAAGTCTGCAATACTTCTAGTGATCCTCTTATTAGGTTTGTCTGGGTTTAACTTCAGCACGCCAGTCCTCACATGCAGTAAAATAGCTTCCAGGCACTAACTGAATCCTATTACTTTGGCTCTTGGATATTTTTTTTTATTTTATGGTATAATTATCAGAATGCACTTGTCATGTTTTCTCAGCATTTTATATATCTTAAATGGAAATCACGTTTCATATAAAAGTTTTTTTGTGGTTGTAGTTATTGGCTGCTAGTGACAGGGTTTATTAGAACAAGAAATGCTTGGTTTTTATTGAATGGTTGGCTTTAGAAGTTCAGTTATGTTTTAGTTTGAAGTTGGGATATTTCTTTTAGTAGACTTGGCTTAAATGCTGCATTACAGTTCTTTCTCTCCCTGTCCCCCCGCAACATGAAGCTTACTGCAGATAATATGTTCACTTTTTCCTGACATTTAGAAGAAGCATAGTTTGTGCCGTCACCACTGTTTGAATGTTGCACTGTGCCATGGAATCTGCATATACCCACGTACCCAATTCCTTCCTAGTTCCCGAACGTTCCTAGTTTCTGAGGCAGAAATTCTGTGCTCTGTGCTATACGTTAATGTGGCTGAGATGTGGCCGTCTTTTGTGTTTGTTTAAGTTCAAGGCTGGCCTTAATCAAATGGCACAGAATTCAAGGTAGTTACAGCTTCCTTTGCCCTTCTTTCATATCTATAGAGGGAGAAGTTTCCAGCAGTCATGGAGTAAATGTGAATACTTTATTTAAATTGGTACTTTTCCAACCTGCTGTCTATGCCATAGAAGAAAGTCTCTGTATCTCCATCATTAGTGTTATAACACACAGCCAAGCTTTCATTCCTGCTTGGAAATGATGTATTAAAAAATGTTTGTTTTCATGACTGACTAGTGATGCAAATCCTGTTGAACTCAACTGGACTTACTTCTGCGTAGTGATGCATAGTACTACAGTCTTAAAAACCTTTTTGCCATATTGTTACTTAAATTGACTAACCCATCACTCTGCTTTTCCAGTCTCCATGAAGAGATCACTGACTTCTACAAGTACATGTCTCCCAGACCTGAAGAAGAACGAATGCGAATGGAGGTGGTGAATAGGATAGAAAATGTGATAAAGGAACTCTGGCCTAATGCAGATGTAAGATTAACAAACTTTGGATTTGTGAATGGGGACAGGGTAGATGGGCAGTATTTTTCTTTGTACAATTATTGCATGTTTTGCCCCAGATGTAGGTGTGCTATTAGTTAGAAGTAATAAAATCTACAACTCTGCAACTAGAAAAGGGAAATCTTGGAATAAAAGTAAGCAAATGAGCCGTATTTGCGTAACTTTTTAAGAATTTTACTAGCGTGTTCAATGCTTGTGCATTTTCCCCTTAAAGTCAATATATTTGGGGCAGTGGAGGCAAAGGTACTGTTAGTTGCTTGTAAATAACTAGAATCACTGATGAATGGAGGGGTATACATCAGTTCCTCAAGACTGATGTTATGAGTGTGTCTGGGGGATGTAAGTCTACACCTGTCAAATACAGCTTTCAGATTCTGCTTCACTCCGTGCAGTTTACGGTTGTCTTGACTGTCCCTGTGAGAGGGAAGAGAACTGGAAACTCCCCAGAATAATGTTAAAGCAAACATGAGGCTGAATTTTGGCCATGGTGAGCTTTGGAATTGCATTCTGTAACTGTAGGGGATTTGAAAAAGGGCAATGTACAAACTAAGTAAGCAAAATTAGGTGACTGAATAGCCGTTGCTTTTGCGTGAGCTCAATTGCTGCCTGCTCTAAAAACTGTTTGAAAAACTCAGCTAATCGCTTGTTGGCTAAAAAATCATAGCAAACCTCTTCATTAAGGAACATCTGCACCCCCCTTCCCTCATGTCAAGTGCAGACTTCTCATAGTAACCTGGCTCAGTCATCCTCACTCTACACAATTGAATGTGATAATTAAAACGTTTCTGTTCCCTCCTATTCTGTATACAGACTTCCTGATCCTGTATGCTTCATAGAAAGATTCGTTTTAAGGACAGGAGGGTCGTTTTTTTTGTTTTAAAGAAGCCACTAGGGTTTATGTGTGTATGTATGTATAAAATAAAATCAGACTATTTAAGAAAAGGATAAAACAAAATTGGTGTTAAGAGAGCTTTTCTTAAACTATAATTTTATTTATAGAAGCCAGCAATTGTGTCATTTGCTCTATTGCTCCAGGGAATGTGCTTAGACGGAAACATTCCTAGTAAGTGAGAACTGTTCTTGGCATCAACTGGACTCCACCATAAGAGTGGCTAAGTGAGGCTTTGATTATCTTAGGGCTGGAACATCACAGCTGAGAAGGAAAGAAAGCGTGTTAAATTAATTTTATGAAAGAAAGTAAAGCTCCTTAAGAAGAACCAATGGTGCACAATTATAGTCTGTATGAAGATTAGATGTCTTCAAGTGGGTTGAATTCAAATCTAACGCATGCCTGGAAATGTGAATGTTAACTGGGGGTGGAGTTGTGCACATGCTGAAAACTGTTCCTTGGAAGTACTTTTTTGCTGCCTTGAAGAGCAGTTCCCTTCTCACATCCTGATTCTTTTAACTAGAGGTACCAGGGAGGAATAAACCTGGGACTGTGCATACAAAGCATGTGGTCTCCTTTTGAGGTATATTCCTTTCATCTCACTTGTCCAAAATGGAAAGCAGAGCCTGGACGTGTTATTTTTCTTTACTGTGATTCCCAGAAACTCCCATTCTGGGAGTTGCAGTCCAAGAAAGTAATATTTTCAAGTTCTGAAGAACTGATAAATTCACCCCAGTTTTCTTGCTATTGTTAAGAGCATACATATGAATTGCCCAATAAATGCTGTCTATATTGTAATATAAGCAACAGTGAATTTTGAGTTATTAAGAGCCAGGCAATATATTTTTTTCCTCTTCTCCCTTATTTTTCACCTGCAATATTGCACAGGTTTCTAAACTGTATGTGTTTTAAGTAATGTAGATTACTTTTCTCAGGTATGTTTTAAGTACAGTGGGGGTGTAAATCTTGGAAATAATTGGTGGATACTCTTTATCAAAGACCCTTCTCAGTAGGATCAAGCTTTTAGGAGTTGAACTCGGCTGATGGAGTGTCAGATAACAAAGATACACCCACAAGATGACACACCAAAGAGTTCAAAGTCATATCTTGTACATTATAATATTTTCCAAAGATTACCAGCTGAGGGCAGCAACAGTCAATATTAACTATTTATTCTAAATGTTTTTGGTGAAAACTTTTAACTTCCTGCTTTGTGGTATGTTTGGTTTTTTTTGTAGGTGCAAATATTTGGAAGTTTTAAGACTGGTTTATATTTACCTACTAGGTGAGTAGTTACTTAGTTACTACATTTTTATCTTCCCTTTGATCTAAGGAGTGCAAGGTAGCATACGTGATGTCCCACCTCCCTGGTGTTTACTCTTAACATCAAATTACTTGAAATGAAACTCTCTTTTTCCTGCTTACATTTAACTTGGAAGTGACACTGAGGTTGCACAGCAGCCATGATGATATTGTGGACCTGGAGAGTTACATAATTTTGTTAGTTGGCAAATTTGAAATCTACAGGAATTATTTTCAGTGTTAGTCGTGTTCCTGTTCAGACCTGACAGAAGTTGGTTTTATGAATTTGTTTATACTGCATTTATTTATATTCTGTCTTTAAGACCAGAAATGATTCCGTGGTGGCTTACAAGTAGGATAATGTTAGAGTAATAAAATCTCAATAGTTGATCAGTTTTATGTCTGAAGCATAGTGACCATTACAAAACACTGTGGCAATACGTTTGTTAAAACAAATTGATGGCAAGCAGAACACTTACTCAAAATCTTGAATGATATGAAAATTCATTAGGTTTCCTCTGTAATGGTAGATGACCCCATGGTATGCAGTGGAAGAAGCACCTGGTGATTTGGTCATTTACTTCCCCCTTTTCTCTATTCTTTTCTACAAAGAAGTTTTAATGTTGCACACATTGTCTTGAATGTGTTGCATCCATTGCCTGATCTGAATAAAAACTTAAAGGGCTTTAATTATCATTTAATACCTGGCCTAGACTGGTGGTTCTCTATCTTTGGCCTAGCAAATATTTTGGACATCAACTTCTGGGAGGCCTAGCCAGCTCCTTCAGTGTTCAAAGATTCTGAGAATTGATATCTAAAACAACTGGAAACTTAAAAGTTTGAGAAAAACTGGCCTAGAGAGATTAAAATGTGAAACATCTACCTCTTTAACTCTTGGGCTAGCTCATATTGGCTTAATAAGACATACATACAGATATCTTGTACTTGGTGTTCTGCTCTGTCCCACATACAAATGGAGAAATAATTCACAAAGCCGCAGTTGACCATAGCTTCTTGTTATGTTTGAACTGGAAAACTGACTATTGCTGGTGTATTTGAAACAAAGCAGAATGTGAAGCCATGGTTTTTCACATCCTGGCATTTTTAAAGCCATAATTCAAATGAATTAGGAAGGTATGGTTAATGGTGGCTTCTTGGTATATTCACGAACTGTTATGCAAGGGAGAGCAAAGAAGCCACCTAAGAGTGTATGAGGATTGTTGATACCTAAGCTTATTAAGCCAGGATTTGATTAAACGTAGGCAGTTTCTGCTGCTTAGCCAGGAGTATTTTAGCTTAGGTTGAATTGATTATAAATGTTTCCCTCCTATCTTTCCACTATAAACATCCACAAAGTGGATTAAATCCATATTAAATACACAATGATAAATAAAACCCAATCTGTGAACAAATAGTCTTAGTAAAATAAGCCATACAGGACAGAGGTTGCAGCATCAAAACAGTACCAAATTGAAAGCTCAAGTGGATGGGATATATAGGCCTCTCCCTCTTATCTGACAGGTTAGGGACCGGAGTACTCTGAGAAAAGGGATTTGGTTGAAAAGCAGAACCCATGTACTGTAAGGAGCTTGAAGGACTGATGGAGGCTTACTTGGAACCAGCTGCATGCATGCTGCTTGCAAAGTCAGCCAGTTTAGTGCCTCTCCCCCCTCAGCTCACTTGCAAGTAGCGTGACCTTGTGAGCAGTCCAAAGCAAGCCTCTTTAGGCAAGAAGAACTGATGAAAGAGCAGAGCTCCTCTTCAATGATTGGAACTTGTCCTTAATTTGGAAGTGTCAAAAAAGTGAGTTGTTAGATAATGGGGATCAAAAAGTGGGAGCTTCCTTTACATAGCTTGATACTTCAATAATAACAGTAAAGGCTTTGCAAAGCTTTTTGCACTGAGGAATTCCAAAGGCAAGGTGCCATTGCAGAAGAGGCCTCCTTCTCCCTCCCACTGGTTGATACTTGTTTTACTTTTGAAGTAAGTGCAATGTGGGGGAACGACCTTAGAGAATTCTTGAGCAGGTTCATGTGTAAAAATAAAATGCTTCAGAATACACAGTTTTATTAAGTAATTTTAAATTGAAGCCTACTTACACATCTCCTGTGCATTTCACTTCAGTGTCTGAAGCTGGGTTACTCCCTGATCCTTTTGCTTTCTCACAATTTTTGACCTGGGAGATCTGTGCCTGAGGGATGGAGATAGCTCTTGGGGGAATTTAAAGCCATGGAAGTTGTGTTATGTAAAGAATATGAGTTTGAATATAAGGAAATGGCAGTGGATCAACATTTACCTAACTTAAAGGCTGAGAAAATTCACTCTTAAGTGCTAAAAAAACACTTCTGTTCACACAGGAGTGTAAATTCAAGAGGCCCACTGCATTCAGAAGAGTCTTTAGATCTCAGTGCCTGGTTCTGTGATATGAAAATCTCCCCTTCTGATTCAGAATATAATTTCTGTTTTTACAAAGTTTTATTCAAATAAATAAAGGTTTCAAAAATTTATATGTTTTTGATTGACTGCCTTTTAATTTCAGTGATATTGACTTAGTTGTGTTTGGAAAATGGGAGACATTGCCTCTGTGGACTTTAGAAGAAGCTCTCAGAAAGCACAATGTGGCAGATAAAGGTTCAGTAAAGGTTTTAGACAAAGCAACTGTAAGTTATTTTTTCTTCTTTTGTTAACCATAATTTGGTATCCTGAAAAATGTATTTATTATCAAACACTATTTGGCCTATGAATGTTGTGAGTCAAATCAGTTAATGGTTATTGGCTTCCATTGCAGTTCAAATCCTGTATATATGTTGAAAGCAGGTCCTCTGCCACATGAATGAGGTGAAAGCCCTAATGTTCTGGAAGGGAACAGAGAAGGATTAGACTTGTACCAGTGTTAATGATCCCTTTGCCATTGCAATGAAATATGGGTGGTCAAAATGCCACCCAGACACTTGTCCAATTCATTCATGGCCATGGAAGAAGTATATGTCCTTCTGGTAGTGAAACGTTTTGCAAGCAGGAGATGATGGGAGAGGGTGTTAATTAGTTGGTTGAAAGAAGTCAGCAGAATGAGCAACAAATCGTTGCAACAGTTATACTGATGAAGAGGGACAAGGAAGATTGAGTCTCTCTCCAGAAGAACCACTAGCACCAGTTTCCAGGTACACAATTGTCACAAATACTGTCAATCTTTTGATGTGCCTTGTTGCCAGAGAAGTAATCCTGAGTTTGTTCTTGGCTTTGCTTGGAAGAAACAAAGCAGAGAAGGGAAGTTGTCTGCTGCCAGGCAATGTGCCAAACCACCTGTGGAGCACAAATCCATCGTTTGTTTAGCCATTTCCACTGCAAGCAAGAGCAGTTGAACATCAAGTGTCAAACATGCTTGTTGTAGCCAGCAAAGGAAGATTCCTTTATATCTCTGGCTTATCATATTGTGCAAAGTTGTTCAGTAGGTTGCATATACCTTAGGGTTCTTCTGTGTTTTCTAAGTCATCACACAGACCATTCTTCACAGCAGATAGGAGAATCAGAGAGAATTTGAATTACGTGGCTGCTGGTGGTAGGTTGTTGTTCAAAAAAACCCCTCTGACTTCAACATCTGTTCCCAAGCCCCTGGTTATATGGGATTCCTTGGATCTTGATCTTAGTATACAAGTTTCTTTGATTCAAAAAGGTATTTTGAATTTTTGATAGATTTGAGTGCTAAGATTTGAATATGATTAGCGTTCCAGTTGTTACATTTTTATAATTCTTTGTGTACTTACTCAGTTCCTGAGAGCAGAATTTTCTTTCCAAATACATACGAGAAGCAGTTTTGTGAAGAGCATCTCTCCTTTTTCTTTGTTAATTAAAGGCCTTGTTCAAAGAGTATCTTTTATTCTTTGGCCTTCTATCTCCCCCTGCTGTCTGTGACTAAAAGCAATTGCTTTGTGTTCGGAATGCTAAATCTCATTCCTCAAGTGCTGTGTAAAACCACTTGTGTACAGCAGAAAGCTGAATCCTGTAAAGATTTGTTTTGTTTAATTTTAAGTAGGTACTGCATTGGACTAAGACCAAGCAGAGTGAAAAAATTGTTTCTTTGAAATGAATGTGTTTTTCTTCTTTCCCCAGGTTCCTATAATTAAACTGACTGATTCCTTTACTGAAGTAAAAGTTGATATCAGCTTCAATGTACAGAATGGTGTAAAAGCTGCTGATCTCATCAGAGATTTTATCAAGGTTAGGTGATAACATGTAAACTCTTCTGATCTGAACATGGAAACTTTCAGTTTGTAATCACCAGTAGCTTTGGGCAGGTGTTTGCAACAGCAAGCATGAGGCGTGTGCTTAAAAATTCTAGCTGCTCTTCTCCCTACTCTCTTTTGTTTGTTAATCTGTTTTATTCCCCCCAATGACTGAGAGAAAAACTAAGGAAGTTGATGCCAAATACATTTTAAAAAGTTTAAAACAATAAAACAGTTAAGCAGCTTCATGCATTTATCTTCAAGCATTTGTCTATTTCTTATGTTTTAAAATCTCTCTGCTCTTAAGGGATAGAAGCTTAAGAGCCTTTTTGGTTCAGTCCCCAAAACTTGGGCTGATACCCAATATTAGCGTTAATATTAGGAAAATTGAGAAAGAATGTTAATGGTTCAGCACCACATAGGTGAGGAAAAATGAACATGGGTAAAAACTTGAGATCAGTTATTAGCTCCCTCCCTTCTTTTCTCCTCCTCCTCCTTTATGGCCAAGTGGAAAAATAAGTGAGGGCGTACCAGGAATTGTGGTTTAAATAAACCCTGGTAGGTTCATAACCAAATCAGCTACAAATCCCAAATGGTTGTGCTGGCTTGTTCAATTTTAATTTAAAGACTAAATTCGTAGTTTACGTGCAAAGGCAACTGAAATGTTGGCTAATGGTAAAGAATGAATTCCTTTTCCCAGTTTTGGTGCAGGAAGAGAGGAGGAGGAGGAATGCTTGGTGCTTTTAGCTACTGTCATTCCTCTTTGTGCTAAACCGTAGTCTTAGCATTAGTACTGCATCCAAACTAAGCTACAAGTATTATGTGCAAATGCAGCCATTGCTGACCCATTTAATGATTCTTGCTTTCAGAAGCTCTGTGACAAGTCACTTCCATGACAGGCTGTAACTTAAATATAATAATTTTGGAGCCCATAACAATAACAAGAATGCAATAAGCAAAATAAAATAGAGTTCCTGCTCTCAGGCTTACAGTCTGAGGGAGAGGATGAACAAGAGAAGAACAATGGAGAGAAATGTTAGAGGTAGCTTGACAGTCAGTACAACCTTGCAGTGGCAGTGTACACCCAGTTGCAAAGAACACGATACTGTTCCTTTGCATTTGAAGTGTGTAATCAGGAGTTGAGGTTTGATACTGATGGAGATCCAAGAACTGATTCTTTATAGTCACGTGTCAGCATGAGCATCTGACCTTCTAAATTTCTGAGAGATGGTTAGGTCATATTTTCCCCCTTCCTTTCTTGCATCATGTGATGCAAAGTCGTGGTATGGACAGTGCATCAAGGAATAAGAGTCGGAGAGCAACTGAGACTAAGGAGAACCATTCCCCACTTCTCCTTATTTTTAATTGTTCCCAGTAGAGGGCACCAGAGGCTGTACATGCATTTGTGTATGTGCAATCGGCAATTTTAAATGAGACTTTAGAGCAGTTTTCCAGAGTGCCTGTTTTTCAGATCTGGCATCTGATTGCACTGTTAATGCAAGCAAGCTTTGTCCCTTAGTATATCCCAAAATTGCCCATAGGCAGTGAATTCTTGTGTGAATTGTAAATGGGCAGATAAAGTTCTGAGGTTCAGTTGATGAATACGTGTAGCTGAAGGCAAGAAAGGCATTTAGCAAGCAAGTGAAAGCAGTTTATCCTTTGTGTTGTTTTCCCTAACCAGTTTCAATGTCTTGCTGTTAAACTGTGTGCTTTCTGTGAATGTAATGGGATAGGAAAAGAAAACTTTCATCCTGGATTGAAACTCAATGTTGTTGGAATATTGTTGTTATGCATAGATGAGTGATTTCAGAAAGTGTGCATGTGACAGCTTCTTTCTGAATCAGCTTAGCGTGCTGCTGCTAAACTGGGAACTCAAATTAGGAGTAGGAAGGAGTCCTGGGAATAAGAGGTATGGCAAGCCTACCACTCATGCTAGGCTGTTGTCTAAAGAGATCATAAATCAGCATGGGACTGGCAACCTCTTTGTATCTTGCAGGGTTTAGGTGCACGAGATGAATATGTCTGGCTCTTGAAAAGTTATCCCCTGGAAGCACCTGTGAAATACAAATTTTACCCTTACAGATACTTTAATCTCAATAGCTTACTATTTTTCTCCTTTGACTGTCACAGGTATCACTGACTGACAGCTGGTCAGTGTCTGATGTAGTTATTGGTGATCAGCTAATTTTATTATGTGCACATCTGTAAATCAGACACAAAGTGTCTATAGATCAAACCCATAGTGTTAATCGGAAAGACTTCAGAGTGAGAAAATTTGTAATTGATTCAGTAGTTAAAGTCTGTCAATTTGTTGTTTTTTAACAGGAGCCAAAAAACAAAGCTCTTTTTTAGCAACAAAATGCATGATTTCCACTAATAGAAAACTGATACAAAAGTCAGTATAAATCACACACTGTGCTTTTCATGTGAGAAGTGATATCAGTGGAACTTTGATTCTCATCTTTCTTTTTTCTTGCAGAAGTATCCTGTATTGCCATACTTAGTTTTAGTACTGAAACAGTTCTTATTGCAGAGGGACCTCAATGAAGTATTCACAGGTGGAATTGGATCTTATAGTCTTTTTTTAATGGCTGTTAGCTTTCTCCAGGTATGTTCTGAGATTATGTAATGAGTGGTCTTTTTAACTTCTTTGAAATATTATTGCTTACAGTAATGTTGACTGGAAATTAATCTCAAAATCAGTACATTTTAGAGGAGAGAAATCATTAATTGGCTATAATAACAAAGTACTTACTATGCAAATCACATAAAATAAAATTTAGTATGACAACTAGTCGTGTAGTTAAATGTTTTAGGTAAATGGATCACTTTTTAAAATTGTGGTTTGAAACAGAGGAACCTTTTGAGATAATACTGCTTCAGTAAGTAAGCCTTTCTGGTACTGTTTCAAAATTAAGATTTGTTCTAATTTATTTTTATATCAGTACTGCCAATTATGCATTATTTTATTATAAAGCTTGTCATAAACATTCCCAGATGCAGATCCCAGAGATAGTTCTTAATAATCCAGTGGCTATTAAGATGCAAAACTAGGAATAAGATGCACTTATTCAGTTGTTTCAGGTATTTGCATTCAGATCTCCTAGGTCTATTCAACGTGCTGCGTTCGCAGTCTCTATTGAAGAGGAAACAGCATGTGTAGGTCTTTGAAGTGATAAGTCTGTATGCTGTTCTTCAGTATCATTCATCTTTTATAGCAACCTTTGGCCATTGTTTACCTAGACATACTCAGAGAGTGTTAGACTTGAAATCAAGATTTGTAAGAAAAATAGCAGAAATCCACCATGCCCTACCAGCTCAGTTTATACTGATGCTGTAGGTGTAATTTTGTCCAGAGGTACGAGAGGTATGTTTTGAAGGTCTGAAGGATTTTGTATTGAAGGTGTTTGTCTACTTTCCAGGGAGTTCTAAACAGGGTACGAGCAAATGGTTTCTGGTGGAGTACTTTTATTTTGTATATGCCAAACTGGTGTACATGCATTTTACCATTTCAGATTTCCTTTAAATGGGCTGTAAAGAAATCAGATGTATTTTTAAAAGCCTTCTTGTTTTTCTTGTTTTTCTTCTTCTTCCAATAGCTACATCCCAGAGAAGATGCTTGCAACCCCAATGCCAACTATGGTGTCCTTTTAATAGAATTTTTCGAGTTATATGGACGACATTTCAACTATCTGAAAACAGGAATCCGAATAAAAGATGGTGGTTCATATGTGGCCAAGGATGAAGTGCAGAAGAATATGCTGGATGGTTATAGACCGTCAATGCTGTATATTGAGGACCCATTACAACCAGGTACTAAAGCTTTTGGTGGTGCCATAAGGAGATATTAAAACCAAGGATGCAGAGTAGAAGGAACTCAAAATCCATGAACAGTGTCCTTGGCATATTTTCTAAAATTTATTGCAGTGGTACTTGGAAAGTATTGTCAAATCAGTTCCTTTTTAAATTGTAATTAATAATAATGGGCTTGAGAGGATGTCAGTGGGATGAATTTATTTACTGTACCAAACCCTTAGTGTGTGGCATATGGATAAACCAGCCATAAAGTGGTAGTTTCATCTCCATCTTATTTAACTTGAAGAACATATATCTTTGCCTGTTCTACAAAGTGTGGCAGCCACAAGAAAAAACAGTACAAAAGTAAAAGGAAATGTGACTAAAAGTAGAAGGTATTTATACTGTTATAATTTGTTTTGTAAATACATCCCTGGCTGCCTTTAATTCTAGTCCGTAGACCAGAATAAAATGAACAAATTAAAAGCAAGAAACTGAAACACAGACATCAAAATGTGGGGACCATCAGTTAAAGTCAGTGCATTATATTATAAGGTATTGCTGCAGATGATATACCACTTTTAAAATAACCCCACAGCAGGGTTAAAGATTATGAGCAATGTTGGCATAGAAGACCTTTCATAGAAAGGAAGGCGTGTTTATCTATTCATTTTTCTTATATTGTGGAATCATAAAATAGGATGCAAAGCTGACTTCTGGAGTGGTCAAGTTCATTTGGAAGAAGGTGGTCTTTCATAAAGCTTACTCCTAAACTTTTAAGGACTTTAAAGGTTATTGGCAACATTTTAAATTGGAAAACAGAAGCCAGTGCAGCTGTTTCAGCAAGGGAGTAACATGATTCTGATTAAAAGTCTGGCCACCACTTTTGGGACCATTGATGTTTCCTTCAGCTCCCATTAGAACATATTGTAGCAATCCAGATGTGATGTTGCTAAGGCATCTTGTTTCTGTTTACCAGCACAGAACATTTCTGTGTTGCATAGTTGCAGTCCTTTCTTTCATGATTATAGATCACCAGAACTGGTGGTTTGTGGATTGTATATTCTACCTGCAGGCAATGCCGAACTTAGTGAGGCTTGAATGTTGAATTAGTACAGCTTTGACCAGCTAGTCCCAAAATATTGTTTGGGTTATAGTTTGAAGCTTCCGCAGCCAGCACCTGTCAGTGGTCATCGGTGATAGAATTTGTAATCTAACAATATTTGGAAGCCATGTGGTAGAATTCAAAAACATATCTGTGTTAATCTGGATCAGTGTGCAAGGGATCTTGTATTTAGCACATTTGAGACTAACTGAGAGAAAGAAGTTGGTAGCATAAGCCACAGTTTGGGAATGACCAAATTGGTGCAATAAGAGGACCAAGAAAGAATACTATGATTTATTGGCTGGCCTCTTATTTTTTGTTTTGGGGTAGGACTTATTTCAAGGGCAGTTTCAGCCAGAGGACAAAAGCAGCCTAGATCTGCATTGATGATAGCCCTTTATTGCTCAGAAACATGTACCCATTGTCCTTCCTCTCCTTTATTCTGCTGCTTTAAAAAAAATCTGAAATAAAACATGTAGACTAAGATTATGCTATTTTTGCATTATTTGTGTTGGTAGCTTTCTTTTGGCAGATATGGACGTATTAAGCAGAAACTCTTATTCATAGACATTATTTTTCTTTTGTGACCACCTTGTTTTATTTCCTCCTTTAGGTAATGACGTTGGAAGGAGTTCTTATGGTGCCATGCAAGTAAAACAGGCCTTTGATTATGCATACGTTGTTTTGAGCCACGCAGTATCACCGATAGCTCAATGTTACCCCAACAATGAACGTGAAAGGTAAAAACAAAATATCCAGGTCAGATTCATTACTGATGTCACATTTTTCCCCTTTGAAAGATTGTAATCTTTTCTTTAAAATTCTCACAGTATATTGGGAAGAATAATCCGAGTAACACAAGAAGTGGCAACATACAGAGACTGGATATCAAAACAGTGGGGAATTCCAAGTAGCACAGAGACTTCATGCAATGGTAAGATTTCTTTTTTTAACCTAGATTTTTTTCAGTCATATATGATACTCTTGAAGAAGAGATAGTGGTGTCATATAGGCTTCACATTGTACAGCCACCAATGTAAGATTTTTGCTTTATATTTTAAAACAAGGCATTGGTCCTCATGAATTGTAGGCAAACACTGGGATCTGCTAAAGGCTTGATCTGACATTTTGCAAACATAAATTATACAGTTACTGAATCAGAAAGAAATCAGAAGCCTCACAATCAAGGCATTCTTTTACTAAACGAAGGGAAACTATTCCTAGATATTGTGAACAGTGTTATACCTCTACGAAGTCTACAAATTCTGATATTGCAGACTCTAATAAGTCACAAGCAGGGACCAAAAGGAAAAAGAGAACACAGTATTTACGATGACAGAAAGAAGCTATTCAAATTAGGCTATTCAAGTTAAAGCCAATATCCTACGTCCACTGACACTGGAGTAAACTCCATTCATGGTAGTTGTCATTTACAAGGAAACACACATACGACTGTGCTGCAAGTATGGAATTTAGAGCTATCCTTTTATTAAGATGCACAGATTCCCCCCACCACCACCAAAAAAAGCAATAACCTACACACTGCTATTAAGCAATGTCTGCTTTATTAGACTTCAGAGTGTGTGTCTGTGATTCTTGAACTCGTTCCACCAGTTTCATTGAGATCTAGCCGTGACAGTTCAAAGCCACTGTCTCTTTTTTAGAATGCTGCCATGAATGTCACTTAAATTTGCTGTCATTCATTACCCTAAAAGAAATTAAGCTGAACTTGCATTAGATCCGTACCTATGTAAGCAGAATTTGCAAAACAGAGTTGATTTCGTTGGTAGATCATGAACTAGTTGAGAGATGTTTGTGCATACTGCTCAGACTAATGCAAGTAAAGCCCAATGTAGTTATAAAAAGATGCAAAGGAATCCTGTAGTACTTCTGACACATAATGGACTGGAGTCTATGAAAGCTTACGATAGACATTATTTTTTCCTCATTTAATCTCAGAGGTGCTCTATATCTTTTCATCTTTATGCCTTTTTATGCTGAAATATGGCTGTGTCTTTGAGTGCTACCACTGTGGTTATAGATATCTTTGCTGTTGTGAAAGTTATTCTCCTTTTTTTTTTTTTTGTTCTAGGTAATGGTGTGACCTTGATAGTAGATAACCAGCAGCTGGACAAATGCAACAATAATCTTTCTGAAGAAAGTGAGTCACTAGGGAAACCTAGAAATAAAACCTCAGAGACCCCAAGCAAGCACTCATCAAATTCTTCATCAGGCCCTTTATCTTCATCATCTTCTACACTTTCCAGCTCCAGTGATGTAGTAAGTATTGTTGCCTGATGATCACTTTCAGACTGGGTGAATGTGATGCACTTGCAACAGCCCTTGAGGACACTCTGGAAGCTTTATTAGGGCCAAAATGCAGCAGCCAGAATGGTGGAGCTCAGAGAATCAAGCACATTATGCTGGTCTTGATGCTACCCTCACCAGCTACCATTTCAATTCTGGGGTCACTTTAAATCCTGGCCCTGGCATTCATTCATTATTTTATTTTATTTTATTTGCTGTATTTATAAGCTGCTTTTCTCTCTGAGTGGTACCCAAGGTGGCTTCCAAAAAAGTTAAAAATGTGTAAAATACAAATTAACCATATAAAACAGTATAAAGTCATTAAAAAAACATACAGAAGTTTAAAAATAATAATAAAACATCTCAATAAAACAAAAAACTCACCTGCTCGCACATTAAGAGCCTTCTTGAATAGGAATGGTTTTGCTGCCTGACAAAAAGAAAGCAGGGAAGCTAGCCTCCTGTGGCAGGGAGTTCCAATGGATGGGTGCAGGCGCTGAGAAGGCTCTCTCACGTGTTCTCACCAGGCAAGCCTGGGATAGTAGCAAGACTGAGAGAAAGCCTTCCTCTGCAGATCTGAACACTTTGTCAGGTTTGTATAGGAAGATACGTTCTTTCAAATAGTCTGGACCTAAGCTGTATAGGGTTTTCAAGCACTTTGAATTGTTCCCAGAAATGAACAGAGCTGTTTTAAGAAGGGAAGCTGTTTTAACAAGGAAGTTATATGCCCCTATAGTTGGCCCTGGTTAGCATTCAGGCGGCCGCATTTTGAAGCTTCTGAACAGTTTCCAAAGGCCGCCCCACACAGAGTGTGTTACAGTGGTCCAACAAAGATGTAATCAAGGCATGTGTCACTGTAGCCAGATCTGATACCTCAATGAATGGGCACAGCTGGGATCACAGTTATCTCAGCATTTGTGCCTTGCCTTATGAAGGTATTTGATCCAGTTGTTGAACATCTGAGATGCTCCTTGCAGCCTCTGTTACTTGCCAGAGGTTCATTCTTTGAAAGTCAAAGAGGCCTTTTCAAAATTGTAGCATCTAGATGGTGCAGTGGATGCTCCTGAGTGCTATCATGACCATGTGTCCTAAATGGTTGCTGCGCATGTCAACGCTTAGAGGATTGAACATAGTATGATGTCTCTAAAATAATTAGATGTTGGCAGGTAACTCAGCAGTTTGTGAAGTTTATTTTTGTGAAGAGTATTTGCATTTTTATGGGTGTGAATTGTGATTACATACAGTCCCAGGCTATATATGTGGTCCTTACAAAGAGGGAAGGGTGTGTGAACCAAAGTTTGGAAGATGTTCGTCTTTGGGACCACTACAACCCCTCAGCTACCGCTGGGAGATTCCAGGAGATGTAATTCAGAGAAGTAGCTTTCCCAAGCTCTGATACGGGATCGCACATCATCTTAAGCTTTGAGAGCAAACTTTTGCTTGTAATTTTGAAGGAATTAACCATCTAAAAGCAACCCATTATTGTCTTCTGCCTTTCCCTATATATAACTAGCGTACGTGTTCTTATTGATACCTGTTTCTCTGGCAGGAGTCTGATGGAACACCCTGCAAAACTTCTAAACAGCTGGGCTGCCACCAAACTATGGCAAATAGAATGACAACTCAGGACATATCACTGGGGTCTACACCGATGAGTGGGAAAATTCCAAGCGGCCAGACAGTGAATACATCCAGTGCTGGAAACAAATCCCAGGTTGGTAGGGCATGAGGCTTAATAGTCTTGTGTCTGAAGTCTGCATGCCACCTTAAATGATAGTCTGTAACCTTGGGCTTAAATATGAAGTAGGATATTTGTTTTTTATTTATTTATAGTCATAGACAAAAATAAAAATACATATAAAAATAGTACACAATTACAACTGAAATTCATATAATACACACTAAATACAGTGCATTTGTATCACAAACCCAAGAATAAAAAGTAAGATTAATAAGATGTCAGTTATAGTATATACACTTTAAATATACCAAAGGTGTTTCGATTCCTAAATTATATATACCCCTGTAGTATTTGTCTGTGGGTAGTAGTGACAAAGGCACAAAACCTAGCAACCTGCTCTGAATCCACAAGCAGGAGAGAGAGGTAAAATCATTCTGATCGCTCTGGAAATTTTTGTAAAACTGGAGTACTTAATGTAGAACAGATACCTTGGTTAAATGGACAGAATAACAAAACATGGTCCAGAGAGACTCTGTTGCTACACTTGAACGTGGGTAGGTGTACTTCTCATAAGATTTTTTTTTTATGTTCACCTTCTAAAAAGGCTGTTGGACGTAGGTATTTTTGCCTTAAGGTTGAAATCTATAAAGATGGATCTCCCCTTCTCCTCTTCAAGCAAGGGAGAGACTTGTTTCTGCTATTAACTTCTCCTCCCCAGTTCTCCAGTATTAAGAAAATATAAGGCACTGGAAAGCTAACGATACAATAAGAAAAAGAAATATACTCGCGTGCAGACTGTTGTAGCCTGGAATATTTGCGCAGTAGGTGTTTGCTGCCTCTGTGCTGTTTGTCCTCTATTAAAAGGGGAATTTATAACATAGCATTATCACATTGCTCTCTCATGTTTTTGATTCAGAACGTTTTGAGAAGGAATGAAACAGTAGTGCACTTTCTACAGGTCTAGATCACCTTAGGGCTGTTCTTCCATCTTTTTTTGAGACATGTCTTTGAAGTGACACATAACAAGGATGGGTCTGTCACTACCCAAGAACTTGGATGTGTTACTCTTTTTGACTCCATTCTGGGATTTGTTGTCCAAAAAAGTAGCTTCCAGCCCCACAACCTCACATCTTCACTGTTTCCTGCAGCTGCCATTTTAGCCACCTATTAATAAAAAAAAACTTTTTTTTTACTTTTTCACCTATATTTTAAAAAACTAGTATGTGCAATAACACTTCAAAGCTATTTTAATTAAAATATTATAACTTACTGCTGAATTGTAGCTACTGAAACTATTTTAAAATGAGTTTTCAAAAAGTGTTTCTAGTCACTGTATATACCCATTTATAAGTCTAGAAATTTTAGTCAAAAAATAGACCCCAAAAAACCTGGATCAGCCTATCTGCAGGTCAGTGTAAGTATTGTACTCTTCTCTGAGTAGACGGGCCAAAGGCCTTTTTGAATGCCTGGGTGGGAAAAGAGCAGCAGTGGCCAGTGGCCGTTGGCCCCTTGAGGTGGCACTGGTGCTTTCCCTTCTATTTGGAATGGCCCATTATATCCACAGGTCATATCAAAATCGTAATTTTGGCCCCCAGACCTCCGCTCGACTTATACATGTGGTCAGCTTATACATGAGGTTGAGTTATACACTATACAAGTATATATGGTCCTTTTTTATTTCTAATTCTTCTGTGTTTTAACATAATGGAAGCAAGCCCACGATAGTCTTTAAAGTTCTGAAGACTTTAGTGCATTAAAAAAAAAAAAGTACAACCAGCCCAGGAAGACATCCTATATATGACTGTAGTTCTTGGGCTAAATCCAATCTTGGTCCTAATTAGAGTAGACTCATTAACTAAACTTCTTTGTTCCACATTACGCCCGTGGGTCTGTTCTAGGTGGGGTTAACACTGAATTTTAGCTCCTTGGGCAGAAACACCTTATGCTGCTTGTTCCTGCTCGTACGACTGTGACCAGGTATTTATAGAGAATGAATTAAAGCTTACAAATGAATTGTATCATGTTTTCATGCTGGCTTCCCCGTCTCTTTTTTCTGCTTTGCAGCAGAGGTTATTCCGCACTTCTTCCAACAAAGGGTTCCAAGGTCCAGGAAATTCAAGCCATGGCACCTCGGTGATGAACAAACAGCACCAAGCCAGCAAATCTCACCCGTTTTACCATGGCAAAAAGAGGAAACACAAGAGGGACGCTGCTCTTTCAGACCTTTGTAGATAGTTTTCCTATCTGAAAATGTGACTGTTCTTCTGTGTGCAATGATTTCATGCTACAAGAATAAGTTGGGACAGTGACTCCACAGATCTCACCCGGAGTCTCAAGACTGTTGAAAATGTTGATTAGCAACACATTTTAGGTTTTTTTTTTCCAGCTCGCCACGGAACAGATCATGAAGACTGATAACTGCAAAAAAAGAAAAAAAAGGGGGTGGGGTGGGGTGGGGTGGGGGGAGGAAAAAGGCTGCTCATCTGATAAGTCATATGCTACAACAGGGTTGTTTAGGGTATAAAAGCTTGAATGTAAAATAAATATCTCTCATCAGCTTCTATGCTGAAACATAGGGGTAGTGCTCAGTATGTTTAAGGGGTTGGTAATGAACTAAAATAAAGGAGAAAAAGTTTGGGGGGGGAGTATTTTGAGGGAAACCCAAAGCTCAAAGCAGAAAGACTAAATTTGCGCATGATAATTTTTTTAATTATTTTTGCATATATTTACCATTTTATTGTGTATCTATAGATGACCATATAGAAAAATTGACATTTGTAATAGTGGATTTGTTAATACTTTTTACATAACATTACCGTTTAAATTGTAGAAACACCTTTCCCCCTCCTTTTCCCTTCAGGATTAGGTTTGTTTTTTTGTTTTTGTTTTTAAATTGACTAGTCAGATGAACATCAGACAAACATAGGCTAGGAATTGTGGTGTTTTTCCTTTTAGCCTTGAAATAATTTAATAGCACATCTATGCGTCTGCACAAGTTGCTTCTTCGAAGGAGAAAAGAAAAAACAGATGCTGGGGCAAAGTGTTGTTTATAAAGTGTACAAACACATCCTGTGTCTACTCTGAGCTTGTAATCCCCTCTCCGGACGAAGAATGAACTGTTCACCTTGTTTCTGAAGTGCCATCATCCTAGGCAATGGGGTATTCTAGCTTAATTTTCCGTTTTCTTTTTAGAACAGGGAAACTTGCTACTTTAAAACAGGAAAACTAGCTGCGTGCAAGTTAAAACATTTGGTGTTTGGTTATATTTGAATATTGGAATTTGCTCTAAATCATCCTTCCTGAAATTCATAACCTACATATGTGTTGGATGGGAATTCCTGTAATCCGTAGTTGGCACGTCCAGTGCTATTGGGAGTTAACCACCCAACACATCCAGAAGACACCAGGTTAGGGGAACTGCTCAAAATCCTATGCCTTTTTGTGTGTGCCTTCATCCCTATCTCTATTTTCTCCCCTCTCCCTGCTCTTCCAACTTTGTATCTTTTTTCTTCTTTTAAAAAAAAATAAGAAACAGGCCTGTTAAGATGGTTGACAACCTTTTTTTTTTTACCTAACTGTTATTTTGTTCCCTTTCAGATATTTTTTTTTAAATCCACCCTTAAATTAAACAGTCTGCAAATAATGGAAATAAATTTGTATCCGCTGTCTATAAAGAGGTGAAACCTTTCATATCCACCTATTTCTTCATTTAATTCTCTGGAGAAACAAAGACGTTTGAACATTTCCTAGCTCAGCCAATGCTGTGGATTTTAAGACTGAAGAAAAAATCTTTCTCTGAATGCAAAATGGAATGTGTAGAGTTGTAGTCACTTGCATTGTTTGCAAAAAATATATATATATATTTGGAGCACTTTAATTGATAGAATGTAAAGTGACATTACTGTAACATTTTTCTTTGATGAGAAAAGTGTGTGTGAATGTGAGTGTATAGGGTGTGTGTGTGTGTGTGTGTGTGTGTTGTGTATGTAAGAATGTGTTTGGGGTATCCAGTCTGGAGAATGATGATGAGTAATGGAGGGGTAATGATAGCTTTTAGATGTTTCTTTTTAAAACCGCAGACCAACTTGACCTTTAATGAGCACTGATCAAGTGCAAAAGCTTTTAAAATAAAATAATGCAACACGACCAAAAAATGTCATGAATGAAAACTAATAAAATTCTCTCTAGATATTAAAGCATTTTGATTTCTTAATAAAAAAGGGAGGAAAAACGAATCAATCTTAGCCACCATACTGCTTAAGAACACTAAGCTTAAAAAAAGGAATGTTAACTTGACAATAGTGTTAAATTTAGATACATGTTTTGTTCAATTTTTTTAATCAGCAATCTTTTTGTTAACTAGGCTGTCACATTATGCAATATCAAAAGTATTTATTTTGAGTTAAAATACGTTTTATAACTGTGTAGGACTACCTTCACTGCTTTGGGAACAAATTCTAAATTATATTAATCCAGTATTACTAGCTGCTGTTACTGATTGCTGTTACAAATGTGTAACACACCAATCTGTATTACTTATCCACACTGAAAGCCTTTTTTTTATTATTTAATTTTTTTCCGAATAATCACCCTCTTTGTTGGAAACAAATGTACTGTCAGGATGCAGAGATTGGTGTTCCAATAAGTATCTGATTATTTTAATGTGGTGGTAGCGGGAAGATAATCTTGATTCCATTGGGAATCTTAGGTTTGCCTCAATTTATGGTTTTCATAAATTATAATGGAAAAATAGCTTTTCCTGGACTGCTCGAGTTTAATTTTGTAAACAGTATCTTTCTAACAGAAGAAGACGAAGACAAAGCATGAAGGAAAAAAAACTGAGGTATTTATTTCACCTCAAATAACCAGCATTGTATTCATGAAACACTGTATATCTAGCAAATCTTTATTTAAACCTGACAGTTGAGCTGTTTTTTTTTTTTCAATCTGAAGTAAAAAAATATTACTTTCAAGACCTTTTAAGTTTTGCCTGCTCATTTATCTTGTACATTTCATCTCTGTATTCAATTTAAGTCCAATTCTTTTTTTTGAGTTTCAATACTTTTTTGTGAAAATTTTGTGAAATATATATATATATATATAAAATAAATGTTTCAACACAACAGTGTTTATCATTCATGACATCTATTTTCATTTAAGAGCATGCAATTCCCCACCCCACCCCACCTTTTTATTTTACTAACAAATTCCACATGTCCAGATTATCATATAACAGTGATGCTGAGGCTGGGGTAGGGAAAAATGTTTTGGAGGAAGGCTGCAGAAATTTTGACCCTCTGCTTATTAGGGCCTGTGACTCACTGCATCCCCGGCTATTGGCCTTGGGTGTAACTTTTGGGAGCTGAGGTCCAAAAAGCTGGGAGCCCATTTCTGGTGCAAATCAATTCCAAGAACCTGTAGTTGAGTACCAGTTAGCCTGTTCTTCAAGGGCCGAGAAGTATGAAGTATGGTGAGATGTGGAAAGATGATGTAAATCGATTCTTCTAGACAACTGCAGAATGATCCTGCTCTACACAACATGTGTCCAAAGGTCAGTCTCTCCAGCACAACTATTACTTTGAAAACTCTCTCAGACATGTTTCTCTTAGTGTATCTTCCTGGTTAAAGAGACAACTACTTCTGTCTAAGAGTAGTGTGTTTGGAAATGGTGATAAAGAGAAGTTTCTGTTGACATCGCATTTACTGCCAGGTGTCATCTCTGGAGCAGACATTCAGAGCTGTTTTGGTGAATCATTACTTGGGTTCCTGCTTGATAGAGCCTTTTGTTTTCAGTTATTATGCCTGTCCTAGTGTATAACTTGAAAATTTGTACTCAGCTTGGTGCATATACTCCACACCTCTGGAATGTTATACATACTTTAGACTCTCTGTCTCAGACCCATCATGTTCCCAGGCACATTTGTTGAGGATGTGAGAGGGCCTTCTTGATGGCTGTTCTCAGACTAGAACTACCTCCTCCAGAGGGTTGGCCCCCTTTCTGTTCTCCATCTGCTGGCAGGCAGAGACACAGCTCTTGGTCTTGGTTGATGCATTAGATGCTTCACCATTTCTTCATTTATTGTGTTCTAAATGTTCTTAGTTAAGGGCTGTTTTTATCATGACAATTGTCTTAATACTGATTTCAGTTGTGGCTTTATGCTGGAGGCCACCTTAGATCTTGTATTAGAAGAAGGGTAGGATACAAATAAACTTTTTTTTTTTAAGTATGCATTGCTAGCAACCAACCAACCAGTGAGGTGGGGATCTGCAGAAGCAAGGATTTCTTATTCTCAATAAAGCAATACAACAATTATATCCTTTTCCTGAATGATGAAGCTGAAATGAAGTTCTGAATAACCAAGCAAGGTATTTTGCTTGGAGAAAGTGTGGGCTGAGTTTCATTTTTGTATATGGAATTAAGTCCAGAGCAGAAACTTTCTTCTAAGTTCCGTGTCTTTTATACTAGGGAGCAACTGATGATTCTGATGAAAGCAAAGCAGATTTTACATGTTTGGACTCTGCCACAATCTGCTACAAGGGAGTTAAGGAAGGGGGCAATGAGACAGAATGAGTTATGTCCAAATCAACCATTCACAGAAAACAAGAGTCTTGTTTTTACAGCCATACTGTTCCTGTTAGGATCCTTCAAGTTGACTTCATTCTATAGTGGCAGTATCCTAAGGTTTTCTGGACAAAATTTATTCCGAAGAGGTTTCCCATTTTCTTTGGAGGCTGAAACAGTGTGACCTGCCTAAGGTCAACCCAGTGGGTGTCCATGGCTGAGCAAGGATTTGAAATCTGACCTGGAGTCCTGGTTAAAAACCCCAAACTTCTACATCACGCTGCTTCTTGTACACTGTGTTGACTTTCATAGCTATATTACAAAGCTATATTAGAACAAATGTCTGAAATATCTACAGTTGGCCCTCCACATGTATGGGTTTGACTTCTCACAGATGTGATCATTTGCGAGCGTCTCCTCCTGCCTTGAGCTTTTTTTCCCTGGAAGACCCCACTTCGCAGCTCCAATCACGCCATGAGCCCTTTAAAAACCCACCTCTGGTCCTTGTCGTCCTACACCAGCATCTACCAGGCCAGCTAAGGATGGCTCACAGCCTGATGTCTCAGCACCACAAACCCTCTCCTGATCTCCCACACACCCAAGAAAGGAGACAGAGGGAGGAAATTTAGGGCCAACAGGCCAACCCACCCCCTTTGCTTGACCTGGTTTGGACCTTGGGTGCTTGTTCTCCTCACCATGCCTCAGCCCTTTCCCCACAGACACACATTTTGATAGTTGCAATTTTTCCACTTCTGCAAGGGTCATGTACCCCTAATCCTAGAGAATGTGGAGGGCTGACTATAATATGTAAGAACTTTTAAAGACGTGCAATGTCTTGCATGGCACACAACGATGCACAAAGAGAGAAAACCATGTTTGAACAGCCTCTGATTTCCCACATTTGGACTGGCATGAATCCTGTGGCTTCATTACCAAACGAAGAGTGATCTAACAGGACTGTTCAAAACTTTCTTTCTTTTTTAATCCAAGGGAAGTAGCTTTGCCGTATTTGGCCAGTATCATTTAACTTTTACTTAAAAGCTTTTCGCCTACCTCTTGGAGATGGTGTTGACCAACGGTGAGTAGTTTTGTATGAAACAAAGCTAACCCTGGATTATTAAATTTCAGGCCAAGTATGCCTTATAAGAAATCCTCTTGAAAAGGAAGCAGGTGTGTGTGTAGGGAGAAGGGGTGTTGACTTAAAAAAATCCCTCCAGATTTTCAGACATCTGGTTTGAAGCCATTCTTGCAGGCTTTCTCCTCCTGCCCAAAATAGACCATTTGTTAAAAGCATTCATGACCAAATTTGTTTGTTTTGATTTTGCTCTGGCTGAGGAAGCTGACCCATCTATTGGCTTGGTGATACAAATATTTATTAGTATACTTATGTCCTGCTTTTCAAGCCTGGCTTCCCAAACAGCTTGAAATTAAAATTTGTTCAAAGTAAAATGCATTATGGGAATACACATTGGTATTTATGGCTGTTTCCTCTGGGCCCTTGGTAACACAAGCCATAGGCAAGGCTCCAAGCTCAGGAGGGACTCCAGATGGTTTTTGAGGCTGGCTGGCAGCAAAAACACCAACCCAGAAAGACAAGAACAGTCATCCTGTTGGTTTCCACTCTCTTTTGGATATTGGCAGTCATTCTTTTCTGTAAAAGGGAAAATAGAAGTACAGTTGGCCCTCCAGATTTGTGGCTTTGACTTTCACGGATTTGATTATTATTGAGTTTCTTCAATCCTTGTCCCCCTTGCCAGGTGCTGCTTTTCCAAGGGAATCTTCCCTTCCAATGAGGCCTTGAAGCCCTCTAAATACCCACCTCTGGTCCTATTTCTCCTTCCCTAGCCACTGCCTGACCTGCTAAGGACTTGCAGCCCAACTTCTCAGCACTGCAAACCTTCTCCTGATGCTCAGCACACACTCAAGGAAGGAAACGAGTGAGAGAGGAATTATGGGTCCACTAAGCTGGCCCATCCCCTTTCCCTGACCTGGTTTGGATCTTGGGCTTCCATTCTCCCACCATGTCCCAAACTCTTCCCACAGACACACAGAAACACGTTTTGATATTTGCAATTTTTCCACTTTTGTGTGTGTGTGGGTGTCTTGTGCCCTTAACTCTAGGAAATGTGGAGGCCTGACTGTAAATCCAAGCAGAACAGGGACTCTGGAATGGGGTACAGGAGGGCTTGAGCCCCTTACTCTACAATAGGTTAGAGGGGCAGAACGTCCCTTGAAATGATCTGATGAAAGTGGACCACCAAGACTCCTATATGTACTTTGGTCTCCTCAGGAATTATCGATCAGAAATGTACTAAGTGATCAAGCATTAAGAAATATTAAGATGATTGTCACTGCCATCATCATCACCACCACCACCACCACCATCCTCCTTCTATTTATTTGTTATTGTGCACCTTCAAGTCATTTCTGACTTAACAGCAATCCTATCATGGGGTTTTCTTGGCAAGATTTGTTCCGGGGGGCGTTTTTTGCCATTATCTTCCTCTGAGGCCCAGAGAGTGTGACCTGACCAAGGTCACCTGGTGGGTTTCTGAGTGGAGATCTGAACCCTTGTCATCAGAGTCTCCAGAGCTGTATTCAAATGCTCAAACCGCTACACCGCACTGGCTTTCTCTATTTATACCCCACTTTTCCCGTAGTTTGGGACTTGAGATGATTTACAACAGATTAAGCAAAAACAGTTAAAATTCATAAAACGAAAAAGTTAAAAAGCAAACAATCAACAAATTAAAATCAGTTCAAAATACAAACCATTAAAAAAAGCAGAAGATAATTAACAAATACATGTAAAAATCCATCATGCTATTTAGGTGAATGGCTGTTCCTCTGTATATTACCTGGGATTAAGCTAGGTTGAACTCATAGAGGGCACTTTAATGTACACATCTTGCTTGTAAGCATCTTTATAGCTGAGGATGCTTGAATGACAATGAGAAAAGTAATTTGACATCCTCTTGCAAATACTGGCAAGTCAGCATAATTATTAAAACGCCTGCCTGCCAATGTTGTCCTCTCCCAACCCCTACAAAAAAACACAATTCTGGAGGCTATGCAGCAAAATTTTGGATCTCTTTCTTTTTACTGCCAACTTATGCTTCATAGTGTGTGAGACAGGGCAGGTATATCTATAGATTTATGATATTGGATCCTTACAATAGGGTGTACAGCTTTCTTTTCTTTCCTGACAGGAAGGCCACCAATTACAAGACTGGGCGTTTTTCAAATTAGACTTTGTTCTTCTGTTAGAATACAGTCAGCCCTTCATATTTGCAGATTTTTTCTTTCATGGATTTGATTATTTGTGAGTTTCTTCACCTCCTGCCCCCCACATCTCTTTTTTTCCGAGGGAACTTTTCCTCTCCGCAGTGTTACCACCTTTCTGACATGCCTGGTGATAGCACTAGATATCACCTTGATATCAAACTTATATGGCCTTCACTTGACCTTTCTCTGCCACCCTGCTCCACGTGTTTGCAAGGGCCACCGGACAAGCACGTAAACAGGTGCAGCCAGCAATGGTTGGACATTCCAGTCCCCACTTAGGCAAGCAGATTAATGCCACTCCGTTGCTTCAGGGACCATTTCTTGCAGACACACCTTGCTTAAGCGCAACTTTACACAAAGACGCACGGCCCTGAGCCGGCACCCTCTCAATGCTGAGCCATTTGCATACTGGCTACACTATTGTTATCCAGCGCTAAGCTACTCATGTAAAACCTGACCTTTTCCAACACTTTTGTCCCGCTCCAAATTTCCTTTGTTCTCACCGAGCATGGCATGGCCTGTAGGCACAATCCACCCTATAAAAAGTCCCCGATTCCAAGTCCTCCTCAGACTGCTCGGATCGCTCTGGACTTCCATGCCACCTTGCTGTCATTCGGTCTGATGAGCTCCCCTCAGCGAACCGCGCTGAGCTTTCTTCCCTGCAATCCTCTGCTTTTCTCCAGGACTATGAGATAAGATGTCATATCACCCATTTCCCCTGAAAACTCCCATTTCTCATCTCCTAGTTAGCTGCGTGCTTGTGGTGTCTTTTCTGTTGTTTCTCCCTTAATAAAGCTATTATTTTTACTATTTTAAAACTGTCTGACTGCTCTTCTGACCTGACGCTGTATACATAGGGTTGCAAGATCCCTGCTAAGTTACCCTGCCTCTTGTTAGCTTAAGAGAGTGCTCGAGTTAATTTCCCCATCTTGTGTTTTATTTGGTTATTTGGGCGCCCCTCCCAGGACCCCCACAATACAGGGTAACAGCAGCTCCAATCAGGCTGCTCAGCTCTTTAAAAACCTGCCTCTGGTTCTCCTCCTCCTCCACCATCCACTGCTTGGCCAGTTAAGGATGCTTGCAGCCTGATTTTTGAGCACCACAAACTCTCTCCTGATGCCCCCAACACCCAAGGAAAAAGATGAGTATGAGAGAGGAACTGAGCCTATTAATATCTGAAGCTGATTACAGAACTCTGAGAGTTCCCAACAGGCAAGGACAATATCTTGGAGGGAAACTTCTGCAAATCATTAGAAATAATCTCTTACTCACCCATCTCATAATTTTATTTAATTTATAACCCACTTGTTCTTCAAAAGTGGGATTCAAAGCTACTAACTCAAGATATTTTCACAAGGTACAGATAAACATGTGATAATATTAAAACACAAACAGATCCCCATAGTGAAACTCAAGTGGACTTTATAAATAAAAAAAGCACACAAAGATATATCAAAAGCAAAATAGATTCAAAACTACACTCAGTCCCACTGACTGGCATTTATCTTTACTTATGAGAACAGGCTTTATAATCAACTAAAGCATAGCTGATTAGTTCAATGATTAATTACAGTGCAAACATTTGCTAAGAAAATGGAATCTTCAGCAAACCTTCCCTTCTCCACTTTAAGAATTTTGTAGAGGCAAATACAGTCTGTTCTGAAACAAGCCCATTTATGATCTCAGCGGCATTCCAGTATTTTTAACTCATTTCCTTCACTTTGTAAATCTGGTAATTTAATCCAGCCCAGTTCACATTTCTTTTACGCACCCACCTACCCACCCACACAGGGAAGAAGCTTAGATTTTTCTTTAACTTCCTGGATTTCTCCTCCTTCACAGTCATCAGAATATAACCAGGTGTTTTTCTTGCTTTGTGAACAAGGCTTACTTATGTAGTCCTTTCATGTTCAATAAATTATACAAGCTTTAGTTTGTTGCTACACAGCCCTATCTTTATTAGGTTCACTGGACTGGAAAATTGCAGGTGAGCTAGCACCAGTGAAACACAGTGTAAAGATAAGAGCTGTATTTTTAGGTGTCACCCTCTCTTATATGCTTCTTATTTACTCATGGGTACATGATCTCCATGGGCACTAAATGAGGCCATATATATATGTATAATTTTTACTTTGTTTCACCCAAACAATCTTGGGCATTGTAGGTTTATTAGAATAGAAGAAGAGAACCTCCAAAGAGAGACAGTAGAGTGTAGTGATCCGAGCATTCAATGACTCAGAGGACCAGAGTTCAAATGAACACAGCCATGGAAACCTACTGGGTGACCTTGGGCAAGTTGTATTCTCTCAGCCTCAAGGGAAGGTAAATGCAGATCCCCAAAACCCTGTGATAGGTTCGGCTTAGGGTTGCCATAAGTTGGAAACAACTTGCAGGCACACAACAAGACAGAGAACTTCTGGTCATAGAATCATAGAGTTGGAAGAGACCCCAGGGGCCATCCAGACCAACCCCTTGCCATGCAGGAACACCCATCAAAGCATTCCCAACAGGTGGCCATCCAGCCTCTGCTTAAAAACCTCCAAGGAAGTAGACTCCACCACACTCCGAGGGAGCCTATTCCACTGCCGGACAGCTCTGACCATCAGGAAGTTCTTCCTGAGGTTCAAGTGGAGTCTCCTTTCCTGCAGCTTGAATCCATTGTTCCTTGTCCCAGTCTCTGGAGCAGCGGAAAACAAGCCTGCTCCCTCCTTGACATGACATCCCTTCAAATATTTAAACATGGTTATCAGGTCCCCTCTTACCTTCTCTTCTGCAGACTAAACATACCCAGCTTCCTAAGCTGCTCCTCATAGGGCTTCATGGCTTCCAGACCCTTCACCATTTTGGTCACCCTCTGCTGGATATGCTTCAGCTTATTGATATCCTTCTTGAAATGAGGTGCCCAGAACTTCCAGATGTTGCTCGGCTCAATCATTGCTGGGCCAGTAGAATCCCCCCATCTTCTTATGTGATGATGGGAACTGTAACCCAATAATGCCTGGAGAAATGTAGGCTCCCCACTCCTGATTTGGAGATTCCCAACTACCCTCCACAAGTCTACAACTCCTAGGGTCCCCTAGGAAGAGAAATTGGCTTTAAAACGATTTAGTCTGTAGAGATTTCCCAAAGCATGAAGAAGAAAATAAAATTTGGTAAAATAAACTTGTGCTGGTAAAGAGGACAACCAGAAGAATATGTGTGTTGTGCTGAAAAAAGTGTGCTGGGAAAAAAAGGAGTGTGCTGAAAAAAAGAAAAGAAAACTAGGACAAAAATGTTTAAAAATGTCTTTATATACGCCAGAAGGAGGAAATGAGTCACAGATGTGCTGGCTGAAGTATTAGAGGACTAATCTATCACTCCGTGTGTTGATGAAGAAAACCTAACCCCTCTTCTCCTCTATAGATGTCAATGGATGTTTTTTATCTTACTGTTTTTCTTTTGTAACCCTTACACAAGTACGGTGGAATTCAGGAGTTGCAGGACAGAGAAGGGAGAGAGGGTTAAATCTCTTCCTAACTCTGTGTTGTAATCACCATCATTTGATATTGCGGATGCACAGAGGAAGTGGCAAAGCCCATTTTAAGTAAGAGGAAAGATGGCTGTTATAGGAATTCCATCTGGGGACAGATAAGGGGAGGGGGCTATACATGCCAAATGAGAGTTCAGACTGAGAGAAATGGAAGTCACCCTTAGAATATCAGTTTAGGTAAGGATTAAGAAAGATTAAGCAAGACCAAAGAACATACCAGGAAACTGTTCTTATCTCAGCTTCTACTGACACACAGCTACTTGGCGTGAGTGTAGTGCGCTCCACTCCAAAATGAATCAGGCCTCCTTCAAGTCTACTCTGACTTATGATGACCCTCTTGTAGGGTTTTCTTGGCAACATTTATTCAGAGGATGTTTACCGTTGCCTTCCTCTGAGGCTGACAGTTTGACTTGCCCAAGGTCACCCTAAGTGGCATCATTGGGTTGACGTCACCCAGTGTGGTAGCTCATGGTGTCCCCCCCCATGGAACCTTTTCTGTCCAGGAGCTGGAATTCCAGGGGTCCCAGTTTGCTACCATGGGGACCTCCCTCTGAGTGTCCCAATCTACTTGCTTGGCTCTGTGTGTGCAAAGGCATTGGGGATCTCGTCCAAAGGGGCTGTCATCTTACATGACACTATATGGGCACTCTGGGAGGGGAAGGGGCAGACAGTCATTTGGGTCTCACTTCCTTCTGATGGTGTAGTTCTTACCCCTCCTATTGGATCACCCAGTGAATTTCCATGGCTGAGCAGGATTACTTATAACTAAAACATCCAGAAAAGGTCACCTGCTTGTTGTGTCCTTAACATGCTGTGTGGTTTATTTACCCTGAAGTTTGTTTTCTTTCTATTAGGTTTTCTAGAGGCATATGATGCCGCTCATGGAAGGGTGCTGGATTTGGATGGACACAGCAGCCGGCGGTGCAGGTTGGTTGCTCCAATGTCAGCAGGGGTGGTGAATCCACACCAAGATTTAGTCCAGACTTTAAAGGAACTACCCAAGGTGCTGAACCCTATCCTCAAATTAAAAACTGGAGTGGATTCCCTATTCTGCGAACACCAGAGCCACCAATCTTGACTGGCAGCAAGTCTCTTCTTATCACCTCCACCTCTGCCAAGCAGCAACTGAGGCCATTTCCACACTAGAGTGTTATAGCGCTATTATTCCACTTGCAACATCCTATGTAATCCTGGGGTTTGCAGTTTCGGGAGGGGCCAGCCGGCCCCTCCCGAAACTGCAAACCCCAGGATTCCATAGGATGTTGCAAGTGGAATAATAGCGCTATAACACTCTAGTGCGGAAATGGCCTGAGTCAGGAGCAGCAGGGCTTAAAAGAGACCATGTATCTTTGTTGGGAGAACCACCTAATAGCATTCCTTTTGTTGCTCCCCATAAGAAAGAAATATAGGAACAAATCCATGATATGTTTTTTATATTAGGTATGTGTGTGATTAAAAAACCCCCCACTTCTCTCAAGTTTGTGTTGGATCTCAGGATGCAGCTAATCACTTAAAATATATATGTCTATTGAAGCAATTAACAAAGAGGATTGAAAAATATAAGCAAAATGTTTCGGCTTCTGCCTTCTTTACTTCCTAAAAATGAAACTGAGCTGTGTACAAGGTGGCAGTTTCAAACACAAAATTATAATTTATAAGGACAACAACAAATATACATGTATGCATATGCACATAAAGTTTGATCACTTTTCCAAAAAAGATGCTCACAATAATACAGATTTCACAGGCAAAATCTTGATTATAAGATAACATCAAAAACAAGCCAATGAATATACATACAACTAAATATAAACATAATAATAATAATAACAACAACAACAACAACAACAACAATAATGGAATAGAAATGCAAAGAAGCTGCTTTTACTTATTTTAGCATGTTTGTACCATTGTAACTTTAATATTGTATTGTAACTGTTTAATTGTATTTTAATTTTGTAACCTATTGCATTTTTAATTGCATCTGTTTTTTTAATCCTGTTGTGAGCTGTCTTGAGCCCCAATACTCGGGGATTAGCAAGGAAGCAACCATAAAAGGCATAAGTGGCCCCAGCCAGTTAGATCTCCTTTAACAGTAGACCAACATTCAGGGCTGCCTGAATTAAAACGATTTTTGACTGCTGCTAGAAGAATAGAGGAAGGAAATGGAAACGGGTTCCAAAGTCTGGGAGCAGGCACCAAGAAGCCTATTTATTTATTTAAGCACTTTTGTTCCCGTCTTTATCGCAGGATCACAGGGCAGTGTACAATATAGGCAACTGAAAACATTTCCAGACTAAAAACAAATAATTTGAGCAAGGTAAGCACACATTAAACATAGTAACAGTTGAAAACACTTTAAAAGCAATAGCTAAAACCCATTTAAAAACTACAACAATTTAAAACCATGTAGACTTGAAATAGTCCATAAAAGCTTTTAATAAACAGGCACGATTAAATGAACTGAACCACTGGTGATGGTAGAACGATTGTCAAGGCTGTTGAGTTATCCCAAATGGCCAAGCTAATGAAGAAACTAACCGAAGACTTCTCGAAAGATTGGAAACGATTAATGGACTTTTAAAGCAATAACAAATCTAATGATGCTGTCATTTGTGGGTACGATTACTAGCAACCTTAGTAAGTTTGTTTCGTTGGATCTGCAATGGTAGAATAATTTTTCCCCCTTTGTTTGTTTTCTCTTTTCATCACAGTTTGGTTTAGAGAGTCAGAGTCATTTTGTGTTTTGTTAAGTTAGTCTTTGGTTAGTAAGTTAGTGTTTTAATGGTGGCACAGTGGTTAAATGCCAGTACTGCAAGCCACAAGGTTGTGAGTTCAATCCTGCCGGGCTCCAGGGTTGACTCAGCCTTCCATCCTTCCGCAGGTTGGTAAAATGAGTACCCAGCTTGTTGGGGGCACGTATAGAAATACATGCTATTTGTAAGTTGTTCGCTGCCTTGATCCATATGGAGAGGCGGAATACAAATAAATAATTAAATTTTTTTTAGCATTTGGTGTTTCTAGTTCACTGTCTTAGCACTGTATTTTAATTGTACTTCACGTTTATATTAAAATTTTCAATTGGTGTTCATATTATTTTGCATTAAAATGAGTAAATAAATGTATAAAAATAAACAGCCATGTTTAGCTTGGCATGGGAACAAAATCAATGTTGGTGCCAGTCAGATCTCCAAAGGGCACAATCAGGGGGCCACAGACGAGAAGGCCCTGCCTCGTGTCCCCCCCACTTTGTATTGCCCTCACCGGTGGGACACCGGGACATCCCTCCTGCAGACCCCAGTTTTTGGGTAGGTATATATAGGGAGACTATGATAATTTGTAACCCAATTGATTGATATCCAGCATTCTAACCTGAAAGATGGAGAAATACAGCCAGCCTCCCCTCTAGAGCTGGACTTTTTCTGCCATCTATAGAGTTCCAACTTAGAAGGTAGGTAGAAACATGACCAGCCTCTCTGGAGAGCTGAGTTTCATCCCTCTCTGGAGGAGGATGACTTCTTTAACAATAAAACAAGAAACAGATGTTTTGCTTCAACCTGAGGTTTCTCATTTTGGCTCTCCTTTTACGGACATGAGAGTAAATGTCTGCTGCAGAATCAGGAGCGCTCAGCCAGGTTGTAAAGGCCAGCAGATAAAGAAGCCTTTGTTAAATACGAGTAAGTCAGCAGTTGTGTTGAGAAAATGACCTGGAGATGCTGAGATCCCAATAGACGTAACTTTGGCATTTCTAATAGGGTGCATATTCACAGGAGGCATAAAGGCTGGGGTGAAATAGAAATGAATTTTGTAGTTTTTGTGACATTAGTGAAACAACGTCAGTGGTTCTCAAACACTGGTTCTCTGGATGTTTTCAGCTCCAGTTCTCAGAACTCCCAATTGGCCATAGCCAATGCTCAGGAATTCTGGAGGCTGAAATCCAAAACCTTCACAGCCTGAAAACTACTGCTCTAGAGTGTTATGCTCAGCTTTCTTCCCTCTGATGAAGTAGACTGTAGCCCATGAAAGCTCACACCAGTGGTTCTCAACCTTCCTAATGCCACGACCCTTTAATACAGTTCCTCATGTTGTGGTGACCCCCAACCATACAATTATTTATTTATTATTTACAATGCCTCCCCCCCCCAGCAAAGGCCGCCTCACCAGCCAGGAACGGGGGGGGGAGCGGTCAGGGAGGGAAAGAGGAGCCGCGCGTCTCCCCTGGGAAAAAATTCGGAGAACCCCCCCCCGGGCTCTGCTTCTGCTTCACTCTCGTTTCCGCTGGGGGGGCAGTGTGGGAAAAGTTTCCAGAGTGTCGACCCTGGCTGGGGGGAGGAATCCCAGCACCTTTGTCTTTTGCGCCGGGCGCAGCTCACTCCCCGGAAAAGTGCTGCCTTGCGGCCCCCTGGCCCTTCTGCAGCACCCCCCTCTGTGGCAAGTGGGGCAGGGGCCATGGCGAGGAGGGGGCCTGCCCCTGTACTGCCGCCGCCCCCCCCAAGCTGGCCCGTCAGATGGGAGGTTCTCCTGGTAGCGGAGAAGGAGAGCAATTTCAGTCCCTTCTGAACAGGGGGCAGGAGGACGTGAACGCGTGGCTCGCGCTTGCGCACCACCACTCCTGCTGTGGTGACACTGTGGCCACATGTACTCCCACCAAAGGGGGCAGGAGGATGCGAGCACGTGGCTCACGCTTGCGCACCACCACCGAGGATGGAATGGAGCCTAAGATCATCGGAAATACGTATTTTCCAATGCTCTTAGGCGACCCCTGTGAAAGGGTTGTTCGACCCCCAAAGGGGTCCCGACCCACAGGTTGAGAACCACTGGCTTACACCATAATACATTCACTAATTTGGTGCCACAACACTCTTTATGTTTTGCTTTGGCTGCAACAAAGCAATATGACTAGAAAGAGAAACACAATATTGCATTGAATGGATTATTTCATTACATTTCCCCACTGATAAAAGATCTCCATGTCACTTAACAGATTTTTTTTTTAAAAAAAGATGTATTTCAGAACCAGAGGGTGTAGGGGTTTGTGTGTTGGATTATGACTCTGGAGCCCAGAGTTCAAATTCTCTCTTGGCTATGGAAACCCATTGGGCAAGTCAAGACCTTAGGTGAGTCACACTCTCTCAGCCTCAGAAGGAGGCAAAGGCAAAATCCCCTCTGAACAAATCTTGTCAAGAAAACCATGTGATAGGTTTGCGTTAGAGTCATCCTAAGTCAGAAACGACTTGAAGGCACAGAATAACAAATCTTTAGAAATGCCCTGCTGTGCAACAGAGCAAGATGTAGCTTGCTACTTTTAGTTGTTGAAATGGCTCAGTTTAGTGGGGGAAACTGTTACCCTGGATGTTGGGGGTCCCGGGAGGGGTGCCCAAATAACCAAAAAACAACACAACAACACAAGTCTCGAGCACTCTCTTAAGCTAACGAGAGGCAGAGTAACTTCAGCTAGGATCTTTTACCCTATGTCTACGGCGTCAGGTCAGAGAGCGTAGCTAGACAAGTTTTAAAGTAACATAAATAACATTTATTGAGGACAAACAACACGAAAGACACGACATACACTAGCTAACTGAGAAATAGAAATGGAGAGCTTTTGGGAATGGGTAATACGACACCTGGTCTCGTAGTCCTGGAGAGAAGCGGAGGTTGAAGGGAAGAAAGCTCAGTGAGGTTCGTTGAGGGGAGCTCACTGGACAAACCGACCGCAATGCTGGATGAAACTCAGGAGCGATCCAAGGAGTCCGAGGAGGACTAGAAAATGGGGACCTTTTATAGGGTGGATTTTACCTACAGGCCATGTCGTGCTCGGTGAGAACAAAGGGAATTTGGAGCTGGACAAAGGTGTTGGAAAAGGTCAGGTTTTGCATGATGAGCTTAGCGCTCGATGACAATAGTATGGCCAGTATGCAAATGGCCCAACATAAAGGAATGGCTTGGCACTTGGCTGTGCATCTTTGTAAAGATTCGTGCTGAGCGAGGCCGGTTTGCAAGAGGGTTTTTTCCTGAAGCATCGAAGAGGCTTAAGTTGCCTGCCTGAATGAGGTTTGGAATGTTTTATTTATTTATTTATTTATTTATTTATTTATTTATATATATCCCGCCTCTCCATATGGATCGAGGCGGCAAACAACTTACAAATAAGCATGTATTTTGAAACATTTCTATACACAACCATTCTATGTACAACCATTAACGGCCACGCCCAATACGTGCTTGACCTCTGCAAACACGTGGAGTAGGGTGGCAGAGAAAGGTCAAACAAAAGCCAAATTATTTGATCTCAAAAGGATATCCAGACATAGCATAACCGTAGTAACAAAACCCTGCCTGACTAATCACTCAACATTTTAGTCAATTAAGCATTTTGTAATCCATTAAGCTAATGACTCTGACTAAACTGCTTGACCCAGCTAAACTACATTGGCTGAATACATTTCTGGATCCCTAAATACCCCGAAGGCACCAAATCCTGTCTGATCTCAGAAATTAAGCAGGGTCAGGTCTGGTTCTTAAATGGAAAGGAGACTGACAGTGAGCACCCGGTGCTGTTGGTATAATTCAGAGGAAAGCAAAAGCAAGCCTGTTCTGCAAAAATCTTTCAAGCAGACCCTAAGAAAGGGGTACCCTAGGTTGGAATGGGCTGGAAGCCACATTACAAGAGCAATGGAAATCACCGGGATGCAGGTCAAAGATTTGACCCAAGGTGGGCAACCGCGACCTTCCCAATGCTTTTGGCTTACTATTCTCCTTCGCCCCAACTAGGGCCATTTCCGCACTACACTGTTATACTGCTTTTATTCCACTTTCAAGCTCCTGTGGAATTCTGGGGTTTGTCGTTTCCTGAGGCCCAAGAGCTCTTTGGCTGAGAATTCTCATTGCCCCTCCTTAAACTGCAAACCCCAGGATTCCATAGGATATTGAAAGTGGAATGAGAGCACTAGAACAGTGCAATGTGGAAAGGCCCTAGAACAGGCAGGGGTCAATTATTTGGGGAATTGTAGTTCATGGCAAGCCTGGGGTAGGGTCTGAGCATTGGACTATGACCCTGGTCACCAGGTTTCGGTTCGCCTCTTGGCCATGGAGACCCACTGGTTAACCTTGAGTGGGTCACACGCTCTCAGCCCCAGAAAATCCCATGACCCCAAAAGACTTGAAAGGCTCACCCCAAAAGACTTGAAAGCAAACAAGAAGTTGAAAAACCTATGACGCTCCACAGCGATCCATTCTCAGCCTTATGGTTTCATCCCCCTTTTTTTCATGCTGCGCTGCAACAAACCGACAAGGGGAGCACCGTCCTCCCTCCCCACTTGCTAGGGTGAGGGGCGCAGGACCCCCGTGGAAGTGGGAAAACCGTGCATAACTCCAGGCCTTCCCAAACTATACTTGACACACAAAAATAGTATGATCCCCCTATTCAACCCCCCATGGATTCCGTTGAGACATCAGGGTTCCTTCCCAAGGCAGAAGTGGGGGGCCGGTGGGGCTGAGGGCCCCCCCACAGCTGCCCCACGCCCTTTTTAAGAGGGACTTGCAAGCTTCGGTCACAGTTTTTTGGTCTCAGGAGGCTTGCCGTCCCTGTTAAAAATGGCCTCAGGAGGCAGCAAAGAATCTGTGAAGGATCAAATCCCCCAAAGTGAAACCCACTCATGTGGAGGGCTGGCCCTGTTCCGCTTTCAGCATCCTATGGACTCCTCCAAGGCCCCTCCCGAAACTGCCAACCCCAGGATTCCATCGGATGCTGAAAGTGGAATCATAGCGCTATAAAAGTATAGTGCGGAAACGGTCTTAAAGTCCGATAGGTATTTTGGTCCCGGATGTTGTTTAGCTTACTTCAACCGTTTCCAATATTTGTTTATCAAAAAACATATCTTTCAATGAAAAGGTTTTTTTTTCTGTTTTCATGGATGGTACCTTTGGGTCACATCCTGGGAGAAAAGTAGAGCCAAATAAAACAAAAGATCCTGACTGTGGCCCTTGCCACCTTGAGGCCCCTCTCCCCAGCCTGCCAACCCCAGGATTCCATCGGATGCTGAAAGTGGAATCATAGCGCTATAAAAGTACAGTGCGGAAACGGTCTTAATAAAACAAAACGTCCTGACTGTAGCCCTTGCCACCTTGAGGCCCCTCTCCCAGCCTGCAACCCCAGGATTCCATCGGATGCTGAAAGTGGAATCATAGCGCTATAAAAGTACAGTGCGGAAACGGTCTTAACAAAACAAAACGTCCTGACTGTAGCCCTTGCCACTTTAGGCCCCTCTCCCAGCCTGCAACCCCAGGATTCCATCGGATGCTGAAAGTGGAATCATAGCGCTATAAAAGTACAGTGCGGAAACGGTCTTAATAAAACAAAACGTCCTGACTGTAGCCCTTGCCACGTTTAGGTCCCTCTCCCCCAGCCTGCAAACCCCAGGATTCCATCGGATGCTGAAAGTGGAATCATAGCGCTATAAAAGTACAGTGCGGAAACGGTCTTAATAAAACAAAACGTCCTGACCGTAGCCCTTGCCACGTTTAGGCCCCTCTCCCCCCAGCCTGCAAACCCCAGGATTCCATAAGATGCTGAGAGCGGAATCGTAGCGCTACAACCGCCTAGCGCGGACAGGGTTTCAGGACCGCTCCAAGCGCGCGGCGGGAGGGGCGGGGCTTTGGGGAGGCCCCGCCCCGAGCCACCTGCCCCGCTTCCCACGGAGGAGAAGGAGCCGAGCGCGAGCTCCCGGCCCGGGCGGCGCGTCTTCGCTCTCCTCCGGCGCAGAAGGCAGGGACGGGAGCAGGCGGACCGTCCCCTCCCCGGGCTCTCGCTCTCTCTCCCCCGGAGAGAGGCGAGAGAGAGGGATTGAGAGGGGAAGGCAGGCAGGCAGGCCGGCAGGCGCTCTTACCAGGTGAGTCTGCGGGGGTCCCGGTCTCCCCCCGGAGCCGCGCGAGGGGGAGACCGTGGGAAGGGCGGCGGCTGTTCCACTCTGCGCGCGCGCCTCGCTTTTCCTCTCCGTCGGGCTTCGCTCGCGTCCTCGACGGCGTTTCGGGGAAGGGCGCAGCCGCCAGGGGGCGCTGCGGCCAGGAGGCGCTGCCTCCCTTCCCCAGCTTGGAGGCGAGAGTGCCTCTGAGGATGTGCGGACGGCGTGGCGCCGGTCCAGCCGTCCCTCGGGCTGGCAGCCCTGGGGCGCCCTTTCCGCGGCCGTTTGGACTCAGGGGGCCTTTCTGCACTAGGCTGTGATAGTGCACTTATTCCACTTTCGACGCCCTGTGGAATCCTGGGATTTGCAGTTTTCTGCAAATTCTAAATGCCCCTCCCTAAACTGCAAAGCCCAGGATTCCATAGGAGGTTGCAAGTGGAATAATAGCACTATAACAGTGTAATGTGGAAAAGTCCAGGGTTAATGCGACATAGGTGTAGGACTGTCATAAAGATGGGCGTAGGGCCGTCATAAAGAAGGAAAGGCGATGAGTCCCAGACCAAAGAAGGAAAGGTATAGGGCCCTTCCACACTACACTGTTGCAGTGCTGTTATTCCACTTTCAGCATCCTCTGGAATCCCGGGATTTGCAGTTTGGGGAGAATTCTCCGCCAGAGATCTCCTTGGCCTCCATAAACTACAAGCCACAGGATGTGGAATCAGCTTGCCACGGGTCCAGCCATCCCTTAGGCAACCTTTCCTAGGGCTTAGCTCCAGATCCAGTCCGCCCTCCACATTTGCAGATTGCATTGTTGGCGAGTTTCTCCCACTGCGGTTTCCCACCCTCCTCCACAAGCTCTTTTGTCCTGGGGGAGCTTTTATTTTTGGCAGCTGCCCTGCAGTCCTGGAAAGACAACCATGCAGTCCTTTAAAAACCCAGCTCTGGCCGCCTTCCTCCTCCTCCTCCTCCTCCGCCAGCCACTGCTTGACCTGCTAAGGACAGCTTGTGCCCAAGGTTTCTCAGCATCCTCCCTCATTGCCCCTTGTACACATCCAAGGAAGAAGATGGGTCCCATCTGCGGAGCAAAGGCAGCATGTAAATTAAATAAATAAATAGGAATAAACAGTGCTTTGAACTCAGGGTTAATGAGAAATAGGTGTAGGATGGTCCTTGATAGTCATAAAGGAGGAAAGGCGTTGGCTCCCAGCCCCAAGAAAGAAAGATTCAGGGCCATTTCCGCACTACAGTGTTAAACTGCTGCTATTCCACTTTCAACGCCCTGTGGAATTCTGGGGTTGTAGTTGACTGAGACCAGAGAGCTCTTTGGCTGAGAATTGGAAGTGCCCTTCTCTAAACTACAAACCCCAGAATTCCATAGGAGGTTGATAGTGGAATAGCAGCACTTTCACACTGTAGTACGGACACGGTCTCAGTTTCCCCTAGCAGGGAGTGAAATGGACGGGGTCCTGGGATGAAGGGAAGAGGGACGGGGTGGTTGGATGCAGAGCGGAATTTTGGCTTCTTTTTTCAGTCTTTCTATATTTTCGAGATGATGCGTTTTTATTATGCACCAAAATGAAATGATAATAAAGGGTGCCCCTTCCAGCCCCTTACTGAGAAGTTAATAGAGCTGTTCTCAGTGGGACCCAAAGAAATGTGCAGGGGGTTGATTTGGTGTGGACGGGGATAACTGTTTAGCGTCAAGCCCGGAAATGTGTTTTTCAGGACCAAGTTATGAATTGTTGGAATACACGGTGTCATTAAAGTTGGCTCCCGCTTAGAACACAAGTGAGATCGTTGGTTGATCGTTTTTTAAAATCCAAATTGTTGAAATGTACATATACTTGCAAAGGAGCAAAAGAAAATCCTTTAAGAGAAAAAAGAGCAGTTTAGGGAAGTTACTTTTTGCAAAGACAGGCCTCTGCTGGAGGGGGATTTTGAGAACTGCCCAAGCACTGATTCCTCAGTATTGTGTTTGTATGTCACAGCAGATACCTTTTGAACTATTCTCTGGAATTTTCCTTCTGAATCAGAACAAAAGTGGAATCCCTATTCTAAGAAACTGTGTGAAATTGGCTCTCTTTATATACGCTCCTATTATAAATCTTTTTTAGCTCATATTTCTCTGGTCTTGATTTGATAGACATTAATTTTGAAACCTTTCCTTTAAAAATCTGGTTATTAATGATTACAGCCTTAAATTAATAGCAGAGTACTTCTGAGCATATCTGGTGTGCATTTCCTTCATCCCTGAGTTACTGTAGTCTACTTGCATAGAATTAAGGTCAAGAAGGTCTTTTGGAGGGGACAAGGTAAGTTCCAAGCAGTCTTGAGTCTTTCTCCTTTCCGCCAGCCAGCTGCAAACACCCCTTATTTAAAAGCAAGGCTGGCCCTACTGTGATGCCAGAGGTTGAGATCAGAGGGCACGATGATCAAATTTGCAGATGAAGTTGGGAAGGGTTGCTAATATGTCGGGGGGACAGGATCAAAATTCAAAATGACCTTGACATATTGGAGAGCTGGGCCAAAGCTAACAAAATGAACAGTAAGAAATGTAAAGTCCTACACTTAGGCAGGAAAAAAATGGAATGCACAAATATGGGATGGGGGACATGTGGCTGAATAACAGTGCATGTGAAAGGGATCTGAGAGGCTTGATGGACCACAAACTGAACATGAGTCAGCAGTGTGATGCGGCAGCCAAGAAAACCAACACGATTCTTGGTGGCATCAATAGGAGTATGATGTCTAGATCAAGGGAGGTAATGATGCCACTCTATTCTGCTGTGGTTAGACCTCGTTTGGAATACTGTGTTCAGTTCTGGGCACCTCATTTCAAGAAAGATATTGATAAGCTGGAGCGTGTCCAGAGAAAGGAGACCAAAATGGTGAAGGGTCTGAAGGCCATGCCCTATGTGGAGTGGCTTAGGGAGCTCAGTATGTTTAGTCTGCAGAAGAGAAAGTTAAGAGGGGACATGACAGCCATGTTTAAATATTTGAAGGGATGTCACATCAAGGAGGGAGCGGGCTTGTTTTCCAGTGCTCCAGAGACTAGAACAAGGAGTGATGGATTCAAGCTGCAGGAAAGGAGATTCCACCTGAACCTCAGGAAGAATTTCCTGATGGTCAGAGCTGTCTGGCAGTGGAATGTGCTGCTTCGGAGTGTGTGGAGTTTCCTTTTTTGGAGGTTTTTTAAGCAGAGGCTGGATGGCCATCTGTTGGGAGTGCTTTGACGGGTGTTCCTGAATGGCAGGGGGTTGGACTAGATGGCCCCTGGGGTCTCTTCCAACTCTACAATTCTGTGTTTCTATGATTCTAATATATAGCCCTCCATGTTGCTGGGCCATAGTTTGCATCAGACCTGGATAGCATAGATAGTGGTGAAGGATGATAGAGTAGCAGTCTGGAAACATTGGGTGGGCATTCATTACCCAGCCTGGCATTAGGTAGAGTGAGGGAGGCAACTGCTCTGGCTGGAGGTGGGCAAGAGGATGACAGTAAGGAATGGGACTTGTGTCTGCCGTGCACAGCTTGATCTGAACCCTCAAAACTACTCTGTGGCCTTCAGGTGCATCCCTCACCAGGACTCATATGGGATTCATCTGGCAGGCTTCTGTGTGGGGAGATGGAAGGTGCCATTTTGTCTTTTGCTTCAGGCAGGAAAACATCCCTGTTTCAGAGAAATAATGAGTAGACTGAATGGATTTCAGTGACTTATTAAACACACATAAATGTTCAAGTGGAAAAAAAAGACATACTATCTTTCCTTGCTAGATTACACCTAGAAAATCTCTGAAAGGGCAGCTCTTGATTAACTGATTTAGTATCTTTTGATTAACTGACTGCATTAAACACTGAACTCACACAGTCATTTCCATGCTCTGCTAGATTTTCTGACTGTACAGTCTAATGCATCAGGGGTGTGGAATGCCGTGGTTGACCAGATCCTGAAAGACCAGAACTTGCATCAGTCCTTACCACTGGCTGTGCTGATTAGGCTTATGAGGCCTACAATACAAAAGCATTTGGAGAGCCACATGTTCCCCACCCCTACTATACATGTCCACACAGAAGTAGTTTCCTGAACTAAGTGGGACTTAATCCCAAGTAGGCACGTGTAGGGTTGCAAGCTGGATGTCTGAATGGTTTGTTGTTAAGTATTTTCCAGTTGACTCCAACTTATGGCAACTTTGTCTTAGGGTTTTCTTGGCAAGATTTATTCTGGGAAGGTTTGTCATTGCCTTCCTCCAAGGCTGAGATAGTGTGATGTGCCCAAGGTCACCCAGTGGGTTTCTGTGGCTGAATGAGGATTCCGGCTCTGGGCTTCTGGAATTGTAGTGTATCACTAAAAGCATTACACCACACTAGCTTTCTCTGAATATTTAGGTGAGACAGGTTTTAAAAAGAGAGGGATGCTACAGAGATCAGGAATTTATTACTCAGGAAATTATTCTTTTCTAAGAACACAGTAAGCACACTTAGAGAAAAAAAAGGCCTATCTAGTCCAACATTCTGTTCACAGAAGACAATCAGATGCCTGCGGGAAGATCTCCAGCAACTGAACCCTTTCTTTTGTGCTTCTTGGCAACCAATTTACTGAAAAATGTTGTCTCTAGTAATAATGGCAGTACCATTCTGACTAGTAATTTTTGAAGGCCCTGATCTCCCTAAATGTACAGTACTTAAACTGTTTTAAAGCTGTCCAGGTTGACATCGACATCTGTATCATGCGAGAGTGAATTCCACAGTTTAAACGTGTGCTATGTGAAGGACTTCCTTCAGTCCATTCTGAATCTCCTAGTATTCATTTTCAAAGGCTTATCCTGCATGCTATTTTCATGAGAGGGAAAGAGGAAAGCTTCCTGTCCGCTTTTTTGCAATGTGTATGTTGAGCAATGAAACTTTGAAAGTGTGGCAGCTGTTAACAGGAAAGGAAGCATCCATACTGTTCGCATAACACCCCAAGGGACAAGTGCACCAACTCCATATTCTTGGAAGAGCAATGTTGTAACATGCAAAATGATACACTCTTGCTTTCTGTTTACAGGAATGTAAGGGAGTGAACTGCTTTGGTGTATAGCATCTGTTGGCCAATCTGTGCTATAATCTGTTCAGTGTGCCGTTGTTCATTTCCCTTTGTAAAACTCGTTTCCTTTTGGTGTAGCAGCTTCTGCATTTTGTGAGCCTTGCGATTATTACGAGTGTCTAAAAACAGCAGAAGGGAAAATATGAAAAAAACATATGCAGAGTCCTCTTAAAAGGAGACGAGGGATTAGAAGCTGGAGCCAAGGTATGCGTCTGTGTGTTTTCTGAATAAGAACTACTTTAAGTGCAAGGGTGGGGAACAGACGAGGTTTTGGGGGCGCCCTTGGCTCCCTGTAAGACGCTCTCTCATTTTTGTTGTTGTGTGCCTTCAAATCATTTGTGTCTTATAGTGACCCTAAGGTGAACCTATCATGGGTTTTCTGCGGGGGCTGAGAGTGTGTGACACTTCCAAGGTCACCCCGTGGGCTTCCATGGTTGAGTGGGGAATCCAACGCTGGTCTAAAAGGCCATAGACTAATGCTCAAACTGCTGAACCATTCTGACTCTGCCCCTTCCAAATTTAGGAGTGTCTGGAATTTGTTTTGGCTGAAAATAGCCCTTAATGCCCCAGTTGAGTGCTAATGGTGTGTGTGTGTGTGTGTGTGTGTGTGTGTGTGTGTTATATTTTTATAAAAAAAATGCCCAGACAGGTTTTTTTTCCCCCAGACAGGAAGTGATCAGGGAAATTCTGGAACCCTTGCTTGTCTCTACAGTCCTAATCTGTGTGACTAATAGGATTGCCTTGAAAGCCTGTCACCCAGACCTATATTACGTCTTGATGAATTTGCATTTTGGAAATATAGTTCTAAAGAAAAATGGGTGTGTACTTTGTTTCTGGCCATATGTGTTTTGTGGAGTTTCGCTCATTGAATCTAACTGGAGTCTTATGCATTTCTGAAGTTCATAGTAGGCTTTTTCTCCTTGTGGTAGTGGGATCTCCTGAACAACATAGGTGAGGGCTGTAGCCCCTTCTCCAGGTAAACAAAGCATTAATGAGGTATGGAGAACAGCACCACAAAAGAGAGACAGATCATGAGAGACAGCTGCCCAGTAGGAAGACCAGTTTGGGGAGAAATAGAGAAGTCCTGGGTTCAATTCCTGGCATTCAGAAACTCTCTAGGAGTTGCTTTACTGTGGAGAACATCAAACGAGATGAACTACTAATCTCTTTTGTTTGCTTTCTTTAATTATGTTGTCTGTCCAAACGTGAAGGACCTCATTCCAAATAAAATGTAAAGTTTTTCTGAGTGGAAGGACCCCAGCACAATGACAGAGCTCTTGCATTTCTTGGAGAAATTCCTAGATTTAATTCCTAGCATTTTCTTGTAGAAGTTAAGGGAAAAATTCCTATATGAAACTATAGTGGTTCTGCCATCCTTCAGCCATGTTGAAAGAAACAGGAGAACTGAATAAAGAAGGGATAAGAAGTATATTGTGTACCAATAAAATGTATATCATTGAATACCAAGTTCAAAATTGTCCATGCCATGGTATTTCCAATTTTTATGATATGGTTGTGAAAGCTGGGCAATGAAGAAAGCTCATAGGGACAGAACCCATTTGAAATATGGTGCTGGATGAGAGTTCTGCAGACTGCCAAAAAGACAAATAAATCGATACAAAGGCAGATCAAGCCTGAACTCTCCCTAGAAGCCAAAATTACTAAACTAAAACTGTTGTACTTTGGATGTATCGTGAGATGACAAGACTCATTAAGAAAGACAATAATGCTTGGTGAAGTGGAAGGAAGTACGAAAAGAGGAAGACTGCATTACAGGCAGGTGGACTCAATCTAGAAACCCACAGCCTTGAGCCGACAGAACTTGAGCAGGGCTGTTGATAACAGGGAGACTTGAAAACTTCCTGTTCCTGGAGTTGCCGTAAGTCAAAGTTGACTTGATAGCAATTAACAACAACAAAGAACAACAGCATGAGAAGTACAGATTTCAAATAACTCTAAAGTAGCTGATGAAGTACAAATCAAAGTGTTATGGGAATGGATCTCAAAGGTTAGTAAAAAAAAATTTAAAAGTTAATTCCTAGAATTGCTGGGGGTTATCAAAACCAGGTCATCTGAGCTGTTTCAGGAGATTTTAATAAGAGCTTGTTCTGGATACAAAGATGCATTAACATCTTTACCTACAAGGATGATTAAAGAGTAACATTGTTTTCAGTGCTGTGTGATGAGTTTGCCTCTAGTGAATTTGTGCATGGAAGCCACAAGAAGGCTGTTGGCCTAAATCCGGTTGCCCAAGTAGAGTAGACCCACTGAGTCAAAGAACAGGAGCAAGTCAACTTCTTGATAAATCAGATTGATTGAATGAGGGTACTGCTGTTGTGACCAGCAGTTAGATCTAGGGCATTGTGTATACAGTAGTGGGATGGGAAATGTGTGGCCCTCGGGATGTTGTTGGATTGCAGCTCCTGGCCCCTGTAGCTGGCATGCCCACTGGTGAAGAATGCTCAGAGCTTCAGTTCTGCAGCATCTAGAGGGCCATGTGATTCCTACACCAGCATAGCATATGCAGATAGTGCATACATTCATTTTGTCAAGTTTTGTGCTCAGAAGCCACAGTTGGGTGCAGTTTCCTGTGCACATGTACAGGAGAGAGTACTCATGTGGTTGAAATACATATTCTGTAAGTGAGGTTATGGGCCATGCAGGAAAACAGTTCTTGTCTGTAACAATGTCTTTCTTTCAATGTTTAATGGGACATGATATGTTTCGAAAGTAAGTGGTCTGTGCATTAAGCCAGATGGATGAGTACTGAGTGATTCACACTGGTGTGATCTGTGTGTGAGAAATGACAAATAACAGGACAAACTTCACCCAGGAAGTCAGCATGGAGAGAAGATGTTGTTCTTGCCAGAACCTGTTTCTGAATATGAGTCTTGACCTCATGCTGACAAATTTTGGTGTAAAATTGTGCAAACAGCATACGTTAACGTGGGTGACGGTGCTGTGTTGCTCTTACAGAACGCTGTGAGATCTGGGAATAAGTAGAGATGGTATCTTGATTGAGCTGATTCTGGACTGGCTTGCAAAATGCTTTGAGGAGCTGGCGTGAGAAGGAAGTTTCCCTTCCTCAGCAGATAGTGCAAAAAAAAAAAAAAATCTGCTTGTCTGCTACTGTAGCTGCTGGTGCTTCTCATTCCATTTAGAAATTGGCCAACGTGCTGAAAGCAATCAAGTTCCTGTTTCTGCATGTGGCCAGCTGCGGATTTCAGTACATAATTCCACTTAGTGATGCACTACCCAAAATTATACAGAGCGTTTGTCTGCTTGTCTTTTTATAGAAAAAAAGAGTTTGTCCAGTTTCTAGCCATGCATACTTTCTAACAGATGGTCAGGCTACACGTAGACCTCCAGATGAGATTGGATCACAACTCCCATCAATTTTCAGTGTTGGCTGCACTGACTAGGGTAGATGGGAGTTGTACCCCAAAAATATCTGTGGAGTCACAAGTTGCCCATCCTGGCTCTAACATCTGGTTAGATCCCAGTGACACCTCAAGGACCAAGGGTGTAGCCGTTTCCCGTTGGTGGGAATATACCTGCATACCCACATTCCATTATAATATATATTAACAACGCTCCAATAACTGGATGTTTTAGAACAACATATGTGCTTTTGAAACCCTCTTTCTCTTGAAATTGTAGTGTAAAGCAGGAGATGAACAGAAATCCTTCTGTTAAAAGCAAAGCAGGATTAATAATTAAACCACCTCCTGACTGAGGAGTGAGGGTTCCTATAGGATTTAAAAAAAAAAGGAAAAAAAAAAAAGAACAAGCAATTGCACAGTGTGGTGTCACCTTGACAGCACCTTATTCAGAGTATGCAGATGCAACTTGAAAACCTGTGTGTGGCACATACTGGTGGGATAAGTTCCATAATTACTCCTTTCAGAAAGGCAGTAGCATTTAAATCACTGTTGAAATATGGTAGGAAATATATTTTCTTCCATCATGCTGTAGTTCATAATGCTATTTCTGTTCTGTGAAGGTGGCTTTAAGTCCCGTTTACTGCTTGAAGTTAAAACTGCAAGCCTGATCTATTTAGACTGAAACGTTGTTGCATTGGATGAGTCTATTTAGGTTTATACCTTGTTGCATCTGTGTACTTGGTAGGTGGGGTTAGGAAAGAGATAAGTTAAGCAATCCTGTTTTTTCTCCAGTATAGTTTTATGAGTTTGGTTGTGTTAAGAGATAGTGACTGGCCTGTGGTGAGTTGCATGACTCAGTAGGGATGAGAACTTGGATATCCTAGGTTGCAGTTAAATTAATAATTGTCCCTCTGGTAAATTTACAGATGTTTTGAAAATTTCTCTTGCAGTTGAGATAACTCTTTCTTTAGAATCATAGAATCACAGAGTTGGGGCCAAAGGCCATCCAGTCAACTCCCTGCTATGCAGGAACACCCATCAAAGCACTCCTGATAGATGTCCATCCAGCCTCTGCTTAAAAACCTCCAAAGAAGGAGACTCCACCACACTCCTTTGAGGCAGCAGATTCCACTGCCGGACAGCTCTGACCATTAGGAAGTTCTTCCTGAGGTTTAAGTGGAATCTCTTTTCCTGCAGTTTGAATCCATTGCTCCTTGTCCTAGTCTCTGGAGCAATGGAAAACAAGCCCGCTCCTTCCTCAACGTGACATCCCTTCAAATATTTAAACATGGCTCTCATTTCCCCTCTTAGGCCATTTCCGCACTAGCCTGTTATAGCGCTATGATTCCACTTTCAACATCCTTTGGAATCCTGAGGCTTGCAGTTTTAGGAAGGGCCGGCCAGCCCCTCCCTAAACTGCAAACCCCAGGATTCCATAGGATGTTGAAAGTGGAATCATAGCACTATAACAGACTAGTGCAGAAATGGCCTTAACCTTCTCTTCTGCAGACTATACATACCCAGCTGCCTAAGCCGCTCCTCACAAGGGCATGGCTTGTAGACCTTTCACCATTTTGGGCACCGTCCTCTGGATGTGCTCCAGCTTCTCGATATCTCTCTTGAAATTAGGTGTGCAGAACTGGACACAGTATTCCAAATTAGCTGTGGAGGAAAGGGATTTACCTAAGTGATAACTTCATGCTTTGGTTAGCTGGAATTAAGAGGAAATATGCTCATATTGACCATATTTGAGTCTATACATTAAAGTATCTCTTCTAGGCCAGGGTTTTGGGGCAATCACAAGTCGCGTTCTGTTTCTCTTTTTATTCCCCTCATAAGACATTTTAAATCCTCTTTGGCTTTGATATGAAATCTTAGACCTTCAGACCAATGACGAAGGTATCATTTGCCATTGTTTCCAAGTTCTTAGCCGTGCTCCCACTCCTTCTCTTTTCTTTTTGGTAATGCTTTACCTCACTTGCTGATTCCTCGGTTTCTTCAGGAGCTAATTGTGGGGAGTTTGTCAAAGGCCCTTTGAAAGCCTGAATAAATTACTCCAGCTGGTTCTCTTTATCCTGTGCCTCAACTGGTATTTTAGCAGACGTGAGATAGTATTTATCCTTTGTATGGTTTCCATTGTGTGAGACCTTAATGGGATCCGCCGCCCTCTGTGTGTGTTTGTGTGGAAGAAAATGCCTACTAAACTCATTGGAGCTTACTTGCCCCCTAGCAAATGTGCATAAGATTGTAACCCAAATTTGATTTGTAATTCAGTTTTAATTTGTGGCCTTTCCCCCTTTTTTAAAAAACCTGAATATTATGGCTTTGGTTCAGGTGGGATCTTTCTCTTCCAAATCATATCTGGAGGAAAACATACAAAATAGGGCAGCTGGTACAATTTTTCTTGAATGTCTTGTTCTACTTACTACTTACTATTTAGTTGAGAGTTGAAATGGTGGAGAAGAAGGAAGAGTTGGAGATTTGTAGAATCTTGTGGAAGTCACCCAGCAAAGACAACAAGCTGTATGGATCCCTGAGCCCAAGTTAATGGAAGCAACACGTACTCCTTCAATTTTGAACCTTAAGAAGAAGATCCTCTTAAATTTTTAGATTTCACTGTTCCAGATAGACCCATCATGGTTATAATCTTGTTTTTCAAAAAAAGAGAAGGTATCATTTAACCATTTCCAGAAAATTAACCGTGCCAGTGTGTTGCAGCAACAAGAAAAGGGAATCTGGTATTATCCTAATGCTACTTAATTTATTGCGGGATAAGGCAGGAGACTGTGACTCTGGACTAAAACTCCCATCCTCTCTCCCACCACTGGTTCTTTAGGCCAAACTGAATATTGTTATTTTGAATGAATTTCCATTGAACTCAGTGGCATTTAATCATAAGAATAGGACTTAACAGTGTCACTGTAGTTATGTAACAACAAGAAATAATTTTATTGAAAAAGTAGTTTCCCTCTGCACTTGGTAATAGAAAATTCATGCAACGTAAGATCTGGAAATCTGATTCTCAGATTCTTTTAACTTGCATTTTTAAAATGTTATATGCAGACAGCCTGTTTCATGCTTACACATCTCAATATATATATATATATATATATATATATATATACACACACACACATAGAAATATACTATATGTATATATATACTATATGTATACATATCTGTGTACATATACATACTTTGTCTGGTGTGTTTAATATGAAGAAATAAGGCATAAATAATAGGGAAAACAGGAAGTAGCAACTATCAAGTCAATTTTACAAGGGAAAATTGAAATGTAAAAGCCACCTTTTCTTTGACTCTCTGTGTGTGCGCGCACACGTGGGCGTGAGTGTTTTTAAACAGCTGTGATCTGTTAAATATTGTGGATGTAAGAATGCTCCCCCCCTTCTTCATAAACTGTTTGTCTTTATTGTTATTGCAGTTTTTCAAAGTCAATGTTGTCTGCAAGAGCTGCTTTATATATATTATTCTTAATCTGTGCATGTAAATATATAGCACCTGGAAGTGACTAACTTGTAGTTTCTGTCATTTTTGGTGGGGAGCTGTGGTTGGTTGTGCTTTTTGTGACATGTATGTATATGAAGGAAAATGCAGGTTTGACACAAGGTAGACAGACTTCTTTGTCTTTGTGTGTGCAGTTATTTTACAAATCTCCAAAATTAACCTGGCTTGAAAATGTCGTTTGAGTTTAATAAAAGCAAGTTCAATAAGTAGAATTTACAACCACTTAAAACTGAGGCCGTTTCTGCACTACATTGTTATAGTGCTATTATTCCACTTTCAACATCCTATGGAATCCTGGGGTTTGCAGTTTTATGGAGGGGCATTTAGAATTCTCAGCCAAAAAGCTCTTTGGCCTTAGTGTACTACAAACCCCAGAATTCCACAGGATGTTGAAAGTGGAATAATAGCACTATAACAGTGTAGTGCGGAAAGGCCCTGAGTTTTTGACCTTATGTAAGATACGTTGATTTAAATCAGGGGTGTAAATCATATTGCCCTTTAGATATTGTTGGACTGGATGTCCCAATGGCTGTAGCCAGCATAGGCAGTGGTAAAGAGTGCTGAGATTTTCAGTCCCAAAAAACTGGGAGGTGTCATGATTCTTATTCCTAATTTAAAGCCTGATTTATCTAAGTAAAAGAAGGATCAAAAGCATGTTATCTATATTGCATTTATTTTTATTCAGATTTATGCATATTTAGGGGCTTAAGTATCCTCAAGGTACCAGATCCTGTCTGATCTTAGAAGCTAAGCAGGGTCAGACCTGGTTAGTATTTGAATGAGAGACAGCCAATGAATACCAGGCACCGTAGGCTATATTTCATAGGAGAGTACTGGCAAAACCACTACTAAGTATTCCTTGCCTACGAAAACCCCACAAAATTCATGGGATCACCATAAGTCAACAACTGAGTCGAAGGCACACTAACATATGCATACACACACACACACATGCATGTTTAGTCTTTCATTGAGTTCTGGCCAATGGGTAGTAACAAGGTTTCCACATAGCTTGGTTTCTCATTTCTTCCAATATTTGGTTTCTTTCACCCCTGTTCCTCCAGCAGATTTTATTCTTTCTGGAAGTCTGTTTGAAATGGTATGCATTTTGGTGCAGATTTCTCATAATAGATTTGTATAGTCTTTTGGTTGGAGAACTGTGTTGCAGCATTCAGACTGTGTCTGGCTTCTCAGATGAAGCTGGGGAGAAAAAAAGAAATTTGTACCTTGGCTGTAATGGTAGGTAGGGAAAATCCAACAGATACTTTGGTAGTGGTGGTGGTAGTGAACTGGTGACCACAGGGTTCATGGTCAAGCTCCTTGTTATTTCATTTGGCTTGTGGGGAAGCATGGGAAGGAAACTGGCCCACCTATGCTGAGAGTGTGTGACATGTCCAAGGTCACCCAGTGGCTTTCCATGGCTGAGCAGGGAATCCAACCCTCATCTTAGGGCTATAGTCCAATGCTCAAAGTGCCATATGATGCTGGCTCTCACCTCCCATGTTACCAAGCATTTTCATTTTTTTTCCAATGAGTCAGGAGCATTATGCCACAAAGGATAAAAAGCAAAAGCAAATCACAAGTGGTTTTTAATAATATGCTTTTAAAAATAATTTTTAAATTTTCAAATATTACATTGTTCTATATGCATACATATAGTTTTTTAAAAAGTTGTTGTAAACCAAGTTTAAATAAAGTGCAGAGCTGGCTATAGCCAAACTGGTTTATCCAAGAAACCTCAAACGTTTGTTTTTAAACATAGGTTTAATCCTGTCTTGGCTGTCATCCAGGTAGCCTTGGCCAACAGTTTTATAAGCTGATTTTACTGTTCGGTGACTAAAGATGCAAACATTTGCTAAGGTTACAAAAAGATAAAGGTTTGCCAAGGCTTTCCCCAGCAACAAGAGAGAGTGCAGGAGCTTAACTGATCTGTCTGCATGTTCATTATATTTAGCTATGTTTCTGTTTTGGCTTCTTGCTTATGTACTCAGGGTGACTTAGACTCCCCAAAAGATAATATCTTACAATTCTAGAGACACGATACTAAAGGAAATAAAGAGAATGGAAGATAAGAATTAGCATCTCCAGGTACCAAATCTGAAAGGGAAAAAACAAAACAATGCTTACTTGATGTTACACAGATGTTTCATGTTTTACTCTTAAATTAATTAAGTTTCTTCTACCACATTATTCCAAGCCTCAGGGAAGGTCATGAGTCTTTTGTTTAGTGGCAAACTTTTATTACTTCCTTAGTTTTTTTAATGAATGTTACACAATATAAAGAATAACAAAACAATAAAAACTTGAATCACACCCAGCTTAGTCAACAGTGTTTGCTAAGAGGTAATAAGAAAATGGAGCCAGTGTGATATAGTAGTTTCAGCACTGGATTATGACTCTGGAGACCAGAGTTTGAATTCCCACTTGGCCATGGAAACCTACTGGGTGATCTTGGGTAAGTCACATTCTCTCAGTCTCTCATTCTCTCCCCCTCTGAACAAATATTGCTAGGAAAACCCCATAATAGGGTTACCACAAATCAGAAACAACCCGAAGGCACACAACAAAGGTAAGAAAATGACAGGAAAGAAATAATGTGTTAGTTCCTAGGAGAAGCTCCACAACTATTGGCCCCAACACAGCCTGAGTGGGGCCGAAAAGTACAAATAGAGTCTCCAAATGTTAAGACTCTTCTTTGCTGTTGGGAACCCAGCCTAATCAGTTGTGTGCAAGCAATGGGATTACTGGGCACATAACTAAAGTTGCCTCTTTCCTGCCGTCCTCAGGGCAAGGGGGAGGAATCTCAGGGCGAGTGCACTGCTTTGTTTCTGTGTTTTCCTCATTTGTTAGATCTAGTATTTTAATGCTTCAGGTATTGTGCATAATGATATTCCCATAACCTTTGCCACATTGCCTTTACAACATCAGTGGGGTCAACCTCCTGTGATATCACAAGGGACCATGGCTTCATTTCAGCATTTGATTCTGGAGTCTCAGGACCTAGAATAATCCTGACCTGGCAATGTACACATAACAGATTTTGGGACGCAGGCTTATAGGATAGAAGTCTGCATAATATTCAGAGCCTTGGCCTGATGGGTCCAGACCTAGCAACACCTGTGTGTTGTGTGCACACCGCAATATGATCAACACAGAGCTTCTTGGCTTTTGGGCTAAGATCAAATACCATTGATTGAGGCAGGAGCAAAAGAGTTGCTATGCTACTGGTCCAATTGTTAGTGCCCACCCTTGCTTCTGGTGCCTAAATACCCTCATGGCACCAGATTCTATCTGATCTTGGAAGCTAAGCTGGATCAGCCCTGAGTAGTACTTGGATGGGAGGCTGCCAGGGAATCCCAGACTCTGTGGGTTACATTTCAGAGGAAGGAAATCTCAAAACCACCTCTTGAGTTTTCTTTCCTAAGAAAACCTTATAGAATTCATGGGGTTGCCATAGGTTGACAGGCCAGTTGGAGGCACATGCAAACACATACACCTTTGCTGCTCTCTTGCTTTTTCTCTCTCTCCCACCCACATTTTACCCGTTGGTGGTAGTGTCACTCCTGTTGCTTCTGCCCCTGCCTGTCCTCAGTATAAGATCTGCTTTGTGCTGTTAGTGCTGTTTTTACACAGAGGGTAGACAAGGGAGTTGTGCATGAAGTGGAACGGAGAAGAAAGAGGGGTGGGAGTTGCAAAAAGGGTGTGGAAGGGAGAGGTAAAAAAGAAGTGTGTCAGTGTGAGGTGGAATGATGGGGAGGGAAGGAAGAGAAGGTAGGAGGTAAGTGAGGAGGAGGGACGTGAGACAGTGGCTGAAGATTTCCAAGATGGAAGGTGGCGCATCTCTGCAGCCCTTTCCTACCTGGAGCAGCTGCCTCATTTTGCCTAATGAATGGATATAGAAAGGCCAAGTGATGGAGTAAGCTAGTGCAGTCTCATCTCTCTTCCATTGAGGAGCCAGAAAAAGGGTGGAGGTGAAATTGAAAGAAAAGGAGAGAGGCCTAAGAGGTAAATCACATCACAAATGTATCTCATTCTGAGTTTATTGTCCCAGGGGACTCCTTGGAGTCATTCCTTTAAGTTGGGGAGGCAGTATGGCTGGTGGCAGAGATAAACAGCTGTGTCTCCCCAGACCCTTGCAATCTCCATTGAAACTAAGGTTATTATTATAGAGATGTTTAGTTTTTGTGCCTTGTGATGAATGGTTACAGAGATGCTTTTGCTTCCAGTTTCACTTAAGGCTGAGCACACAAGCCTATGTTTGATATGAAATTATTTGGATGATCTGTTATGACCGAGTTAATCTGCTTGATTTAATTACTTCCTGCCTTTTCTTTTTTTAAATGACAGGTCTAGGAGTTCCTAGTTTTTATATTATGTTTATGCTAGTTATGAGCTCTTTATTTTAACATATAGTTATCTGTATGCTAATTCAATCATCTAAACAATTGCACTGATTTTTGGTTACATTGAGGGCTTCCAAAAATGGGCTGTGTAGAAGAACAAAACATCATCAAGGTGTAAAATTTGAAACTAAGCAAAATTTGAAACTAAGACAAAAGGGATATAATGTAGAGCTTCAGTGTTTTAAAAAAATTAGACAACCTGGGGAATAAGATTGCTTTAGGGCCCACGTACGTATCGTCAAATATGGGACTTGTCCTGCCTCCTTTGAGACGGATTTCCATGTTGAGTTACTACCACAAGCAAGTCTGTATCTTGCATTCCCACTAACCAAGCCTCTTTGGGTGGTGTGAATGAGTGAAAGAATATGTAGCTCACATATTTGATCCCATCTATTGGGGTGATGGTGGCAGTGAGGAAGAAGCAAGGGGGAGAGGACTGGAGTCTTGGAGGCACTACGCAATGTCTCTGTGGGACGCCCATGGATGCTGCATTGGGGTAGACTGGAAAACTGATCCAAAACTGGGGAAGGAATAGGTAGGAATGCAAAAACTGTGCATCTTCCTATCCCCATTCCTGGTCACTGTATTTTGTTCTAATTCATATTCAAAAATTGTTCTGGGGGTATCTCTTGGCCGCCACAGATGAGTAGTTCTTTACAGGTTTATGTTAACATTAAAGCAAACTTTAGCTTGTCTTGACTACAATCTGGCAGTCCTCACCCAGCATAGTATCTCTTGGAAGTAGATATATTTGTTACCTTTTGCAAGGTTTAATTCTGCCCATTATAAAAGAGTTGTCTTTCTTTTTTTTGGAACAGCAATTTTAAGTAAGATAGGAAACAGCTCGTATGCAGTATTGGTTCCTAACTTTGTTATTGAGCTTCTAACTATGGTGTTCCCTTAAGACAGTGGTTCAGTAACTGTGTTCTTTCGGAGAAGCCTGAAATGCCCGATGCCCGGGAGTTTCCTCTTTAGATGTGTGCTGAACAGGCTTAATTTCCTACCTTATCACTGAATCAACATCCATTTGTTACAGTTGGCATTGCTCCCACAGAATACATCATCATTAACCGAGTGAACAAGAAGAAAAGAGATACCTTTCTTTTACATTTGCCTAAGTGACCTAGTAGCTCTTTAGAAAAGGAGTGAGTTAGTGCTGCAGTTCACATAGGGAGGTGGGAATAGCAGGGCTGTACTTAAAATTAGCAGCAGCTTCTGTTTTGAAAGGCAGTATTTAAACTCCTGCCTTTCCCTTGGCTAACACCTTCCTGTACACTCTCTTAAGCAACATTTGTCTGTGTTTGCTTTTGCAGGAAGGATGAAAAATGACATAATATTTTCAACACACCAAATGAGTTTTACAGAACACCCATGAATCCAGATTAATGATCTCATTGGCTGCTTGGTAGCATTGGCTAATCTGCACTTGTATTTCTTCCTGTTCTGTCTCTTTCACCCAGCACCAGTATCACTTCTGTTCTCAAGTTGTCACATTTTGTGGAAAATTAACAGAAGGGTTTATGAGGGCTGGTCCAAGACTTTTTGCTACCTGAGGTGAAGGACACAATGTCTTGTCACACACACATGAAGCTCTAAAAAGAACTAAGTTGGATCATGGAACCTCAGCTACTTGTTTCTTCCGCTATTGTCAGTACATAATTGCTTGAAAAAGTGTGGTTGCACCTTTTGCCACTTCCAACAGGCTGATCTTTGGTCTTGTGGCACCTCAGAAGGTTAGAAGCCTGATTATAGCAAAACCTTTCATAGGCTGGAGTCCATTTTATCAGGTGAGGAAACAGACAAGCGGTGGAAATATGTACACAGTTTGGCCAAGAAATGCAGAACGTGCAGTAAATGAGATTCTCTGTGTTTTAAAAAACTACAGCAATAGTGGAAACTGGTCGGTATTTCCATTACTGAATCTTTGTGGCATAGTTAGTTGCTTGCTTGCATATAAAGTGTATAAAATTGTTTTTTAAAAAGAATAAAGGGAAGAGGAGAAGAAATATAATATTGAACCAGAGCCTTACAATCAAAGGAAAAAAACAACAATGTCTGAGTGAAAAGAACCCTAAATATCCGAAAGGCTCTAGATCTAATTTTGGAAGCTAAGAAGTGTCAGGCCTGGTTAGTACTTGAATGGGGACTATCTGGGAACATGAAATCTTGTAGGTTGTATTTTAGAGGAAGGCAATGGCTGACTGCCTTGGAGTATTCCTTCCCTAAGAAAATGCTGTGTACTTTATTGGGTTGCTGTAAGTTGACCCATGCTTGAAGGAAGATACATGCATGAGCATGTGTACACACACACACACACACACACACCTACAGTCCAGGTGAAAAAAATGCTTCAGTGTGGAAGTGGTGGAGAACCATATACCAGGTGGATGGTACAGGAAGCCCCCACCTTTTGTCCCAGTTATCTGGCATCTTGCTGTTTTGAGGCTTCCAAATTAAGGACAAGTTCCATTAATTCAGTGTGTGTGTGTGTTGGGGGGGTTCTGCTCCTTCATCAGGTTTGCTTAGAACTGCTTGCATATGTGTGCTGTTTGAAAAAGTGAACTGGGTGTGGGGGGAGAAAGGTGCTAGCCGGCTGAGAGACTTTGCAAGCATTGCGTGCTTGGTTGATCCCAAGTGAGCCTAATCTGTAAATCCTTCATGCTCCCTATGGTACAGAATATGAGTTCTACTTTTCACATAATTCTGCTTTCTGACAGTGCTCTGGTCCCTAACCTGTCAGATAAGTGGTGGAAGCCTGTAGTAGGCAAAGGAATATAGGAGCCTTGTTTCAGACCTTTGGACTGTCTAAATCAGGAGTGGGCAATGTGTGGTCTTGGAGGGGCTTCTCTTCAAAGAGCAATAGGATAGCTGCAGTTACCCATCCTAGCCTATATAGTGATAGAAGACCATTGCCTTCTGTGGGTTTTAGTCACTGTGAAATTATGATCATCTTTTTCTGTCTCCCCCTTGCCCCCTTCTCAGTTTTGCCTGCTTGCTTCTCAAGCATCGTGCCTTGAGGATAAGGTTTATGAACAGATTAATTAACATGATTTGCCAAAGGAGAGCCATGAAGAATAAATTACTAAGGAGTTTGTGAAGCTGTTCAAATAATTGGACTGGAACTCTAAAGATTCGGCCCTTCTTAAGAGGTATATGTGTGTGTGTGTGTGATATCATTACATATTAGCTTTTTAATGTGTTGCTGTTTAAGGGCAGGCAGGACATTAGTGTTTGGCAGCTGTCCAGGGCCACACATGAACAACTTGATCTTGCCCCTGGGCTCCTTGGCATACGTCTCCTTGTTGCTGTGTCAGACTTCATAGCAGAAACTGGAGAGAAGGAGGAAAGGTCTGTGTTCTTCTTAAACCCAATTGCTGGCCCAGACTATAGCAGAACCACTGAATCAGCTGCTGAATCCAATGTAAGTAAACTGCTAAATCAACATCTGAGTAAATCACACTGATTCAGTTGGAATTAGCAACTGCATGTAGGATTGTTGTGCTTTTTTTAGGGCAATATTGGATTTTAAGACAAAAATATTTTTGCGTTGCCTTTTACACACACATACACACTTTTTCAAGGCTAGATACAAAGTTTCATTTCTTTCAACAGGAGCGTTCCTCTGATGAAAGGAGGAAGCTCTGGAAGCCAATTCAAAACTACAACCCAAAAATCTAAATAACCAAGTTGTGCAACTTCCCATACATCTCTTTTTCTTTTTAAAGTGAGCAGCACAGATAAACACTCAACCCCAAGGGACAGTTGGTCTAGAAATGGAGAGCAGAAAGGAAGCATACTGTGGCTCATGGAAGCTGTCTACGGCAGCTTTGTGCCTTCTGAAAATTTTGGACTTTAGCTCTCAGAAGCCCCAGCCAGGATAGCCAGTGGTCAGGAGTTCTGGGAATTGAAGTCCAAAACACTCAGAGTGTCACAGCTTAAGAAAGACTGGGCTAAAGCAACCATTCTCAGCAGGGGTCCTTTGACCCCTATGAGGGCCCTGGCACATTGGAAGGGGTTCACAGACTGAAAACTGTGAGAAAGGGAGCCCCAAGGGTTTAAGGGGACCCTCGTAATGGAACCAAATACTCAAACAGCAACTTTAATTGGAGTCAATAGTTTCCCTCCTATTCTGTGTACTGAAGCCCATAGGATTTCATTTGCTAGATGGGCATGGGATTGGTTGTTTTTGTCTGCATTGCTAGAATTCAGATCCCCCCACCTGGAAACAAAAATTCCCCAAACAAGCTGAAGCAGAATATTGTGCCTTTTCAAGACAGTAAGTTGACCTGTGTGTTCCAAGATTTCTTCACCAGGTTTGGGCAGTCATGTTGTTTCCCTGTTCGACAGGAGGGCTCTGGAACCTGAGAAGAGCTGCTATGGAAGCCAAAAAACAGTTGAGAATAGTTGGTCTAAGGCACTTGGGGCCTTGTGAGGCTACATCTCCTGCTTTCCAGAAGTAGTGTTAAGTCAAAGGTCCCATTCAGAGAAGCCACTGCTTCCAGATGTTCCCTTCCAGTAAGATCTTTGCCATAAGTCTTCCAGCTCCCAGTTACCCTGGGATGGGAAAGAAAGCGGAAGAAACAGGCTGGCCTCTCCAATGAACATCTGCCCAAGCTTCACTTTATTTAATCTTAGGAGAGGTGTTACAGCCTTTTACAGTCGGGTGTATATTTGGGGTGGGGGAACCAATACAAAACCACCCACTTATGGTGTGACCTGGGAAGTCATCAAACAATAGTGTAATGGGAAGTTGAGCGGGGCCATATGGGGAAGCCTAGAGGATCAAATTTGGGCTAAGGGTTTAAGTTTTCCCATCCTAGTCCAGAAATAATTTGTTCATTAAAGGATCCATGGGGCTGAGACTCAACTGTGCACCAAGGTATCTTGCCTGACAATTTTGAATCTGAGGCTGCATGCTTACGACATAGAACTTAGTCCCATTATATTTACCAGGACTTACTCTCCGTTAAGTGTGCCAAAGATTGCATCCCTAATAAAAGTGACTGCTTTATGCTTAGCTGTTCCTAGTATGCAAACACATTCTTTAATTGCAGCAGTAGGTTGGCTCTGCCGGTTCTCTATAAATGATTTTGGTGAGAGTGAAAAGCAGCCTCAGTTGGAGGGAGAAGAGGTGTAGGTCTTTGTTATGCAACCCTTCAAATGTTCTGCAGTCAGAATGAAATTGGCCCGCAGACTGTTGCTACGGAAATGAGTTCCTGTGGTTATTGCTGTGTATTGTGTGCAGGAGGAGTTTGTGTGCTTTTCAAACTCAAAAGCTGTTTCAAAAAGCATGGCTTTAGTGTTGCTTTCTTTTTCTGGAACTCTCCTGCCCATAAACAGCAAGGGGCAAAACATTACCAAATAAGCTTTTTGGTGGAAAAATTGCTGTCTTGAAATGCAGCTTCTTGATTTTGTAGTTTATTAAAAGGATGGCCATAGTGCAGGTTGTATACAGTACCCGAGGGTAAAAAAAACACCTTTTTCCCTAAACAAATTATTTTGCTCTCAAATGCCCTTAAGGAGATGCAGAGGCATTTTTACCATGTTTTGGAGAGCCCCTCCTCTGCTGCTGACCATTTTAGGTCCAGAAAAGGGCCTTTTTAAAAAATGGGAGGGCAACTGGGTCACTTTTTAAAAAGAATGATTCTCTCAGGTCTAAAATGGCCTGGGGGGCTCTAGAACACAGTGAAAATGCATCTCATGGCCCCAGAGGCTTTGGGGGCATTTGATGGGGCAGAACATTTTTGTGTGTGTGTGCAGTGGGGTTGGGGTGCAACTCCCAGGGTTTCCTAGGAAGCTTAAACAGCTCCTAAGTCTCCCTACAGTTGTCTACCCTGGTGTATTCCTTACAGCTACTACTCTCCACACCTCAAGTTACATGACATTTTTAATTTGCAAATTACTTTGTAGCCTTTATGGTGTTTGCCATTTGTTAGGATCTAGTCAGGTGTACCAATGTTGTTCCTATTTCACCAAAGGAGAAGTAAAGTTAAGGAGGGCCAGTGACTTGCCCTACATCTCAGGCTTTTCTGCACTACACTGTTATAGTGCTGTTATACCACTTTCAACATCTTGTGGAATCCTGAGATTTGTAGTTTAGGGAGGGGTATTTAGGACTCTCAGTCTGGGAGCTCTTTGGCCTCAGGAAACTACAAACCCCAGAATTCCACAGGGTGTTGAAAGTGGAATAATAGCACTATAACAATGTAGTGCGGAAATGACCTCAGTTAAACCCATGACTGAGGATAGATTCACTTATATATTTATATGACTTAACTACTCCAGTTAGGTATTTTGATGTTATTGCTGAGCTTTTGATTTTATTTCTCTTACGTTGCTGATCATTTTCCTCAAAAGATATTCCTGTCTTTGATTTTCAGGGTAGCATGTTAATCTTATTTCTTGGAGAGAAACCACCCCATGTTAGTGTGCTGTTTATTGTTTAGTTTTCTCACATAGGGATGTCGGTGGAGAGCAATTGTTTGCAAACAACTGATTCATTTGAAAAGATAGCAGATTGTTTACACCCTGGCGATAAGAAAGGAAAGATACCATATTGCATTCCTGGCATGAGCCTCACCAAGATATTAAAAAAAAAAAGGAAAGAAGAAAAATACAGAATCTATAAATAGGGAATGTACAGTTATATAGACTGGCCTAAATACCCCGAAGGGACCAGAATCATAACCCTAATTCCTGTCTGGTCTTGGAAGCTAAGCAGGGCCATCTTTGTTTTGTACTTGGATGGGAGACAAACAAAAGATACCATATGCAGTAGGCTCTATTTCAGAGGAAGATAATGGCAAACCACCTCCTTGCCTAAGAAAACTCTATGAAATTCACGGAGTTGCCACAAGTCAATAGGCAACGTGAAAGCACACTTTCTGTCTCTTTCACGCACATGGATATACTGCAAAGAAACCTGTGACTCTGTCACACTACACAACTCTAGTGGGGTATTCCATGGCTGCATCTTATGGTACCCTGGTGTTTGTAGTCTGGTAAGGCACTAGAGCTCCTTGGCTGAGAATTCTCTGTACCCTTCCCTAAACTGCAAATTCCAGGATTTCATAGGCTGTTGCCACGATAGTTAAAGTGGAATATAGCCCTATAAGTGTATACTGTGAAAGAGCCCCAGATCCCATCTGATCTTGGAAGCTAAGAATGGTTAGTAGAAGGAAGATCATCAGAGAATACCAGGAGCTGTTGGCTATATTCAGAGGAAGCCAGTGACAAATCACCTCTGACTACTTCGGTCAGAAAACTCTTTGGAATAGGCAGCCGGAAGGCACATGCTCCTGCTACTATAGTCACCCTACTTTAATTTATACAGTTCTTTTGTTTTGCAGATAAAATTTCAAAATATTTGCCCATTTTGGGTTGCCAGTAGTATTTGGCTTATAGTGATGTATTGTTTTGTTTGGCGACCACTTCCAGTTACTTCTGTAATGGAATTAAAACCATTATGGACATCTGGAGTAAAATTACAGCACAGATAATGTTTAACAGAGCTAATTAATGTGAGACTGGCTAATTACTGGCCGGTTAAAAAAATTACAAATCAGAAGTTGAACCTGAGTTCATATCGTTACTGAAACTGGCAGGGCTGACTCTTCCATGATCTGCTTAGCTTAGGTGGCCGATGGTGGGGTTGTGGTGCAGTTGGCAGCACATCTGCTCTGCTTCTGCTTTCCTACTTTCCTTTGCAACTTTTCCTGAAGAACTCAGGGCTCTGTCACTCCCAAAAAGAGGTCTTTCCTCAGACTGAGGGATTATAAACAAGTTAGTCTAGACCAGACATGGGCAAAGTGCAGCCACAGGCCAAATGTAGCCCCCAAGCCTGTTTTTGTGGCCTCCAGGGGTCCAAATTTTTTTCCTCCATGATGCCCAAAAATGATATCGGGGGTTAGGGCATTTCCATCGTGTAAAGTTGAAGGCTTTTATGGCTGGAATCCATAGGTTGTTGTGGGTTTTCTGGGCTTTGAAGCCGTGTTCTATTAGTATTTTCTCCTGACGTTTTGCTTGCACCTGTGGCTGCATCTTTAGAGGATCTGGAGGATCTCCAGAGGATCTGGATTTCCCCCCCACCATGTTTGGAACCCACTCAGGCTGAAAATGAAATTTTGTAAAAACTTTGCAAAACATTTTTGAACCTCAAAATGCCCTTTTGGGAGCCAAGAAGGCCCAGAACTTGGTCACATGCCCCCTAGGAGTTATTTGAGAGTGGAAATTGATTTTTTTTTTCCCTGGAAGAGGTGCAGTGGGAGTTTAGCTAAAATGTTGTATTGCAAATATTAAAAACAATTAAACAACAACAGCATGTTTTAGGGTATAAAGTTGGCTCTCAGACTTGAGACTTGACTTCAAAGTATCTTGCAAGGACTTGAGACTTAACTTGAGACTTGAAGGTAGAGACTTGAGACTTGGAGTAAAAGACTTAAATACATCACTGATACTTGGTTCATGAAATAAAAGAAATGGATATCCTGGTGGGGATGGGTGAGAGCGACAGAGTAGTATCATATAACTAAATGGCATATTTTACTTGGAGGCAGAGAGAAAGAGGCAGGCACAGCTCCATCATGTCTAAGCCCAGAAGCAGATGAAAGATCGTTCTTCCATCCCAATTGCCACTGCCCTGATCTTGGAGGGAGAGTACAAGAGGCAGTTTTGGCTGGACTTAGTCCTCTCTCCCACTGCCATCCATGTTCCTTGTGTGTTGTATCCTTAGATTTCAAGTTTGAGGGCAGGGAATTGTTTTTTCTTGTTCTTCTTCTTATGAAGCACCGTGTACATTGATGGTGCTATATAATTAAATGTTATTATTGTGACTGTTGCTGTTGTTGAGCTGTTCATTCTGTCCTACTGTCCTCACAGATACATCTGGTGGGAACATGGGGCAGGACCTTCTCCGTGGCCGCTCCCAGGCTCTGGAATTCCCTTTCCAGAGAGTTTAGACTGACACCTTCCTTTCCGTCCTTCCATTGTCAGGTGAAGATAATTTTGTTTTGGCAGGCCTCTTTTTTTTTTTTTACTTTGTTTTTAAAAGCAAAAATCCAGAAATATTTCCAAAATAACAATATTGTAAGCACAAAATGCAAACAAATATCAGAGAACAGGCCTTTGAAGGTTGACTGTTCAGAGGAGAAAGGCCTTTCATGTGCCATGTTATTTATATTTATTGTTCTTTTTAATTTTTTTTAACTTTTCTTAATTTTATTGGTATTTTAATTATATTCTTAATTCCTTTAGCTGCATCTGTGTTAGCTTTTATAAGCTGCCTTGGGTTCCATATTGGGAAGAGATGAGATATTGATAATGATAATGATAGTATTTTTTAAAGCCTCTTCAAAACACGAGATAAGGAAACCATTTCTGTTTTGCTCTAGACTGGAAGAAGCATATCTCATCTGGCATTGTCAAAAGCTGAGGGTTTTTCAAAAACTTCCTGTTAAGTAAAGGAATTCCCTAGATTTCTTATCAGATATGGCAGCCACCTAGATTACGCTTGACTTGCTGTGAATGTCTGAGGTGCCAGTAATTTAAAACAAATAGGCCAATTGCAGAAAGTTTGTGTTCACCAAACATTAGCAAGTAGTGATCTCATGTCAGTAAACAGATAATTATCATCTTATCCAGAAGGCAGCCAAAGTAATTTAACTGTCTGAATGGAGGAGGTGCTTTTTGTAGCATGAGCAGTTAAAAGAATTCACAATGTGTTGCCACATACAGCTCAGAAAAGTTACTATTGGGCTGTAACGGCCACAATCCCACAGCTAGCCAGGTCTTGAAGATTTTTAAGAGCTGCAGTATAAATAAAAATAAATATAGTTGGGCCCTCAGTGTCTGCTGGGGTTTGGTTTCAAGATCTCCCATGGATACGAAAATCCTTGGATGCTCAATTCCCATTATATACAAAGGTATAGTCCAGTGGTCTATGACACAAAAGGTTTACTTTTTGGATTTTAAAAAAAATATATTTTCAAGCTGTGGTTGATTGAATCCATGAATGGAGAACCTGTGGATATGGAGGGCTGACTGTAAATAAATAAATAAAATATTTTATTGGTGTCCCAGTTTTCTCCACCAAGGGACTCAAATTGGCTTCTAATATGAACTAAAACAGAACATCTAAAATACAAAAGTTTAAAAAACATTAAACTGTACATTTATTGCTTTGATACCTTAAAGCTGTGAGGATGATGCTGTGGCAGCCTATACTCCTTGAGCATTTTCCAGCATTCCTGCTTACTTGCAGAGATGAAAGTAAAATCATTCACGCAATATTCTGCCCATGGACCATTATTGGTCGTAGGTTCCATTTGGGTGGTTTTTTGAAAGGCAGTGTGGAATACTTGGGAACCTCATTTGGAATACCATGTCCAGTTCTGGGCACCTCAATTCAAGAAGGATATTGACAAGCTGGAATGTGTCCAGAGGAGGGTGACCAAAATGGTAAAGAGTCTGGAAGCCATGAAGCCCTATGAGGAATGGCTTAGGGAGCTGGGGATGTTTAGTCTGCAGAAGAGAAGGTTAAGAGGGGACATGAGAGCCATGTTTAAATATTTGAAGGGATGTCATGTCGAGGAGGCTTGTATTCTACCGCTCCAGAGACTGAAACAAGGAACAATGGATTCAAGCTGCAGGAAAGGAAATCCCACCTGAGCCTCAGGAGGAACTTCCTGATGGTCAGAGCTGTTTGGCAGTGGAATATGCTGCCTGGGAGTGTGGTGGAGTCTCCTCCTTTGGAGGTTTTTAAGCAGAGGCTGGATGGCTATCTGTTGGGAATACTTTGATGGGTGTTCCTACATAGCAGGGGGTTGGACTGGATGGCTCTTGTGGTCTCTTCCAACTCTATGATTCTATGATCTCTATATTTAGGCTTGTTAGTGTTGACCAACAGTATACCTGCACCCACCAATATTTATTTATATTTTACCTTCAAATGCCACAGTTCCTTCAGTTTTCGGGTCCCCTTTTTTTCTTGCAGGGTTGGTAATACTTTAAGGGCTTGCTGCTTAATCTCTAGGGAACGGCTGGGCTGGATGATGGGCCCTGGAGTCCTGGGCTATGTCTGGTGAGTCACTTCAGTGGCAGCTCTAGGTTGTAGGAGAGAGGCTTGGAGCAAGAAGTCTTCAGCAGTCTTGTCTTCCTTGGATTGGCTCTGCCTTAAGTTTGACCCTGCAACAATTACTATTTATTTATTTATAATTAGGACAATTATTGGGTGTGTTCTGCATGCAACCTGTAGCCAATTCTCTTCTCTTAAACTATAGGATTGTTGTAAGACTTACAGCTTGACAATACACATTATTCAGATGTTTAGTATTATCATTATCTGCCTGCAGAACTCTCACAATAATCATGAAATTCTAATTCCCAGGTTTCTTTGTGTAGGAGGAAACGGGGAAGATTGTCAGAGGATTTTAACATCAATTTTACGGCAGTTTAAGGTTATAATGCAATATCCTCCCTTAATTGTATTTTTTTGTTCTGCCTTGCAGATTAGTAGAAGAATTACCACCTCTCCAAGTTGGCAGCTCTTAATGTAGCAGCTTCACTTATCACTGCTTATAACTGCTTGAATTGTTGCAAATCTTTATTAAGGGGCCAATTGCAGGTCTGATTTACTCCTTTTCTTCCCAACAGGCTATTCAGTCTAGAATTTCAGTGCTTCTGATATTCTAGAACAAGGGTAGAAAACAGTATCTGTAATGAAAAGCTACCTCATTGCTGAGGACACTGTGTTTGGAAATTTAAAATAGGTCACTCAAAAGAATAATTGAGGTATTGATTTGTACAGTAGTTGAGATCAGTTGCAAGTTACCTCTGGCTGGAAAAAATCTATCCATGGGGGCATAATGAGAGCCCTGGTGATTGGGAACTAATCGTACATCTTGAGCTTGCAAAAGGCACAAATTATGGCTGACTCCCACACTGGTGTGATAGCCTTCATTGCACCCTGGTGCTGGCTTGCTTATGAAAATCAGTGTTATGAAAGTCATATTGTTCTAGTCTGGAACAAATTGTGAAGTTGGCAGGTTGAAGAGTTTTCCTCTTTGAAGTGTGAAGCTTCAGCTCTACAACCTTGGCTAGGTGTTAGTGTGATAGAACTTTGATAGCTGGGGTTTTGATGAGACACTTTTGCAGGTCACTGCAGGCCAATAATTGGAGACCAGAATTCGAATCTGCACTTGGCCGTGGAAACCCACTAGGTGACCCTGGGCAAGTTAGACACTCTCAGCCTCAAAGGAAGGCAAAGGCAAAGCCCTTCTGAACAAATCCTGCCAAGAAATCCCCACGGTAGGTTTGCTTTAGGGTCACCAAAAGTTGGAAATGAAGGCACAGAATAGCATCTCCCATCTCAGTTGTTCTTAATCTCACAGACTCCTACAAAAATCTGATAAAAGCTCTGGAACCCCCTTCCCCCAGAATTTACACCAACACGTGCATTCAAAATTGTTCGTGCAATTTAATTTTATTGCATTGGAGACTGATTCGTGTATACTAGCCTGGAATGAAGATGTTACAGTGAACACTTGAAAAGATTCAGATTCCAGTCCTGTCAATGCAACATGCTAATGTAACTACGGTAGCCTAGGCAGTGGAAGCAGGAAGAATGCAGTAGCCACAGTGGCCATAAAGGAAATGCAGCTTTGGAGAAATATCTATTTATATTTGGCAGATTTTATCTGCTGTTCTTTCCTCTGCTGGACAGCCCTGGAAGAAATGCACCTGCTAGTGGAGTGCACCAACTATATTCTATATTTTTTCTTTAAGTTCTGAACAGCAGAAATATTAAACATGACAGGAAGAACATGAACAGAGAAAAAGTGCCTCTGGTTCATGGACCCCTGCCCAAAATACATTGGTGGATCTCCTAGGGGTCTGTAGACCTCAGGTGGAAAACTTCTGTCCTGTCCCAATTACTTCTCACTGTCTACCTGCCATGCACTTGGGTCCCTTGGCATTGACAAGTTATATAGTTCAACCAGTGATAGGAATTAACTAAGACAAAACTGTCAATTAAGTTAGGATTTTTGTAACAAAAAAGGACAACTGAATAAAATGTATTTTAAAATTTAATTGATTTTTCCTAATTTGGACTTCTAGCACTAGTTCCAGAATTAAGTTATTGGTTAAGTCACTAAATAACTGTATGAGAGGCTAAAAAATTTTGTATTTCCCACCTGGTTTTTTTAATAAATGCAAATAACGAGAAGAATCTTTTTTATTTTTTGTTCAGAATTAGAGTATCGTTATCTGTCATTGGCTAAAAATATATTCAAGGGTAACAAGGTTGGCCATACAGCAAAATACAATAAAATCTAGAATCCACAAGTAGTGATACATTTATTGGCCCAACAAGGTATTTTAAGCTTTGTAGTTGGCCCAGTAAAGTTATTGCTGCTTGTGGATTTTGTATTTTGTTGTGTGTCATTTGTTAAAAGATTTTAAACCAATCTTAAAGGTAGTGTTTTTCTTTGCACCTAAAGAATAGTCTGTCTGCACTCTTTCCAACACTTTGTAGGAGCTTGTCATCTGTCAGAGACTGATGAGACGGAGACTGGCTGTTGATATTTTTGCTGGTATTCACATGGGAATCAGTAAGCTAAAGAAAAGAGAAAGTTAAGGAGGTGAGATTATAAAGAAGAGAAGAAAAGAAGAGTTTTTGTATGGGCTTTTGACAAATGGAGTTTTCAAAAATTCATGCAGCTGACTCTTTCTCTGTCAAGGTCAAGAAAGAAGAGTGGAGGCAGGGGGTAAAACTATGGATAGCAATTTTCTCCTTCGTTCTGCTAGGGCTTTTAACTTACATGGCAGTTTGGCACAATTGTAGTCATTAAGTAAGTTTAGTAGATGATGGGAATGCTGTGGATGTCATTTATCAGTTTCATTAGCAAACTGACTAAATGTGGAATAGAGGGAAACACCATCCAGTGGCTCCCTAGTTGGTTGGAAAATCATGCTCAAAGTGTTGTTATCAATGGCTGTGCTTAGATTGGAAGGAGGTCTCAAGTGGAAGCCACAGGGTTCTACACCGGGGTCGAAGCTCTTCAGTATTTTTTATCAATGATTGAGATGATGGGGTGGACAGAATACTTATCAGATCTACAGATGGTACAAAATTGGGAGGGGTAGCTAACACATTGGAAGATAGGAATCGAATTCAAAAGGGCTTTGATAAACTAGAAAGCTGGGCTGAAATTAATAAAATGAAAGTCAGAGACCAGTTCAAAATTCTACATTTAGTCCACAAAAACCAAATACACTGGTATAGGCTCAGCAGTACTGTGTGTAGAAAGGACGTTGGGATTGATCATAAACTGAACATGAGCCAGCAGTGTGATGCTGCAGCAAAGAAGGCAAGTGCTATCTTACCCCGCATTAATAGAAGCATAGTTTCCAGGTCAAGAGAAGTAATAGTCCCACTGTATTCTGCAATGGTCAGGCCTCATCTGGAGTACTGTGTTCAGTTCTGGAGTACTGCCTCATTTTAAAAAAAGGATATAGACAAGTTGGAGCAAGTTCAGAGAAGGGCAGTAAGGATGAGGAGAGGTATGAAGAACAAAACATATGAGGAGAGGTTGAAGGAGCTGAACATGTTCAGCTTGGTGGAGAGAAGAGTGAGGAGTGACATGGCTGTACTCTTTAGATACCTCAAGGGCTGCCACAAAGAGGAGAGGGCAGGCTGCCTCAGAGAATAGGATTTAAGAGTTATAGGAGGGTAAATTTTGATTGAACATTAGAAGGGACTGCTTGACAGTGAGGGAGCTTTGGCTGAATTGGGTCTCCTTCTCTGGATGTCTTCAAAAAGAAGCTGGACAGCTACCTCCTGAAGATGCTTTAGCTGGAGATCCTATATTGAGCAGAGGGTTGGACCTAATGGCCCACAGGGCCCCTTCCAATTCTATGATTCTGTAAAACAGTTGCCACCAATAAATGCAATTGAATTCTGTTTTTAGTTGTATCCATCCCGTTCTATAAATTTTCCAGCGCTGGGTTCATCCCCTGTCAAGTCAATGGGATGACAGCTTCTTGAGAAATATGAAACATGTACAGTCATGAGTCTTCTTTGAGAACAAATGAGTACTGTTTGTTTTTGTAATGCTAAGCTCTTTATCCTGTCACATCACCGTTTTCCCCTCTTTCTTGTCTGAAATATACCTCTCAATTTGTAGCTGAGTTGGCATAGGAATACAATAGGGAGGCAGATTATGGGTTGCCAAAGTTACTTTCCAGCAAGTAAGTACAAGAAAATGTGAAATGTTGTATGAAAGTTAGTCTTTCTTTCTTTAAGATTTTTTTCCCTCTTCCTCTCTAAATATTTTAGGCCAGAGACTTCAGAAAGTCACTCCAGTTGGAAAAAAACAACTAGAAATGCAATATATGAAATTCATAAGTCTGAAATACTAAATGCAAAAGAATAATTTTACCAAAACCTCCCAGTTTAACAGGAGTATAATTTGTTCACAAACAAATCTAACATTAATATTGATAGCTTGATATCAGTTGAAGTCTGATGTTACACTTCAACTGTGGTCCCTCGGTGGGCAGCTTGGAGGCTGTAAAGTATCCTAAATTGCTCAGCGTAATGTAAAAGTTCCATAAGCAGAATTCTGCTGTGGCTCCCCACCCCCACCCCAGGACTCATGGTTTTGCGGTGCGGTGCTCGCCCCCCCGAATGGCCATTCTGTGGCTGATGGAGAGTGAACTGGTAGTAATGGGATTGTTGACATGGACTGATAAAATTTTCTGTTGAGATGTGCCAGGGTCCTGATGAAAGGTATCCTTCGTCTATATCTCTTTACCAGCCAGGGAGTGGTCATTTGGGAGGGTTATTACTGGAAACCTGTGAGTTCTTGGAGCGAGAAGTGCTCTTTGGTCATTGCAGGTGGTGGAAGGCAATACCAGCTTCCACAATGACCAGAAAAGACATACACAGGTGTACTTACACTAGTGCATGTCACTGCTACCTTTCCCTCTTCTGCTGTTGGTATTATAGGAGTAGGAAGAAATGCATGCCAAGGACGGACTGTGGGAAGCCTTGATCTTTTGAATCCAAAGCCTTCTTATTCCTTCAGCCGAGAGAGCGTGACTTGCCAAAGGCCGTAGCTGAGTAGGGATTTGCCCCTCCCCACTCTGGTAATGTTCAAGTCTGAAAAAATGGAATAAAATCCAAACTGGTGGGGTTATTATGACTAACACTTGAAAAAAAATTCAGCATCCTTTGTGTCAGCAATGACATATTAGCTTTTTTTTAAGTGAAAAGAACTTGGAATAAAGGATTTTTTTTAAATCCCCCAAATTGGGTATTGCTGGAGTCATAGAACAGAATCCACAAATGTGAGACCAACTCGAAGAAAAACCTGTATGTCAAACTAACAGTATCTGTGGGCCTTTGAAACTGAATATGGTGAAGGCCATCTTGCATGTAACCTTTCTCCAAACCATTGAAGGAATGGTTATGAACATTTGAGCTTTCAGGTGCTGGACTGCACTTCTCAGAAGAGAAGTTTCTGACTCACTGAAAAAGATTCTGAGAGTTGTAAGACAGCATCTGAGAAGCCAAGGTTCTCAAGAAGTTTTAGTCCAACAATGTTGGAAGACCCAGATTAGGGATCTACTAGTTTAGGGCTTTGGATGTCATTTCTACTACTCTGCACTGGGCTTCTAAATGACTCCAACTTCTAAAATACTGATATGAATACTGTGACTGTCCTGCTCTCATCTGTATCTGGCTTTTGTACCACTGCTGGTCCTTATAAGCAGCCACATGGAGAGAGAGTGTTTGAGTAGTCTAACTGGGGTATCACATGAGTAAGATTGGTAAGGTCTTGAGTTATCTTTCCTCAGTAGTTCCACATCATTCTCTATAGGATTGGAAGAATCCTCAATCCTTACCCCTCTCCCATGTGATGTTCCTGCTATCGTCTTTTCAGAATGATCTCTCCAAACTTAGCTGCTTCCATTCCCTCTGTAACCCAATATCTTGTCTCCAAATTCCATGTTATTTGGACTAGGCTTTCTGTGCCTGTTTGCTCTAACACAGGAACATGGAAGCAACTGTTTACTGAGTCAAACTATTGGTCTGTATTCTTGGAACTGAGTAGCAATACTATTTTGCAAGGCTTGTGACAATTAAAGGTCCACTTAGAAAATAATAATTTTTATAAAGTTTTACTGCCTATTTAGATAACAGAAAGTTTGAAAAAATTAAATTTTGAACTGCAGCTCCCAGAAATCCTCAGCCAGTACTCATGTTATGAGTACTGTAGCCCAAAAGTAGCCTTTGCAAATTCTGAAATAATACAAAAATAAACAAAGTATACATTCTATCTTCTGTTTCAAGTGGGGACACATCAAAACAACACTCAAGCTTCTGTTTTCTCAGAATAACTGGAGATACTGTAGCACAGTAGTTGTGGTTTTGCTTTTACTTAATTTGGACTGGGTTTTTCCTTTATTACTATGTCTGCAACCATGGTTTCGTTTCATTTTTCAAGTTACTTGGCTATAATAATCTTTAGATTGCATTTCCTTTCTTTATGTGTACTGTGGGTGTAGAAGCTTGATACTGCGTGCAGGACGTCTTTATTGACTCAGGACAATTTTGTGTTTCTGGGGTCTCTCAGTGAAAAACCTGAGCCATTGGGGCATTTGAAAAAAGGCAACATACAAGCCTCTTCCCCCAGTCCTCAGCTCTTGACAAGACTCCTTGTGTTTGAAATCAGGTAAGAAGTTCATTTGTGGCCAGAGAGATATTGGTTCTGCATGTGGTAAGCAATGATTGACTGAAGGGGCACTTGGAAAGGATTATGTAAGAGGGCCATGGAGGGTCAAATTCAGCATGAGTCATGTAGAAGCTGTCACCCAGACAGGGGGGAAATATCTGGTGTGACAAATGGATTCAAATGTGGACTGGAAGACAAATTAAAACTTGTGGAGTATTGTATTTTGTTTGACAAATGTACAAGGCACTGGATGAGGTATATGCAATGGAGAAAGAAGACTTTTTTTTTTTTTTAAAGAGTGATCCGTAGTAAACTGGAAGATGGCTGTTCCTTTTTGATGCAAATAGTTTGTGGGTTTAAACTGTACCACCCCCCCCCAAAAAAAATATCAGTGTTACTCAATTGGGTTGTTTGTTGAAGCTGGATTTCATTTTCTTCTGGCGGTTTTCTTCTGATCTTTGCCAGGCTGGAAAGATAAAGTGATAGACAGAAGTTGACATCTTGCTATTGAAATTCTGCGTCTTGGTTGATCATGGGAAAACCCCCTGACTTTCTGGTGTTAGCATGATTTGATGCAATTGAACTTCAAGAAAAAAGAGTAATAGCTGTGACACATCCTCTAAAACAAGTGTTAGATTTTTGTGGTCCTCTAAATGTTTGTGAACCATAACCCCCATCAACCAGCATGGTCAGGGGGATGGATGATTAGAACTGCAGTCCAATAACAAATGAAGGTCCTTGTGCATCTCACCCATGTTATAGAATGTGTGTGTTGTTAGTGTTGTTAGTTGCCATCAAGTTGACTTCAACTTGTGATGACCTTGTGATTGAGTGATTTGCAAGTCATCCTGTTATCATCAGGCATGTTAGGTCTTGTAGACTCAGGGCTGTGGCTTCCTTAATTGAGTCTATGCACCTGTGATGCAGTCTTCCTCTTTTCCTATTATCATGTATTTTATCAAGCATTGTTGTTTTTCCTAATGAGTCATGTCTTCTCATGATATATGCAAAGTACAGAAGTCTAAGTTTGGTCATCTTGGCTTTTAGGGAGAGTTCAACTTGATTTGCTCTTTGTGGCTTTTGACTGTCTGTGGTACCTGCAGAACTTTGTTCCAGCACCACTTTTCAAATGAGTTGATTCTTTTCTTACCAACTTTCTTTAGTCTCCAGCTTTCACAGCTGTACATAGAAATCAGAAATATGATGGCATGGACAATCTTGACTTTGATTTTCAAAAAATGTGGTGTATCATTACACTTGTGTGTTCTATACCACTCAGAATTTTTACTACCGTTTTGGTGAATCAGGGAGCACCTTTTGAGATTTGGGAGAACTTTGGACATGTCTTAGAGAGCTTAGATCTGAAGCAAATTCCTGGAAGTGAATGGCATACCTGAATCAATACTCTGAGGTGCATGGATAATGCTCATCAGTCCCATAGACTGGAAAATAGACCTATTTTACAAATGCACAGCTAACAATAACTGGTTGGCAAGCCAACGTACTGGACTTTTTATACTCGTGCTTAGTAGAACTGAGGTATAAGCAATGTGGCCATCTGTGATGTAGTTACAGCAGGTGGGAACTGAGCCACTCTCTTGGGAGTAACAGGTCCAGTGTTTTCTAGGTACCTTTAAAAGTTTATCTAAATTGCATTTTTAGAAATGATTTCACTTGAATTTTTCAAGTTCTTTCGCATTCCCTTATCCATTCTAAGGTTCTTTCTGAAATAAGGAAATGAATCATAAATGGAGTAACACAAGCAATTACTTTTCAAGCATTTGTACTGCATTTGAAGCATTTGAAAAACAGTTTATGGAGTAACTATTTATTTATCTGATTATTCCATTTTGATGCCACCTTTCTCCTTATGTGGAACCCAAGGAAACAAATTTAACTAAAACCATAATAATAAAATTAAAGCACAATTAAAAAAAAACACCATTTTAAAAATAATAAATTACTATAATTGTTTTGAGAAAATATACAGAAGTTAAAACTGGATTACCACTCGTATAATAAGGGTTCTGGAAAGGAATTATTCATTAAAGCCTACTTGAACAAAAAGTGCTTTGCCTGCTGATAAAAGGAGAACAGAGAGGGGGCCAGGCTGGTCTCCTGTGGAAGAGAGTTCCAGAGGTTGGGAGCAGCCACTGAGAAGACTCTGTCCCATGTTCTCACCAAATGTGGTGGGACTGAGAGAAAGCCTTCCCTGATGAACTTAAGACACTGGTGAGTTCATATAGTGAGGTGGTTGTCATTAAAACTTGGGACTCTCTTGTCACTTATTTAAGATGGGGAGACCTAGTGATAGCTGGTTTTCTAGGTTAGATTTGAGCATGCAGTTGAAGATGGGTAATTGAAACTGAATAATTAGAGTAGTCTAAACAATATCATTTTGTTAGTGTTGATTTTTGTTACTGAATATAGATGGAACATATAGCAATTTAATGCTCAAACAACAAGAAAATGGAATTGTGAGAATTACTTATATATAAATATGAGATCTGGTAAATTTGGTAATGGAAAGTATAATATAATGGAAACCTGATAAAGAAATTAGCTTATGTCATGGAATGTATGAAGTTTGATGTGTTGAATGGATGTATAGCTGAGGTATGAATATCTATTTGTTTGTCTTTTGTGTTTTAATGCATTAAAAATAAAAAAAGGAAAGTGGTTGTTGTGGTGGTGATGTGCCTTCAAAATGTTTCTGACGTATGGCAACCCCAAGGCAAATTTATCATGGAGTTTTTTTGAGGCTGAGAGCCTGTGATTCACCCAAGGTCACTCAGTGGGTTTCTGTGGCCAAGTGGAGAATCCAACCCTGGCCTCCAGGGTCATAATCCAATGATCAAACTGGTGCGTCACACTGTATCTGAAATAGTCCAGACCTAACAAGTACAGACTGCTTTTAAAAAGTAACTTTCCAAGCTCTGTGTGTACCCAGGTGCATGAATGAAAAGGGGGTGGGGATGGGATGGGGGTGGAAAATTCCCCTGAAACAGATGCAGGAAGCCCTTTTTTTTTTTTTTTTTCTTTTCAATTTGGGTGCTGACAGTGAACCTTCAGGCTAAACAAGGCATTGTAAGAAGATGAAGGCTTTTTCAAGAAAAATTGCTGAAGGTCGGTAAGCCTTTGCTTTAATCAAATGTCAAAACATTTCACCAACTCGGGTTACTCCCTGTACAAACTGCTCTTGTCCTGCTTTGCTATAAATAGCTGTTGTGTGGGCTTCTATAGCTTTAGGTCAAGAAACTCTCTGTCCATTAAGAACTTCCCACCTGTTTCAGTGAAGGAAGCAGGATACTTTATGTTTCAAGTATGTTTAGGACTGCAATTTCCGTTGAATTAGTGCTGGTACCACACACAGGCTGGGGCTCCATGTGTCTGTGCACCTGTGCATAGTTTTATCCTGAATTAATTGGAACAGGTATTGATTTGACACCTGGTCTTCCATGAGGTTCTGTGATAATAAAATCCACTGGAGTTCACCATCTGTTAGCCCTTCTGAAGGTGGGCGTATTTTAATATCTTCCAGTAGTTTTTATAAAAAGTGTGTGGGACCTTCCTGCTTTAAAGGAATAACACTAAGGTAGAATCTTTGCCCCAGGCGTCCTGCATCTTTATTAAGAATTATAGAGTCGTAAGGTTGGAAGGTGCCAACAAGGGCCATCTGGTCCAACCCTTGCCATATACAACTACAGCACTCTTGAAAGATACTCATCTCTGTTTAAAGATCTCCAAAGAAAGTCTACTACCTTCTAGGGCTGTATATTCCACTCTTGAACAGCTCTTGCAGTGAAGAAGTCTTTTCTACTGTTTAGGTGGAATCTCTTCCTTTATCATTTGAAGCCCCTGGTTCATGTTCTAGTATCTAGAGCAGCAGAAGACAAGCTTACTTCATCTTCTACATGATATATTAGCAAGTTTTGTTTTCCTGTGGACGTTTTTTATAAGTAGCTTCTTCCTAGCTTGGGTTTCATGTTGAATTTTGCTCAGAATGTAGATTGGCTTTTTCGTTCTTTCATTCTTTCTTTGAAGCGGATAATGTAGAAATGGCATTTTGGATAAAGAAATAGCAAGAACACTGTCAGTCTTTCATCCAGATATGGGAAGGTGGTTGGAAAGATCCAAGCTACTGCTCATGAATTCTCTGTGGTCAAAGTACTGGAGGCTTCTGGTTGCTTCCCGTGGCAGCTGGAATTCACTGTCAGTGGGGCCATGAATTTTAGTCCAAACTTCACTGGACATTTTTTTTATTTTCAGACCTAAACCCAGAATAGTTTTACCACCCCACTACCATGGAAGTCACCATTTACCACTGTGTTCTGGGGTTATTTTTGAGCTCCTTACCCTGCCTCCCTTACATGACAGAATACACTGAAATGGGACTTTCGGATGGATGACTTATTCCAGTATGAATCTTTCCATTATTTGCAATCTTAATGGTTGATAATGGAGGCAGAGAGTTTTGGTAATGGTACTCTACTTGTGATGCTGCTTGCTTTGCACTCCCAGTAGTGAATTCCAGGCACTGGACCAAGGCGATTTTTTTTTAATTGCAGTAATTTAGCTGTGAAGATTGTTAATGTTAGATTCACTTGGGAATTTTATAGTGTTCCGTGCTGCTGTTTAGTTCCCTGAGAGTGTTTTAATGTTTTAATGAATTTATACTGGCCAGTGACAGATGGTGATTTCCATGGCCATTTCTGCACTAGACTGTTATAGTGCTATTATTCCACTTGCAACATCCTATGGAATCCTATGGATGCAATCTGAAGATTTAGTCTGAACTGTAAAGGAGCTGTTCAAGTTGTTGCACTTGTTTTGGTGATTCAGTGCCTCTAATAACAGGGAAGCCACCGGCAGCCACTGATTCCGGTTTGCTCATTGCTGTAAGTCATTTTTGGAGTTTGTAATAGAAAGCTTGGTACCGAACATTTTACAATAACATAAAAGTAGTTTTTGACAGGACAGGAAGATTTCATGTTCAGAGGGGAATGTCTTGTGGGAAAGGGAAAGTCAAGCATCCAAACTTTTGTGTACACACAGACTAGCTTTTTGGGATTGTGACTGACATCTTTGTTGTCCCCTATGTTTTCAGTTTAATTTTAAGTCTTAAAATGCTCAGTTCAACCTTGCAGTTACAGTTGACATTCCACTTTTGCAGAGGTGGGGGAGCAAAACCCCCGTGAAAGCAGAAAAACTGTGAATATGAATAAAAATTGTGAACACTATCTTTTTTAACCTGAGATAACCTTTCTCTAGGAATCTTTAGGTCCTCTAACATGACTGTGTGGTCAACTTTTGGCAGATGTTGACCATAGATCATGCTGGAGGACGTAGAGATTCTTAGAGAGAACATATTCATCAAATCCATGAATCATCAAATCCATGAAAGGAAAACCAGTGAGGGTGGAGGGCTGACTGCAATACTCATTGGGTACCATTTCCAGTATTGGTAAGGTTTAGTGTGGGTACATGTGTTTTAACTAGTTGCTTTATGACTGTCAGATAGCTAGCCTACTTTTGGCTTTTCTATACATATTTTCTGTGGTGCTCTGTTCCTGTTGGGGCTTCATCTAAATAATTCTATGGCAGTGGATATTGGGTATTAAGTAAAGTTATAATACAAAGCTTTTGAAATACCACCGTACAAGAACTCATGCACAATTATCTTTTCCCCCTACTGTTCACTGAGTGCCTAAAAAACAGTCTCTCCTGAAATTATATTTCAACCCATTTTTGAAAGCCATCAATAATTGTCAGTGAACTGCAGCTTATTCAGCTATTGTTAATTCCTGTTAGCGTAATGCTACAGTCACCATGGAGGTAAAGCTATTTCTAATGGTTGCATTTTATAGTCTGAAATGATGCATCTAATGTTGCAGAGATCTGCATACTCCATGGGCATATTTACTCTTGCATGCAATTCTACAGGAATTTATTATACTTCATAGAAATACAGTGCAGGACTGGGATCTGGTTTTAACATTTTGACCACTCTTTACATGTGGTCTTATAGACACTTAAGTGGAAGTAATTCTGATTGAAGTAATTGAGGTTTAAATCTAAGTAAGATGTGCAGTGCACTGTCTTGGCTACAATCTTGTGTATGTTTATTTGGGAATAAGACCCTCTGAACTCAAGGGGGCTGATCTCCATGGGTGTAATAAAGGCTTGTTATAACTTCTAAGGCTAGGTTTCGGAAAAGTTGAGGTTACTCATCTGTAAAGTGTATGCTATACTGGAAAGAAAATCTCACAATTTCTCAGTATTTTATATTGATTCTTTAGAACATTTCTTTTTCATTCCTATGTAGAACTGGATTGTGAGATTATGGAACATACTATCTTGGTTTGCAACACCTGATACATTATATTAATCAATGTTAATTAGATGACTGAGCAGGTTCCCCTTTCAACATACATTGTTTGTATTTATAGAAACTACAGATTATAACCTCTGTTTCTATTGCATAAACAGTGCCCTTCCAGAGAAGTTGCTGTAACATGCATACGTAACATATAAAAACATAGAATGTTTCTGTGTTTTGGAAGAATGGCAGCTGTTGGTTTTCATGTCAGTAAAGTAGTGAATCTACCCGGACTTTAATCTGAATTTTAAAGGAGCTGTCAGAAGTACTGAACTCTGCCCCCTCTTCCATATATAGGTTCAGCACCTTAGTTTCTTTAAAGTTCAAAACCTGGAGTGGATTCATTGCCCCACTAACATGGAGTGGGGCAATGGATACATTGCTTTGTGACAGTTGTTTTGGAAGTAGTTCGTATGTGGGTGGTTGATCAACTAAAAGCTCAGAAGATTAATCAATTGAGAGCTGTTGAACCAAGTAACATCTCTAATTACAGCCCTGTAAATAGGCCCTCAAAAATAATTAGCCTGCATTTTTTTTACTGTATTATGTGTCTGCATTCCCCTGCTGATAGCAGAGGAAGGGGAAGACTCATCCACTGTCAGCATGGAAAGATAGGCGGCTGATCTCCTAGCAAGCTAGGAGAGACAGGTTGGAACAATTTATCTTCTTCTCTTCCAGTCTCGAGCTTGGAAAGTGTCTTGTAAGAAGTAATTCACTGCTGTTACTCATTACAATGTAAACCCAAAGTAACTAATTCCATTGTTTTTTCCCCCTTTCTATTCTTTATTACTGGGGGGAGGAAAGAACTTAGGATTGATAAGTAAATTGTATAGAACTTGAAAAAAATCCTGTTAAAAAGCTTCTTAAAATGCTATTAAAATGTAAAGCTAAAACATAACTTGAAAATGTTACTTGTTATACCAACAATGAATGACTTTGTTCACACTTGCCATTTCCACACTACACTCTTATAGCGCGATTATTCCACTTTCAACATCCTATGGAATCCTGGAGTTTGCAGTTTAGGGAGGGGCCAGCTGGCCCCTCCCTAAACTGCAAACCCCAGGATTCCATAGGATGTTGAAAGTGGAATAATCGCGCTATAAGAGTGTAGTACAGAAATGACCACTAACTGAGTTGAGGCTGGTTGCAGGGACTGTACAATCTCTTCCTGTTTCTGGGCACAGTTCAAAATGCTGGGGCTCTGAGATACTTCAGATTGGCCCTTCTCTCAGCCCCCCACCTCCATTTTATGAAGATGCATACAGTGCTTTATCAGTGGCTGCCCCAGAATTCTTGAATTTCCTTCCTAGGAAGGCTAGAATTGCCTTCTCCTTTCCATTCTCTGTTGGGTTTTTTTAAAAAATTGTGATAGGTTTTGGATGACTTACAATTTTTAAAGAAAGGGGTTTCTGTCTGGTTTTAATTGTACTTTTAAAAACTGCTTCTTACTGCTCTTCACTGCATGTTTAAAATTGTTTTAAAATGTTGATAGTTTATTACCATGTTAATGTTGTATTTTTTTTAAACTATATTGCAATTTAATTTCTAAGCAGCCTTAAATCTTGGTTGGGGGCGAGGGAAGGTATAACTAAAGATGATGATGATATTGGTGATGATGATGGAAAATCCCCCCACCTCCAGCATAGCCCATGACAGGGCACTAGGTTGAGTGGTCTTGCTACTTCCAATTTTCTGTGCCACTCTGCTTTGTTTCTATACTGATTATGGAAGAAAAGACTTTCCTTCTGCCATGGCAACCCCAAAAACCCACAGTGTCAGAGCGATGGCTTCTTTTATTTCCGACCCCCTTGGCTATATGGAATTCCATGTCCTTCCCTGCATGGAATTCCTGGTTGCCATAGGTGACCAGGGACATCACTGAACACAAAACTGCTCTCATATTGGCTCAGTCCCTGGCCATTATTATACAATGCATGTATAAAAAGGCTGCAAATTATGAATACTGTGGGGGGAAAACAGGTTTCTAATAATCATTTGGTAACCACAGTGTTAAACAATATTTAGTTATCATAAGAACATAATGTGAAAGAGATTGTTGTGGATCCTTCTCCTGGGAGAAAAGGCTTGGTTCTTCTTCCGTTCTTTTTTGCTGAACAATATTTACCTTGGGTCTGAAGAACACACACTTCTTCTTAAACAAAGGCACACCTGCTATAGTGAAGCCTTTTTTAGAAAGTCACCCTCTGTCTTTTTTTCCCCTCCTTTACAGTTTTGTCCCTTTGCAAAGCACTCATCTGAGGGAACTGCTGACGGCTCGTGAAAGATGTTTGAATGAATAAGGCAAAACAGCAAGAGCCTCCCATCAACAGCACAAATAGCAATCAAGTCTAGAAAAACATGTGTGGAACTGTTGATGAGTAGCACATGGCTTTGGAGAGGAGGAGGAGAAGGAGGAGGAGGAGGCGGGAGGGCGCAGCGCTTCCAGTTTACAGCGAGATCCGAAGGACTTAATCCTTATAAGAAGAGAGATGCTAACGCAGAGCCCGGTGGCTCTACCGATGTGGCCAAACAAGGCAGACCCGGCAGCTACCTGACCGGCAGGAAGGACGACAACACTCACTTGGAACTGCACAGATCTGTCTAACTTGTTGTGTGAGAGGAGCGAGAGAAGGACCCAGAAGCAAAACAGAATTTAAAATGCCAGCTAAAGGCAAATACTTTTTTAATGAAAACGAAGGCTGCAAGATAGCTGACCCTTTGTATGAGAAGTACCGCTATTCAAGTCAACAGCATCCTCTGCTTTTTTTCTTGCTCTTCATTGCCATTGCCTATTGCTTGACCCTCATCATAGTTCTCGTCAGCTGCGATGTGAGTATACACCGCTGCTGCTGCTGCTGCGCTTGCTTTCTTCGGCTTTGGGCTGCAGCCCAGAAGTATTGGCACTGAAATGCAAAGGGACTCGAGTGAGATGGGGCATCAGACACGTCACTTTACAATTCGTGCATTCATTCGCAGCAGCCGATAGTCCTAGACAAGAATGACATCAAAGTAGAAAATTGGATTCTTCCACATAATGGAGGGTGGGGGAAGCTTTACTCAAGTGCTGCTTATTTTAAAAGAGCTCTTAATTCCAGGGTTAAATCTAATTGTTACTGAAATATGAAACTCTCAGTGGAAACTGTTAATCAGTGCCAAATGATGAAGCTGTGAAACTTGCTTTGTAAAATGTGATGACTTTCAGAGTTATACTTTTGTATTGGCAGTACAGTATAGCATTAATGGTATGACATATGCTATTCATGCAAAAGGTCCCAGGTTCAGTTTTTGATATTTCCATTAAAAAGATCAGGTAGTAGAAGATCTTCAAGTCATGTCCAACTTACGGTGATCCCAAAAGAGAACCTATCATGGGGTTTTCATTCCAAGATTTGTTCAGAGGGGATTGGCCTTTGCCTTTCTCTGAGGCTGAGAAAATGTGGCTTGCCCAAGGTCATCCATCCCAAAACTGAACCTGGAATCTCACATAGTGATAGGAAAGATGTTTTCCTTGAGATCCTGGAGAACAGAGTAAATCAGTGGTGACCATAACATAGATCAGGACCTACTAGTAGATCTTTGGCTGATTAGCAGTAGATCAGTAAGGCTTTTTGACTCACAACTGTAACAACACCATAGTGACTCCTTCATACCTTAAGTAGTTACAGCTGAATTGAAGAAAGCATGAGGTAACTAGGAATTTGTTTTTGTAAGGAAGAATTATGAGCTGTTTTCAGTTCTTAGAGCAGGTTCTTGGGCTTGTGATGACTTAAGTCTAAATGCATGACTTTTGATTGATGTCTACTGCACACATGCACCAGCTGAACAGATATAGTCCTTCTGTGTTCTGATTGGTTCAGTACTGCAGATTGCTTTGAAATCATATTGTCAAGTTCATGACTGGATAACTTTTGCTTTATCTTTAACAGGAACCTCGTGATCACCTTGCCTTTGTCATTACAGTCAGCGTTGCTCTCATGATCTTTATAATCATATATGTGCTGGTTTATATTGAATACTTCTTTTGGTGCCAGCTGGAACTGTTTGCTGTCATCATTTGGGTCTGCTTGCTGGCCATAGGATATGTGTCTATATTTGACAAGATAAATACTTCTCAACTTTCTGCATGGGAACAGGTATTTATTTTGTCTATTAATCTGTATTTCAGTCTCCATCCTCCATAGATTTAACTGTTTATAGGAATCTTCTCCAACTTGGTGTCCTCAGGCTGTTCTGGACTATATATCCTGTCATCTCTGACCATTGGTCATGCTTTCTGGGTCTGATAGGAACTGTAGTATGAAACCATGTTGGAGAAGGCTGCCATGTGGTCCATGTGTACACCCCAGTTTACAATGGGGATAGATCAGGTTCTGAGATGGTGATTGATGGAAAGTTACCCACTGATCTGAGTGGGAGTTTGAAGTTGGGTTTCCCAAGTCTAAACTGGGCATACTGTTCACTGTCTGTAGTGCTGTCTGTCTCTTCTGTGTTTATTTAAAATCATTTTTAAAATCCATGTTTAAAAGAAATGAAATGACTTCAAATTTAAGTCTGTCTAGATCTCCCTAGATGATGCTCGTTATGCAAATAGGCATGGTTAATCACCTGTGGGGTGGAGAATCATTTAATTATGACATCAATTTGCAAAACTAATACTGCTTTGATTGTGAGCAATTATGGGCAGCATAGAGCTTTACAGCTGTGGGTGTGCCTTAGAGAAATGTTATGTAAAACTGAGGGGAGAGAAGACCTGCCTGAAATGGAGGATAAGAATATGCACAATACCCTTGTGCATGTTTGCAGCCATTTCTGCACTAGTCTGTTATAGCGTGATGATTCCACTTTCAACATCGTCTGGAATCCTGGGGTTTGCAGTTTAGGGAGTGACTGAACTTGATTATTTGGTATCTCTGGCTTAGAAACAAGTAACATCATCAAAGGTACAAAATGTGTCATGCTAAAACATGAGCATGTAAGCATAAGAAGTGACTCTTACTGCAGGTTGTTTGAACATAAACATGTGTGAGATTATCAGAATCAGGGCATCTTGCATTGCCCTTTACAAGGACAAACATATTTTATTATATTGTGTTTATATCTCATATTTCCTTTGAAGAATGTCATGAGAGTTCTTTTTTCCCCTTCCATGTTCTCCTAAGAAATGAATGAGGTCCATGAGGGAGAGGGACAGTGAACAAGAAGGTTGCTGCTCAGGACAGCAGGAGACCTCAACAGAGATTTCAGCATAAGTTTCTCTGGACCTACTCCAGAACTCTGGCCATTGGCGTTGTCCTAAAATTTAGCATATTGCTATAGGAGAGAGAGTTTTTTTCACTTTTCATGTGATATGGACACCTTTGCTGCAAACTGAGGACTGCAGTTTAGTGGTGTTGATGAGGAGTGATTTCAGATAAAGCTATAAAAAGATTCTATAGAACATGTGTAGGCAGAAGGTAGATTGTGATCTCCTGGAAGATCTTGGAGTGATTTGTAGCAGACCAGCAAAGGTTTCCAACTCCCAATGGTTGAACAGTAACAACAGAAGGACTCTGCTTCCCCCAGAAGTTAGGGAGCTGGAATGAGGAAAGGTGGAAAAGAGTGGGTAAGACCAGGAGTGATAGTAAAGCAAGTTCTGATCCAAAGCATCCTACTCCTTAATTTTATGTATTTTTGCCCCACAACATCACTGTTTTGCACCTGATTATATTTTGGGAGCAAAGAGAAAACTAGGTCTTGTAAGTCTGCCCACTGCTATAGTGTAGTGATATTTCAGGGCACTCTCATGCTTTCTAAGAAGCTTTTCAGGAGACCCTCAATGAAGAAGTCAGTGCTACCAGATTAGTCCATATAAAAGACAACTTATCCATCTTTGCTTGAAATTCCCAGAGTGGTTGTTCTATTGTAAAGTGCAGGTTCAGTTCACAGAGTTACGGTGGTGGATGCCCTTTGTGAAAAGAGGAATGTGCCTTTAGTAGAGTCTCCTGATTGCTTTTCTGCAATGCACAGGTTTCCTGCAAGAAAATAGCTGGTTTGTGAAAGAGTAGGAAAATACAGTGAGAAGTTGGGTATGTTAATCACAAGAGAAAACCTAATCATAGTGTGGAATCACATGACTATTTTTCCCCTGTTGGCTCCTGCCCAGGGATCCAGACAGTCTTCCTCATCTGTTTGAATGCTGTCTATTTTTTCATAGAAGAAAGTCTTGGATGTGGCTGGACAAGATTTGGCATTGTTTCAGCATGCAGCCTGTAGAATCCTAGAGTCCACTAATGAGATTTGATGCATAGTAGGGAAGGGCAGTGGGTTCAGTTTCTGGTTGCACTTGATGAATCACATTGTCTATACGAATTCATACCTACCTATGAGTAGGTGTTGATCAGAGATCTTAAAACAAAACCATCAAAGTAGCTGACAGAGCTGTTCTAAGGAAACTAATTAATACTTACTCTGAGCTAAGAGACTAAAACAAGACAAGACAGATTTGTTCTTTGGAAACTTCCAGTCTTGTCTGCTGTTGTTCAAACTATAGTGAAACAAAACAACAGAGTTTGTATGTGTCATTATATAGGCTGGCAGGTTTATTTTGATGTAAATAAATTTCTGTGGATAGTATCCAGCATTGCAATTGCACCACAGAAGCAGCTTAAGTGGCTATTTTGCAGCTTCCCGTGTATCCTAAAAACCTACTCTAGATGTTTGATAAAGACTCTGGAACATATTTTCAAGGCTGGAGAGAGGGCAAGGGGGAGGGGATAAAAATCCTGATACTATTGCAGGAGCCTTGCTGGTTATGTGTATTATGTTCCCCCAAGTTGCTTGTTGACTTATGGCAATCCTATTAATTCCATAGGGTTTTCTTAGCCCAAGAATACTCAGAGGTGGTTTTGCCAGTTCTCTCCTCTTAAATATAGTCTACAGCACCTGATTTTCACTGGTGGTCTGCGATCTAAGTACTAACCAGAGCAGGCTTTGGTTAGTATCCAAGATCAGATGGGATAGTGTTGCATATAGACAGCTGGATATAAGACAGGGATTCTCAAGCTTTGGTCCTCCAGATGTTTTGGATATCATCTCCCAGAATTTCTCACCTCTGATCTTGTTCCAAGTATCTAAGGGGTCAGAGGTTGAGAACTGAGGGTCTAAAAGACACCTCAGCTAATAACTACATTAGGAGTCAAACAACAACCTTGCTATAAATCCCTGAGAGACCCACCAGTACATTACAACCCAGAAGTGGTATCTTTTTGTGATTACAGTTACTACAGTCCTTCATGCTGGCTGGGAGATTCTGTGTGGTTTTTGTCCAAAAAATAACTTTTCCAAGGTCTACAGTAGATCCTCAACTGCATTCTTATTGCCCCTGATTTAGGAGTACCTTTCATTTCCTCTGTGGAGACAATCTTATTGGGCTGTCTCTTTCCCTCCTGTTCTTCCTTGTTGTGCTTTGCAAAGCATAGAAGACAAGAGAAAGTTGTGCCCTTTTCATGAAGAAGTGATCTCTGTTTCTCCCAAGTACAGCACCTTAGAAAGTTCTGGTTAGAAGCTACCTACTTCTTCACAGAGTATGGATTCTTAATGTCTGTGGCGAATATCTGTTAGATTTTTTTTAAAAAGAAAAACACTACAGCACTGCAATCCCATTCTCAGTAGAGTGGATGCTACTTTTTCTTCCATTAGATTAAGCCCTTCTGCAGTACTATCTGTGCCTTGCTGGAATTGTGTCATAGTGTATTTGCCTTCATGAAAAACCTGTTTTCCTACCATATTTCTGATTAATAGGTTGACTTGCATGTTCCTTGGCCATTTATATGAGGAGAATTTGTGCAATATATGTTTATTTTATATAGTTATCTGAACTTTTATTATTGCTCCTTTTATAACTTCTGCTGTTCTCTTGAAATCTTTATCTCATGGGTTTTGACAATATCAAAACACTGATCCTCTCCTTCTTTTATAGGTGCCATTTTTTCTGTTCATAATCTTCACGGCTTATACCATGTTGCCCTTTGGAATGAGAGATGCTGTAATTGTCAGCACTATCACGGCACTGTCCCATATTATAGTCTTGACCGTTGCTGTAGTGGAACACAACAAGCAAAATAAGCAGACCCTTGTATTTCAGGTAAGGCAATGAAATAATTGATAGTTTAATTAGAATGGTAATATACAACTTGATTAGCCAGATTTATTTTTTTAAAATATAGTTGATCAATTAATCTAATGACCAGCTAATTTATTAGCACTCTTAAGAAAAAGTTAATGGGCTATATCCCAGTTTTTAGTCCTATCTCGAGTAGACATGGACACAGCTCAAAGGTATGAACACAGATTCAATGAAAAAGCAGGCGCTTGCTAAATTAGATCATGCCTGCTGATGAAACGTGTTTGAACTAATGGATTAACCTTTTCTCAGGGAAAGGGAGGAATCTTGTTTAGGGGTGGGAATGGCGTACAAACTCTGAATTTGTGCAGAGTTATTAAATTAAAGCAGTATTTGCTGATGAGAAATCCAAAGCTGTCCTCCGCAGTATTATGACTTGCGCTAAATTCTGGAGAGAATATTTGGCTTTTCGTGCAAAGGGTTGGGTGTGTTCCTAAATTATTTGGAAAAGGGAAAAAGAAGTTCCCATGGTTTTGTAACAGTGAAGACTTATGCACATCTTGCACCACACTATTGAATTTTCACAATTGTTTGGCAGGCACCAGTGGTCTAGTCATGCAGCCATTAAAATCTGATAAACAGCTCAGCCTAAAGGGGCAAAGGCTCCCTGATTCAGGATCCACATAGTTTAGATGTGTGCGTCATGTCTTGGTGAGTGAGGTCACTCATTTCCTTTCACTAAATGACTGTTTCTTGGTCCAGCTGATACAACCCCTTCTTTTTATTAACACTTTGCTTTCCCTTCTGCTCTTGGGAATCTGCCATCAGATTTACAGGGAAGGGTTTTTCTCTGAATGTTGATGACTAACTCATATACTGAGGTACCTTTTCCATGTCTGAATGCTCCTGTTTCACCTTGAGCCACATTAGAGTAACTCCAGTGCTTTTAAGAAATAAATTCCATTTAAAATTCTACCACAGCATTCATACACTACTTGGCAGATCATGAAGAAATTGTTGTTATTTGCCTTCATGTTGTTTCCAGCTTATGGAAACCCTGAGATGGACTCTAGAGACCAGGATTCGAATTCTTGTCCAGCCATGGAAACCCACAGGATGACCTTGGGGCAAATCATACTCTCTCAGCTTCAGAGTAAGGCAATGGCAAACGTTCCTCTGAACAAATCTTGCCAAGAAAATTCTGCAATAGGTTTGCCTTAGGGTTGCCATAAGTCAGAAATGACTTGGAGGCACATGACAAGTGTGAGATGCCACCAAGATCCCCATCATCAGCTGCCCTGCTCAGGTCTTGCAAACTCATGGCCATGGCTTTCTTGGTTGAATCAAACCACCTGTAGTATGGCCTCCCTCTTTTCCTACTGCCTTCCATTTTGCTGTCATTGTTGTTGTTTCTGACTTATGGTGACCCTAAGGTGAACATGGGGTCTTCTGGGGCTGAGAGTGTTTGCTCTGCCCAAGTTCACCCTATGGGTTTTTTTTTTTTTTAATGTTTTTATTAAAGTTCAGTTACCAAATAAAAAAGGAACAAGTGGGTCACATCTTCTTTAAATGTATCCCACCTCCCCCACTTCCGCTTATGTTTCTTCAGTTGAGACTACAGTATTTCTGTTTACACAAAAGAAGAGCAATTACATTTCTATTATCAATAAAAACAATTACCCTTTATCTTGTTCCCATATTTCTACATCTTATAAATCTATGTCTTTACCTAGTCCAATACTCCTTTCCATTCCCTTTCAAAATTCTGTATTGGTTTATTTTTCAAAGAGGATGCTAATTTTGTCACCCTGTGGGTTTCAGTGGCTGAGCGGAGGAATCGAACTCTGGTCTCCAGCGTCATCATCCAGACACTCAAACCACTACACCATGCTTGGTCTCAGATATATAATATTGAAATGTAGTTGAATCAAAAGCAATTTAGAAACGCTTCCGCAAAAATGTGTAGCACCTATCTGTTGAAAGCTCCTTCCTCAGGAGCCAATCAGTTGACCAAAATATGCTTCAATAAAAAGATTTTTGCTTGCCTTCAGAAAGACAACAGGGACGGGGCCAGCTTGGCTTTCCTTGGAAGGGAGTTTCACAACTGTGGAGTGGCCACCATCCTTGTCTATGGTAGTGCTTTCTCCCTCACTTGGAGACCTCTTCAGTTGCATGAAATGACCTGGGTAGACAAGTGTGAACCAGCTGAGAAGGGAATGCTTTCTATAAGCTTTTCTTCAGTCTGCCGGTCATGGTCTGGGAGGAAACTGCATCTGAGTTTAGCCTAGTGCTCTTGGCTGGATTTCAAAAGCTGGAGACTGATGGTGTGTTTTCTTTTTTAAAACCAATACATCACCGACCACTAATTGCATGTACTCATTTGTTTAAAAGTTTTCTCCAGCGCATTGTATAGTCATTCAGGGACTTAGAGGAAACTCTAGATCAAATAAAATGGAATATTTTCCTTTCTAGCTCCTAGTAACCACAAATTTACTCAGCCTTATGTCTGCTAACACCCCTGCAGAGCTAAATGGGTGGTTAGAATAAGCTAATCTTGAATAATTGTTGAGTTTTTCACACACCCCAGTTGTTACAAAGTAGAGTAGGATTTCCTGGACAACAAGAGTGTCTTGGTCTTTCCCTCCCTCAACTTTCAAATGTATCTTTTCTTTGGTAACAGGGACCAGAATTTGTATACTTTGTCCTTGGACTTAGTTGAGACATCATGCCAAACCATGATTAAGGACACTTAACTATGGTTTAGAGTTGTTTCCAGACTGATAGACTACGCTTTTCAACTAGTTGTCAAAGTACATTTGGAATCCATGCTTGCTACCCAAATATACTTTGTTGTAATCACTGGATCAACAAACCAAAGTTATGGCCATTGGTCTGCCTCCAAGATTCCTTACTGAGCATGGCTGAACGGCAAAATAGAGAGAAAAGGGGGAAAACATATTAGCCTGCCTCACTAGCTACATACAGCATGTTAGAAAAAGCATGGATGTGGCCACCAAAATAGAAAAAATAAGAAAACCGGAGGCTGGTGAATAAGAAAAAAATCATTCCCGGATGTACTTTGGAAGAAGTTTTCACGTGATCCCTGGGATATTCAAAATATTGCTGTTTACTTATGGAAGGCTTATCTGATGTAGTTAATTTCATTTCACAAGTGCATATTGTTAGTTTTGATTAAAAGGTTTGCTGAAACATGTTGAATTATTCTTCTTTTTGTGGTGTGGGAACTGTCCCCTCCATATTATTTCTGCCGCTTGTATGAAATTTTCTGTTACAGAAGTTATGCCCAAGAGCACACCTACTTTAACCAAGCTATACCTGTACTCCATTTTGATAGTCACTCATGACTTAACCCAAAGGTTTGTGGGAATTTTAGTTTACCTGGGCATCTTTAAATAGAGATCTCTGGTCTCCCACAGAGAACAGACAATATCTTTCCAAAGTAATTGTGGGCTCTGTTAATATGTAGATATGACCAACAGTGGGGGGAGTAAATTCTCATTAACTGGGAGGTGTAGGAATAATGAATCTCAAATGTAATTTGTGGTTGGACTGAGTAGGAAATGAAATTTGGGACAGATAATGAAATTTGGACAATGGGAAAGAAAACTGAATTGATCTGCAAGATTATTGTGATATAGGCTAGTCTTCAGACAACAAAGTTCTGAAGGTCCAGTAACTTTATTCAGGATTGTAGCAAAGCATTTGCATATGTGATAATTTTCTCAGTTCATTTTGTAGTTTGTTTTTCTTCAGTTTTTGAAGTAAAGCTGCTGTTCCCTCTATTCCCTGATACTCTGAGCTGTTTATCTGAACCTGGAACTAACCGTTGTCCACAACAATTATGATTTTTGTGATATTTGAGATATTTTCTTTATTCCTTTAGGTGCTTGCCAATGTTTTTATTTTCCTTTGTGGTAACCTGATGGGTGCGTTTCACAAGCATCAGATGCAGGATGCTTCATGGGATCTGTATAGATATACTTTAAAATGCATCCAAGTCCAAATGAAGCTAAAGATCGAAAAGAGGCAACAAGTGAGTGGAGCAGTTTTTCCCCCCAGTTTGATTACAACCTTTTAATGCTATTCTTAAAATTCAACTTCCAATCTAGTCTGTTTATGTACATGGAATGAGAGGGAATACCATCTTGTTCTGTGCAATGGGATGTGAATTCTCTTGGGCTGGACCTACCCCAGGTCATCAGAAGACAAGATTAAAGCCCAGAAATATTTTTCAGACCAAAATACCACTGAGGTCTCTATTGTCAGGAAAATTAAAGGGGTATGTGCAAAAGAATGTGAACATCTTTTGTCCCAGATCCTGCTTTCAGTTTTTTGTACATGATATGAAAATTAACCATTACTACATTTATTGCTGCTCTTCATTGGTACTTATGGTTTAAATATGATCTTATTAGGTTATAGTCTGATACCAATATTTTGTGCCAATTTCACTCAGTAGAGCAATGGTAGTAATTGTATGTGATTAATATATTTTTTATCTTTTTTTATTAATCAGGTAAATTTATTTTCTGAGTATAGAGACAAGATAACAAGGATCACTAGTGACAAAGTTAAGCTAGATTTTGAGTAATGATCTAATAGTTAAGTACAAATATCTACTAAAAGTTGTATGCAAGAAGGGCAGGAATCAATTTTTAGTTATTTGTAGTGTTTTTTGTTTTTTGTTGTAGTTTTGACAGATATTTGTACTTTTGTTAGATAGTTTTTGCTTTCTTAATTTGCGTTGTATTATTATGAGCTTGTAATTCTATGGATTGTTTTATAGTTTTGTTGTGTCTTTGCTTTCTTTTTTCTTTGGTTCAATAAAAAAATGTGCATGCTGACCAAAGTGTTGGCGTCAATAAATGAGCAAGAGTGAAAGATCTACAATGGAACAGTTTTTCTAAATTACTAAAAGTGGAAGTGTCCATTGGCCAGTGTGTGGTGATGATGGGGTTGACGAATTAATAAATATTTTCCCACAGCCTTGGAATTCCACTCTTTGCAGTTCTTTGATTCTTTTTCCCCCCTAGATGCTGATATTTCTGTAATATGGGTGTTACTTTACATTACTCAGAATCTCCTCACTCTTTGTAGGAAAGCTTGCTTTTATCCATCCTGCCAGCTCATATCTCCATGGGAATGAAGCTTGCTATCATAGAACGGCTAAAAGAAACCAATGACAGGAAGAAACATGACAATAATTTCCACAACCTTTATGTCAAACGGCATCAGAACGTTAGGTGAGTGGTAGTTCAGGGTTCCCACAACTTTTCTTTTTGTGTATACCATATTTTGCTGTTTTGGTGGATGACTGTACTTCCTTGTTGCACTGATCGTGGCATGATCATTTGCTGTACATATTCTCCAAATAAAATTATGGGTAGCTCCGTCTTTGTGGAACTTTGTGGACTTCACTTCCTTGTGTTGTGTATTTGACTTCATTTTAAGTTGCTTTTAAAGGGACTTCAAAGATTTTGTTTGAAATTTCAGTCTGCTTTTAATTTTCAGTGCTAGCCTAAAGCTTCAGAACTGTTTCTGGTTTTGTTCTACCTTCACTGGTCTAAATTCCAATATTTTGAACGTTGGTTTCTTAAGTTGCTTTCTTGTTTAATGTGATCTATATAGTTTTAAAAATGTTTACGGTGTTGTTTTAAGATCTGTTTATGCTATTTGGTCATATTGTAAACTGCTTTAAGGGTACTGTCTGGGATAGGAGTGTATAAGTAAATATACTAAGTTGGCAGCAAGCTGATGCAGATGTGTGGCAGATGTGTTATTTCATCTCTCCTCTGCTCTCAAATACCCATTGCTCCACTTTTCAACATTAATGAAGTTAAGCATTATATCTTCTCTTATGTTATTGCTAACCTAGTTTCATTCAATCAGGATCTGTGAACCAGCTTCTAACCATGGTTTCAAAGTGTTTTAGAGATTGAAAATGTGGTTAGCAGCTATTTTAACAACTTTGATTAAAACTAACCGTGGCTAATATTAACTGAAGTGCAGATGTAAGTTAGTGTTGAAAAGGGAAGGGGTATGAATTTGTGGGGAAGGAGGAGAATTTCTGATTTAGTGGAAGATTTTTGATTATGGCCAAGAAACATTATGTCCCTGGAGCAATGTAGCAGTTAGTACTAGGAAAAATATGGGCTGCAAAAGTTCTAGCATGCCCCTGTTCAGTTGAGCTGCTTTCACACAATAAGAAAATAGCAAGTGAATCACCCAAGTCCTTGCAAAAGGCAAGAGCTTTCATTGGAGGGAGGATATTTTTTGGTAATTCTCAGCAAGTGTTAAAGATACAGAACTCTGAATAAGGAAATGAAAGATAAATGCTGTTTACTGATTGAGTGTTACATCCACGCTTAGCATCCTGTATGCAGACATTGTGGGATTCACTCGACTAGCAAGCGACTGCTCTCCCAAAGAGCTGGTGGTGATGTTGAATGAACTTTTCGGCAAGTTTGATCAAATTGCAAAGGTGAGTTGATTATTTTCTGTCACTTAAAGATTCTAAGAATAAATATTTATATATAAATACCTCTGCATGCATGATTTCCCGGTCATATGAAGTATTGCATCCCTATACTGAAAATGGTGCAGATGTGCACATGGACATGCTGAAGCATCTGTGCACATGTGGCCACCACTGGACATGGAGCATTTGTGAACTTTGCTGTTTGTGGAAGTTCCTGAAACAGAACCCTTGCCTATATGGAGGGTCCACTGTACTCTGTTCAGTTCAGTTTAATGGCTGATTGAGCATCTGAGACTCAGAGTCTGTATAGATTGTTCCCTTGACATTGCACAGTTTGGGCAAACTATTCTTCCCTATTTGTGTCCAAAATGGCAAACTGTGGTTTTGCCTCCAAATTTAAATTAAAAATTTATTACGAGTTGTAGCTTGCAATTCTGATTTGGAGATAGAATGGCGAAGTATAATTTGCCCAAACCAGGAAGTCAGGGAAATCAGATGATTTTTCCTTACGTTGACTATTATTTTGTAAAAGAAAATGATCTAAGTCTAATTGCTAGAGTAGAATGATTGAATAAACTCAACATGTAAATCAGCATGTATGTAAATCCCATTAATTTGGTAAATCTTCCCAAGTAGCAGTTGAGGTTGATCCAAATCTCTATAATTCCCTGAATCTCTGTAGGAAAAACAGTTTGAGATGAGAGATCCTTTTGTCATGTTTTAGCATAAAATACTCTTCCATGTCTTTTCAAAGGGAGGTTCTAGAAATTTTCATTGTATTAAAGATGTGAGCTTTATATGTGTGACTGTCTCTATTTATGGAAAGTTCTATTTCCAGTCTTTTTAAACTATAAAATTATAAATGCTATTCATTAGGGAATTATGGTCTAAAAGTGTTTTGTTGCAGAACTATACTTTATTAAGGCTAAAAAGCTATGGGAAAGTTAATTAAGTCTTGATGGATGTAACAGAACTGAATCATTGATGTACTGAAACAACTTGTGTGCTAAAATAGCATCAGTGCATAATTAAGATATTTAAAGTTCTGTCTCCTTTTTTCATTTTACCCTTGTTTCTCATATAAGACCGGCACATTGCTTTTTTAAAACTCTGCAAGGACTGGAGGAAGTGGAGATGGCCTTATCAAACTTTTCAAAAGTTGTATTGCTGCTAATAAAATTATTAGTGCATCAAAGGTTGCTGTTGACATCCATCTCCCTGTAAGATGTCATTTCTTTCTAGATGAGGCAGGGATTGGCATTAATGTATTGCATTATCTGTAATGTGCTACTTTAGCAGGTTACAACTGAATAACATTTAATATTAATGCATCATTTTTGAAGAGTATACTGAATCACATCTTCTTGTTACCCCTAAAATTGTAGTTTTTTGGTGATCTTGGGGGTTATCCATTTTGGCTGCTTTTCTACTTTTAAGGTTTAAAATAGTAACAAAGAGTAGCACATTGGAACATTCCAGGTTCTGGACTCAACACTATAGGGAAAAATTAGCAATGGTACTTGATAGAAACTTGACCATCATCACTGAGCTTCCTGTTGGTCACATTCAGAAGACACATTCAGATACCTTGACTTAAGGAGTTGAGATAATGAACAAGACTTTTGGGTTCAGATGCAATCCATTCTCAGGAGCCAATAAACAAGCCAGGAAGTTATTTATTATCTGAAGTTTCCCATTATTTTCTGAATTGTAGAAGTTAGAGTTGGTAGCTCCAAGAAAACAAACATATTAAGGCTGAGAGATTTCAGGCTTCTGGGAGCTACTTTGCTTCTTATTGGAATACCCGTTTCAATGAACTGGAGAGTGGTGGAAATCACTTGAACGCAGAATCAAAGAATTCTGAGCTCAAGATTTTGTCTTGAGAATCAAAACTGAAATAAGGTTGAAGTTTTTCCATAGGGAAAAAAAATCCATTTGTGGTATCTCTTAGCCCCCTTCAGTAGTTTAATTAAGGACAGAAGACGATTGCTGGGAATCAAATACTTGTCCACTGGAAGTCATATATTTGTCAATGTATTGATAATTAGGGGCCTAAATAGCCCAAAGACACCAGATCCCATCTGATTTTGGAAGCAAAGAGAAGAAAAAGACAAAAAAGAAAAAGTACTTCCAATCTGCATATCAACAGTTACATATAATTACTTTAACACAACCTCTCTAGTTTAGCTGTTACAGTACATTTTCTTTCTATTATAACTAGACTATTAATAGTCAAATGCAACTACAACCAGATTGTCTTTATCTTTCCTCAAAAAGTCCAGGAGGAATTTCCATACTGAACTATTGCTCAGCTTTTCAAAAATTGCCTCCCTTCCACCCTCACCTCCTCCAGTTCCTTCAAACATGGATGTAAAGCTGCTGATTCAGATAATTCAAAACAATGACTGATTTGTTTGTTCTGTATGCTAAACCATATAATTCCTGATAATTAGGAAATATATCCACTAATTCATATTTACAGCATTTCTGGTGACTTAAATGCTGTTTTTGTTTTGCAGGAAAATGAATGCATGAGGATAAAAATTTTGGGAGACTGTTATTATTGTGTCTCAGGCTTACCTGTGTCCTTGCCGGTGCATGCCAAGAACTGCGTCAAAATGGGCCTTGACATGTGTGAAGCTATAAAGTACGTACTTGAAAAAAGGCTGTTAAAGAAAAGTTTAAAATAGTTTTTTTTTTAAAAAAAAGCATTTCTAAGTTAGAACTAGTAAAACAGGGATTATGTAAACAGACTCATAATCTAATGAAAATAGAAAACAACATTGTTTCTGTGACCATGTTGTATGATTCTTTTACCTGTTTGTGTCTGTTCGGACGAGTGGGATTTTTATTTAGTAATAAGACTTTTTATCATGTCTGTGCTGTAGTACATGGAAGCTAATGCAACAGTAAGTGTGTTTAATCTTTAGGCGCAAATATTATTTTTGATATGACAGATTGATTTAGCCACATCTCTGGAATTATCTAATGCTATTAGATAATGTCCAGAGGAGGGCGACCAAAATGACGGAGGGTCTGGAAGGCATGCCCTGTGAAGAATGTCTTAGGGAGCTGGGTACGTTTAGCCTGGAGAAGAGAAGGTTAAGAGGGGACATGGTAGCGGTGTTTAAATATTTGAAGCGATGTTGGGGAGGGAGTGGGCTTGTTTTCTGCTGCTCCAGAGACTAGGACAAGGAGCAATGGATTCAAGCTGCAGGAAAGGAGATTCCACTTGAACCTCAGGAAGAACTTCTTGACAATCAAAGCTGTCCAGCAGTGGAATCGGCTGCCTCGGAGTGTGGTGGAGTCTCCTTCTTTGGAGGGTTTTAAGTAGAGGCTGGATGGCCTTTGTTGGGTATGCTTTGATGTGTATTCCTGCATGTAGTCTTTTCCAACTCTGTGATTCTATGATTTTATTATTTATCATAGTTATCACATGCTACCTTTAATCCCAGCAGAAGCAGTACACACAAGTTTATCAATTTTTATCACAACAAAAACTTTGTGAGGTAACTTAGGCCTGGGTTGAGAAGAAAGTGGGTCACCAACGAATTGTCAATGGCTGAGGACATAGGAAGCTGCTTTACATCTTCTGAGGTGATTTTTTTCCTCTTATCCAAACTATAAAACTTTGAACTATGGATGGACTTATTTATTTATCTTTTTTTTGGTACAAGGAGCTTCTGATTATGTGATCCTCCCTTGGCAATATGAAATGTTACAGCCCAGCAGCATTTTTTGCTCTTCTTTGCAAATGAAGCCATTGCAATTAGTTCAGGGTTGGCCCACTAGTGCTTTATAGTTTTGTGACACCCTGTACTTAGGTTTTCCCATTCAAACCTTCAAACTGTGCCTCTGTTGTTTTAGTTCCAGTCTTCAGTGATCCACAATTGCTGTATCTTTGATTTAGTAATTAGGGATAATTAAAACACTAGCATGAATTTAGGCATAGAAATGGAAGACTTGTTGGGTGCCTATTTATATTGTCTTTGGAATTGTTTTACAGACAAGTGAGAGAAGCCACAGGTGTCGATATTAATATGCGAGTCGGCATTCATTCTGGGAATGTACTCTGTGGCGTGATAGGGCTTCGGAAGTGGCAGTATGACGTTTGGTCTCACGATGTCTCCTTAGCTAACCGAATGGAATCTGCAGGCGTTCCTGGGTAAACTCCTTCATTTCTTGTGTCATAATTTCCATTACATCACTGTGTGAGATAATCCAGAACCTCAATGTTTTGATTATGAGCAGTGGAAATACAGAAACAAACAGTTGACTGCTATAAACTATATTGTTGTTGGAATACTATTTTTTTCATAGACCTGGTTCAGACCTGTTACGTGGCATGGCCATTAAGCTTGTATTTTTTCTCTTCTCTCATGTGTTCAGTTTCTCTGTCTTCACTTTCTTGCTCACAAAAACTAAAGGTGCTGTAATATCCAAATTGGCTGAGCTATTTTACATTGAAGTTTGATTCAAACTAGGATTGCAAACTCTGATTTGAACTTGCTTCTCAGAATAGAGGCAAACAGTGTTTATCGAGTTTAGATGCAGTGGCAAAGAATGTTTAATTTAAACAGGGAAGAAAAGAGTGTGAGAAGGGAGAGACATAGGTGAATATGTCTGAAACTTGTCCATAATTGCCAAACTGTGTAGCCTTTGGACCGATATCTGAACTGAGCCATAAAATTTTAAATATGTATACATTAACTTGTACCCTTTCTGTCCAGTACTTACAGATATCTTGGGATGGATGCCAGCCCTGCTCTATGGACATTTTATTTATTTATTTATTTGTTTGTTTGTATCCCGCCTCTCCATATGGATTCGAGGCGGCGAACAACTTACAAATAGCATGTATTTCGAAACATTTCTATACATGCCCCCAACAAGCTGGGTACTCATTTTACCGACCTGTGAAAGGATGGAAGGCTGAGTCAACCTTGGAGCTGGGCAGGATCGAACTCACAACCTTGTGGCTTGCAGTACTGGCATTTAAACCCCTGCGCCACCACAGGGACAGAGTAGATACTTCTATTGCAGAGTAGCTGTTTCAGTTAGAGGTGTTTCCTAGTGCTTATCTTAAACTCTTCTCTTCCTGTCATTGAAATGCACAGCTTATATTCCTGTGCAAATGAGGTGGGGGATAGATCAAGCATTGCTGGTCCCTTTCTGTGGCAATATTGATATTACTTAGAAAATTCTTGTCTCTTTCTTTCAGCCACGTCTTTTAAATAATTCACAAGGCTCTGGATATTGTTTATTTTTCAAAACCAGAAGTGGTATTTTTTTTTTTTTTTTTGGCAACATCTAATATTTGGGGAAGCCAGTGTGGTGTAGTTGTTTCATTGGACTTTGGAGACCAGGGTTTGATTCCCTATTCAGCCATGGAAACCCACTGGGTGACTTTGAGCACATCACACACTTTCAGCCTGGAAAACCCCACAATAGGTTCGCCTTAGGGTGTCTATAATTCAGAAATGGCTTGAAGGCACACAACAACAATGTTTGCAGGGGGTGGGAGGAATTGTATGTTTTTTGGCAGTCTGTGCCAGGGCCATAAAAAAAGGAGGGGGCAATCAGACCCACCACATTTCTTATTCCTGATTTATATGGAGTGTTCAAAATTAGATACTGTGTCAGTCCCTTGTCACTTGTGCTTCCTTATGCCCTGAACAAGTATTGCTGCCCTTGATATAAATGTTAATGAAGTACAAAATAAACTGCAAATAAGCAAGTGTGTTTGGACATATCATGAAAATGAAGATTAGAAGGAGTGCCTGGCAGAAATATATTTGTTGATTTGTCATTCTGGCTATAAATTCTAACATTTCCTTCCAGAATTTTTCAGCTGGCAGTCAATAAAACCACATATAGGGATATAGAACCTAGGGTTGCTGAACCCCTCAAACAAGTAATTCTTCACTTTTGCAAGGAGGTATTTGGCATTGTGGGGTAGGCCCTTATGGCACCTACGTCTTGGGATAACAGTGTAGTGGTTTGAGGGTTGGATTAGGGCCCTGGGAATCTGTACTTGGCCATGAAAACCCACTAGATGACCTTGGGCAGGTCACAGTTTATCAGCCTTTGAGAAAGGCAAGGGCAAAAACCATCTGAATAAATTCTGCCAAGAAAACCCTGTGATAGGTTTGTGTTAGGGTTGCCATAAGTCAGAAGTGACTTGAAGGCACACAACAACAAAGGACAACATGGAATAAGATGCCAGTAGTGCATCAGTTTAAGACCGCGTTCCCTGTGAGATGCTGAAAGGGTTTGAAAGGGTGGGGATACCCAGGTCCTTACTGAATCAGGAATGAAGCTTCTGCATAAAGTCTTAATATCATTTTTACTGAGTGCAGCACAGCTTGAAATAGCTAGACATAGGAGGACATGAGATGGAATCTTCCTCTCAAAATGGCTTGATAAATTACGGACAGTTGCATTTACAAAGAAATCAGCCTGCCAAATCCAAGCCTCCAAAGGATGAATAACAACACGTACATTTATCAGTACATGATATGTATTGTTTATGTATCCCTGCAGATTTTTCTCATTATGGACCACCCCTCTATTTGTCCATCTGAAATACTGGAAGAGTATCTCTTGACAGTTATAAAAAATATTTATGTTTTATGAATGTGTGTATATACACACACACATATTTATTGAGCATTATCATCTTTTCCAGTGAGTCATGTGTTCTCTTTTTTATATATATAATTTTTATTGAAAGTTTGTCTCAAAAATAACCCCTCCCCCACACTTCCATGCTTAAATCTTCCAGTTGAAATTGCTTATTTCCATTCCATTACAAACATAATTTCCATCTTACAGAGAGAAGAACAATTACATTATTTCTTTTTTTGATTTCTTTTACATTTATATCCTTACCCAGTCCAATACTCTTTTCCATTCTTTCTCAAAGTTCTGGATAGATTTATTCTCCAAAGAAAATGCTAATTTTTCCATCTCTATCATATCCAGGACTTTTAACTTCCATTCTTTTATACCAATATGTTTCTTTTCTTTCCAGTGTTGTGCATATGTCAACCTTGCTGTAGTTATTAGGTATAATAATATCTTCTGATGACTTCTTATTTCCCTTTGTTGCCCTGGCATATTTAAGAGTTATGTGTTCTCATGATAGGTTATTTCTATATCTGTATCTATACTTCTATCTATGCCTGTATGAGACAGAAGACCTATCATGAGAACACATGACTCACTAGAAAAGGTGATAATGCTTGTCTAAGTGGGTGCTAGTAAGAGAAGAGGAAGACCATACTAGGGGTGTATTGATTCAATCAAGGAATCAATGGCCTGGAGTTTGCAAGATCTGAGCAGAGCATTTGATAACCAGGGATCTTGGAAGTGTCTTGTTCATAGGGTCACCATAAGTCAAAGCCAACTTGATAACAATTAACACCAACAAGCAAGTGTACATTCAGTTTTTAGCCCCAGTTCAGGATAATTATAGTGTGTTATCTCTGAGCTGGGTACAGTATTGCAGATAGAGCCTTGTAGATTGTTCCCACAATCAGAGCTGTCTTTTTAACTATCCCTGGAACTGATAGGACACCATACAGTAGACTGCAGGAGATAACATTTTGTTCCCTGTTCATATAAGCAGAAACCTTGCTGGTAAAACTAGTAGCATGACCTTACACTGTAAAGAGTTGGCAAGGAGGTTTATTTTTATCCATTTTTGTATTCTAGCATTTTAATGATCTTTTGTTTTTAGTCATTTTTATAAATTTAAGGTTGTTTGTGCCTTGCCGGTACATGCGGTTATCAATTTGCTCGCTGCTGTTCGAAATGCAAGGGGGTCTGATCTATGTACTGTGGTTGCGTTGTGAGCTTTATAGTCATTGCTGCTTGCTGAGTGCGGAGTGTAATTTCAGAGGATGCTGTACGTTGCTCAAGGATGGTTCTGAGTCTCTCTAAATTCTAATAAACTCTGTAGAAAGTTAGTAAAATTATACTCCGTTTTATGTCTGAGTTGGAAAGTGAAAAACAAGACCGGGTTCCTATCCCTTTAATATTTGTGTAGAAGAGGGAATTTCAACAGGTGTTGCTTGTCACATAAGCTCCATCTGCTAAAATTCTCTCTTCCGCATGACTGTCAAAGGTACAGGAATGCTGTTCTGATATTCGCATGGCATCCTTACTGGTACAGTACTGATGAGAGTGAGAGTTGCATCTCTTGCCTTAGGAGTCTATGCATATTACCAGCATGTGTTTTCATGTTACATTATAGAGTAACTTTGCCTTGTTAGCTCAAGAACAGATTTAAAAGAGGGCAAAATAAAATGTACGGTCAGCCCTCTACATTTGCTAAGGTTAGGGGCAGAGGATCCTCACAAAAGTGGAAAAATTGCAAATAATAAAATGTGTCCTGGGAAAGGGGGCCAAGGTAGGGTGGGGAGAACAGGCACCAAGGGTCCAAACCAGTTCAGGGAAAGGATAAGGAAAGAGAGGTTGGCCCTATACTCCCTCTCCCACCCATCTCCTTCCTTGGGTGTGGGGGGCATTGGGAGAGACATTGTTGTACTGAAAAGTTGGGCTCTGCGCCATCATTATTTGTCCAGGGAGAGGCTGGTGGTGGAGGAGGAGTACCAGAGGTGGGTTTTTAAGGAGCCTAATGGCCTGATTGGAGCCATGGAGAAGGAAAGCTTCCCCACAAAAGAAATGCCTGAGGTAGGCAGCAGGGGTTGGAGAGACTTGCAAATAATGAAATCTGTGAAAGTCAAACCCACAGATGTGGAGGGCTGCTGACTGCAGTGTTGGATCACTTGTGATCATAAAGTCCTTTTTGGGGGAGAAACTTCATGGGTGGCTACCAGTTCTGACATTAAATTCTGCCTTCTGGTCATTAAATTTTACCTTCTCATAGACCTCTGACACACTTTTCAAGTCTTGTCCAGTAGCACGAGAAGCTGCGTACATCTGACTCATCTCTCTTATGATTATTTCCAGTCACTCCTCCTGACAAGCAGTAGTAAAAAATTATTACTCAGATATAAATAGTTCTTCTACCGTACCTGTTGTTGTTACATCCATGGCTAGCTACTCTGGGAGAAAGCTGGGATTTAAATAAAATAAAATAAAAAGGAATGAACAGTCACTACCACATTGCCAAAGTCAGTTGCTGCCACATGATTTTGGGTGGCTTGCATGATGCAATTTTTGTTGTTGTTGCCGACTTATGGCGACCCAAAGGTGAACCTATTGCAAGGTTTCCAAAGGTCATCCAGTGGGTTTTCATGGCCAAGCAGGGATTCAAACCACGGTCCCAAGAGTCATAGTCCAACACGTAAACTACTACACTGCGCTGGCTCTTGATTACAAATTGTGCATTTACAATCCAGCATCTGGCATGGACTTAATTTAGAAAAGAGATACTAGATTTTCAGAAAATATGCAATATTGAGGGCAAGGGGGTGGTGGAAATTTATGCTAGTATTTTCTTCTCAGATGTAAGTCTTACCGCTTTCAAAACAAAGTGTATTTTTTTGTAATTTAGTATGTTAAATGTTATTATTTGGCAGGTGTAAAATCTACAGAGACAGATATTTCATTAAAGCTTTTTTCCCCTGGTGGCCCTCTAAGTTTGCTGCTGTTCCACTCGGAAAAAATAGGAGTCCTTGTTGACCCCCGCCCCCATTTTGCTTTACGTTCCAGTGCCTTCACATGTGCATGGAGTTACTATATAGGCTTCATTAAATTAAAACATGTTTGTACCACTCTTCATCTTTTTCAACCAGGGCTTCAGCAAAATTGGAGAGATGGGTTTTTCCCTTTCACTTCTAATGTACTTATAAAACCTGACTTTAGTTAAATATTTCCCTTATTAAGGATTCTCAGAGTTAGCTTCCCTGTAGATATGTGGTATATCACTCATACCTATTGATTGACCAGATGTTAAATAATGCTAGCTCATTAATAACTTAAATATATTATAAATGGTTAAACAATATAAGATGCAAACATATAATGCAGTGGGCCCTCAGTATTTGCTAGGGTTTGGTTCTAGGACCCCCTCCCCAATGGATACTGAAATTCATGGGTGCTCAAGTCCCATTATGTACAATGGTGTAGTAAAATGGCAAAATCGAAGTTTGCTTTTTGGATTTTTTTTTAATGCTTTCAACCTGTGGTTGGTTGAATCCATGAATACAGAATCCATGGATATGGAGAGCCTACAGTAAAGAAATATTGCTAGCTTTTCTGCTGGTGAAGTTGAAGCTTTGCCTGTAGGTATGGCTTAGTTTTGTTTTTCAGAGCAGGCTTAATAATGACAAGATACTGGGAAGTTAACATTTTAGAACAAAGGAGGGAAATGCATGTATTTTTGGAGTGCCATGCATTGCGCCTGTTTTTGTTTCATAACTGCTGCCTGAAAAACTCTTGCAATACCAGCCAGCTGAATAAACTCTTGGATGATGATGTGCTGTATTATACACCCATAGATGTTGCCCTCAGAAGCTTCCAGCCAGCTTTAAAAACTGTTCATCAACTTGTTTGAAATGGCAATGTGGGGAGGAGAGCAGTTGAGAGGGAAGAAAACATTCTGTGTAAATTTGAATTAATGATGATAGCCTTCTTGGCACATTGACATATTGTCCTTGAAAACCAGACAAGCAGTTTTTACAGTTCTGAGTATGTATTGTAAGTGAACCTCAGGCCTGTAGCTAGTCTGTATGTATGTTAGTATTCTTCTATTTAAAGTTAATTTGCATCAAATTTTGTGTTGTGCTTCGGTGCCACTATGCAGTGACAATTTTTCATAATAACATTAATGTTGTCTTAAATATGCATGGTGCATTGTCAAAAAAGTTGTACACTCATGACCTGATCTGATTTTGGAAACTAAACAGATTTGAACTGGGTGCCCTTTCACACCACACAATTTGTAGTCCTGTGATTCCACTTAAGCTGTTATGTCAGCATCCTGTAGAATCCTAGGATTTGCAGTTTCGTGCATTCAGAATTCTCAGCCAGAAAGCTAGTGGTTTCTAAATAACAAACCCCAGGATTCCATAGGATGCAGCCAAGGTAGTTAAAACAGAATTGTAGCGCTATAACTTTGTAAAGTGGCCCCACCACTTTCACAAGGGTTCCGGGTGTAGAACTCACATGAAAGTGGAAAAACCACAAATAACTTCTCCCTCATGCTCCTCCTCCCATTGTCTTCTGGGGCTCCCCCCCCCGTTCTTTTGTGTTTTCCCTTGTATTCTTTGTGGTGGAGCAAAATGTATGAGAATGGGAGGCAAGAACTCCGGAGAGGAGAAGGAGGGCTCACATGAGCCTTGCCCCGATTCCTTTGCATTGTGCCTCGGTGTGCATTCTCCTGCTGGGGCAAAATGCAGGAGAATGGGAGGAGGAGCTCCAGAGGAGAGCACACATACATGTGCGTATCCCCATCCCCTTACTTTTTTCCTGGGCATGCTTGCTTCATTTCTCTGTGCCTGGCAAAATGCAAGGGAATAGGAGGAGGAGAATGGGGTGAAAGGCATGCGTGCTCACTCATAATGAAATTTGCGAAGGTCAAACCTGTTAATGTGGAGGGAGGAATATAGTGCAAAGGAGTTCCAGGTTACTGGTTGAATGGGAGATGGCCTTGGACTATCCAGAATCTCCAGATAAGGCTTGGAAAGATTCCTGCAGGCCCTGGAGAACTGCTGCCAAATGGAGTTGACAATATTTAGCCAGATGGACCAGTTTCAGAATCAGTACATTATTTTCCTTACTCAAGTAGCAGTACTTCTTTAATGAAAAATTTGGTACGAGAGGCAGAAATAACATGGAAAGGATAGGGATAAGTTCTTACGTTACCAAAAAAAAAAAAAAAGAGAGAGAGAGAGAGTAGCAAACTTCTTATTCAGAACTAATAATATACAAATATGAAATGATACAATCAGGTTAGGTAAGCCTTGCATAAGAGGAGAAAAGCATTTTGAATTATCTAAAAACTACTTGAGGGCTTCTTCCAATGTATACCCCTGGATGACTATTTCTTTTACTACTTTCCAGTTATCTTATGATTTGCATTTTGATGGCTGCAGTTATAGATCTATGCTTTTTTGCCTTTTTTTTTTTTTTTTTTGCCTTAGCACGCAGGCTTATCTGCTCTCTCCTTTTCCTCTCAGTTTTGCTGTTCCTGCATGCTCAGTAAGGAATTCTGGAAGTAGTTGCAGTTGTCTGTTGTAGGCAGGCACACACAACTGTGCCAGGTTTGGCTGGAACAGAATCCCATTCAGGCTTTATTGCATTGTTTACTGTACACCTGCTGCTGCAACCTGGCACTGAAAATCTGTGTTTCTCCAGCCATCTTTCACCACCCTCCTGATGCTGATGTTGCTAAAAAAAACTTCCAGCTGGACAGAAAAAATGGAGGAATGGGAGCTATGTGGCATGAAAAGACTTTGTAAAAAGGAGTTTCTGAGAGGCTTTGTTAACTGAGTTATGCCTGTATAAGGCAACTTTCTGTGTTGCTATGAAAGAAAGGGATCTGTACTGTAAGGGTCTGCTAGGTTTCGTTTAGTAAATTATGTATACTATAAAGGGAAAATTAAATTTTCCAAATTTTCCAAATTTCAGTAGTAAAAGACAGTGGAAAAGTCACAGGTAGCAAACAGATACTTGTGGGGAATGTAGTTAAATATACTAAAGTTTTGTTTTTAGTGGAGGTGAAAATAAAATAAGGGGTTCAGCCAAAGACTCTGTGGTGTACTCCAAATCCCAGGCTTAGAAGACACCTGGCTATAAAGAAAACATTTTCTTTTCTTCTTCGTTGTGGTTTTCATCTTTGCCACCAAATGCATTCGGTTAACTTCCTGCTAATACAGTATTCTTTTGGGCTGGTGCTCATAAGCTTTTCAAACAAAAGATTTTTTTGCTATCTCTTGTAAACAGAAACTGCTGCTGTCTTAACTATGTTGGCAAATGTTTGTTGAGAATGACTCCTTCTCCTTTTATACTTCTTTTTTTCATCATGGTATTTAAGACAGAGTAAATATGGCCCGCCTCCATTCCTAATTTCATCCTCTCAACAATGTTGTGAGGTAGAGTAGTTGAGAGATGGTAACTGCCCCAAGATCAGGTGGTGAGTGTTGTGGTTATGGGGGACTCAGACTTGAGGCTCTGAGGCCTTAGTCTTGTACCCTTGCTGAAAGCTTGGAAATATTGTTGTGTGCCTTCAAGATGTTTCTGAGTTACGGGAACCCTAAGGCAAACCTATCATGGAGTTTTCTGGAGCTGAAAGAATGAGATCTACCTGAGGTCACCCAATGGGTTTCCGTGGCCCAGCGAGGAATTTCGGCCTCGTCTTCAGGGTCATAGTCCAAAGCTCAAACCATTGCACACCAGCATTCTTGGAAACATTACCTTTTGGTTATTACAAAAAGGGCCTGCTATTCCCACGTTCTCCCAGCCAACATGTTCACTCATCAAAGTTCTGCCCTTACTTGGCTTTGTCATTTCCCCCCTCCTAGTTCTCTTTGCTCTACTTATATCAAGGTGGGCAGATATGGCCTTCTGAATATTGTTGGTCTAAGGCAAACCCTCAGCCCTGCTAGCATAGCGAATGGTGAGGGATTATGGGAGGGGAAGTCTAAAAACTTACGGAGATTTGCAACTCCTGACTTACATAGACACATAGTGAAGAGGGGCAAGGAAAAGAAAGAGGAGGAAAAAAGACATATAAATAGAGAGCCAATGTGCCTCTCCTAAAGTCAATGGACAGATGGATTGTTGTGCCCGCTACTCACTTGTCTACATGTGAAGAAAGAGAGACCATTGACTCTACATATCTCAAGGTGTATCCTGGTATCATCTCACCTCAAGCTTTCTCTTCCAGCCTACCTGCTCCATTTGTAGAATTAAGTCTCACCACAGATCCTAAGGAGGCAGTATCTGGCCAGGTTTTTGCACTTGTCTGTCTTCCACCATCCCAAATTCTCTAACACCAAGCCTGATAAAGAATTCTGAATAACTCAAAAGCTTGCCTTCTTTGTGCCATTTTGTGTGTGTGGGGGTTCAGGTCACCTGTTCATTTGCCCCATGAATTAAATTGGATTTTTTAAGGTAAGGAATATTCAGAGGTGGTTTTTCCAGTTCCTTTCTCTGAAATGCAAACTACAGCACCTGGTATTCGTTGGTGGTCTCCCATCTCCTAACTGGGGCTGACCCTTCGTAGCTTACAAGATCAGATGGGACCTGGTGCCTTTAGAGTATTTAGACCTTTCTAGTGACCCTAATAAAGGTATTACCCAGTTCAGACTTGTGATTTTTGCACTGCTACATTTCTTTTTCAAAAAGTATATAAATAGATACATGAGCACACACATAAATGTTATTTAATGTTTTGAATTAATGTATTTAGGAGATGATATATGTACCTATGTGTGTCAACAAGGGAAGGCACTGTACTACTTTAAAAAGGGAGAAATGAGGAAGGACAAAAGGAATGTGTCATCACCCTTAAGACTAACTGGTTTTTATTGTAGCAGGAGCTTTCGTGGTTTTAAACCCACTTCTTTAGCAAGAGAGGCAGTGCACCATTGTGGATTGCAAATAAACAAAACTCTTAAGCAGCATTTCTGGCAGGATCCTGGGTTTGGCTGCCAAGGCATGAAGCTGTTGAGAGGCAGAGACATGTCAACAACAGCTATTGATATGGAAATGAATCACTTCCAATGACCTTTCTGCCAGTGTTTAAGTCCTTTGTGCTCCTGTCTTTTCCCCTCTTTTCCAGCCGTGTGCACATCACTGAAGCAACACTAAATCACCTCGGCAAAGCCTATGAGGTGGAAGAAGGGAACGGACATCTCCGAGACCCCTATCTAGCAGCCATGAATATCAAAACATACTTGGTGATTGATCCGAGGGTAGGCATGCCTTTTACCTAATAATTCACACTTGCACCTGCAGAGCAGTGTGCAAACAAATCTCTATCTCTGTTAATGTGGCTAAAAGGAGAGTATTATTGCAAACTCCATTTCCATTGGCTTTGGTGCTGTGATGTTGTCATATTCCAATTGCCCAGGAAGAAGCTGCCAGCAATAAAACGTTAGCAAACAGTATGGCATCTGTGAGCAAAGTGAAATGCAAAAAGGATTGGGTAGAAGTGAACGTGTGTGTGTGTGTGGTGTGTGTGTGTGTAGTGGGGAGTTGTTTCTCTTTTCAAAATCCTAGCAACTCAATGTGGTTTGTTGTGGGGATTTTTTTTTAAACTTATTATTTATTCCACTTACATTCTGTTTTTCCTCCAGTGATGTCAAAAAAGTGTGCATTGCCTGTCTTTTTCCCTGCTTTTATTTTACTGACAAACTGTGAGATAGGTTAGATTGAGAGAAAAGAAAGGGAGAGAGTGAGCAGCCAGAGTTCCACCAGGGAGTGTCATAGAATCACAGCGTTGGAAGAGACCACAGAGGCCATCCAGTCCAACCCCATTCTGCCATGCAAGGACACACAGTCAAGCATTCTCAACAGAGGCCATCCAGCCTCTGCTTAAAAACCTCCAAAGAAAGAGAATCCACCACATTCTGAGGCAACATATTCCACTGGCGGACAACTCTGACCATCAGGAAGTTCTTTCTGAGGTTCAGATGGAATCTCTTTCCTTGCATTTTGAATCCATTGCTCCATGTCCTAGTCTCTGGACAGTTTCAGTGAGTCTAGCCTAAGTCATTGTTTGGTGCAGACTAGATCTTGGATCTCCCAAGTTCCAGTCCTATGTTCTAAGTAACCTGGAGAAGAGACAAAGAAGCTAGACTGTAAAGCCAGGAGATTGGGAATGCATAAGCAGAGTGGCTGAAAGGAAGCACACTTAACAAGGCATAGGAAAGGCTGAGTACTAAAACAGGAGAAAGAGGACTGATAAAAAGAGACTAGGGAAAACTTAAACATGTAGAGAAAACCCAGTGCACTGTTGGAGTATTGGACTACAACCCTGGAAAAAACATGGTTTGATTCCATGCTTGGCCATGGATTCCATGCTTGGCCAGGACTGGATGACCTTGGGTATGTCACACACTCTCAGCTTCAGAAAACCCCATGATAGGTTCATCTTAGGGTCGTCACATGTCAGAAACAACTTGAAGACACATAGCAACAAAAACCTATAAGGATGAAGAGGAATGAATGCTTTTGGTAAGAAAAGAGAGGACATGAGAGATTTGGGATCAATGTGTATGGAACAGGAAAACCAAACCATTGATGGCATAAAGGTGAAATTCCCATTGATTTGAATTAACCAACCAAACATGACTGTCTGCAGGGGGTCTCTCTAGCATATTTCTGCATATTGGTTTTATGTGCCTTCAAGTAGTTTTCTGGCTTACGGTTACCCTAAGGCCAACCTGTCAGGCTTTTCTTGGCAATATTTGTTCAGAAGGGGTTTGTCCTTGCCTTGCTTTGAGGCTGAGAGAGTGTAACTTGCCAGGGTCACCCACTGGATTTTTTTGGCTAAGTGGGGATTTGAACCCTGGGCTCCAGAATTGTAGTCCGGTGCTCAAACCATCATGCTGTGCTGCCTTCTACATATTGTAACCTTAACAACAGTTTGAAAACACGACTATGCAATAGCATAGTTGAGTCATTTCCCCAAAATAAGACTTGGAATTTTACAGTCTGAAAATTAGTATTTTGTAGCTGAACTTAGTAAGTATTGATGCTTAATTTTAGTCAAACTATCTATTGATTTGGTTTATTTTGGACAGCTGTGCTTGTTTATTTATCCATTTTTTGGGGTGGGGAGAGAAAACTAGACATAGGATGGTGGTTGTAGGTATTGGGATATTGAAAGCAATAAACCATGAAAAAGATAGGAACACTGACCAGCGGAGAGCTGTGTATGTGTAAGGGAGGACTTGTATAAAAAGGCTGAAAAGTATTAGGCGTTCAGTTGCGTGAGCCAGAGATCCATGAAAGAATGGCTTTTAGAGTTTGGTCTCCAAGGAACACTTCAAGTATCCAGAAAGGGCTGTGTGTTCTTTAACTGTGTGTAATTAAAAGAATACGCTTTAAGCCTCCCACGTCCTGTCTTAAGTGCAGTTCTACTAGCATTCTGAGAAGAAATGATTAGAAAAGAAATGGTACTCCAGAGCAATCCAGTTTGCTTTGCCTGAGAAAAAAAGAAAGAAAGTGTATTTTGTTTTCCAAAGTGAGACAGAGACTTATTGTCTACATTAACACCTCTTTGCTTTATGTACCCCATCATTAAAGGTTATGAAAATCAGTTTGCAAACAGAGCTCCCAAAGGGATAGCAGGGGTCACAGCTTATTCTATAGAGCATTTGCTTTGCATGTAGAGCCTAGGTTTTGAGATTTGGCGTTTTGTAGTTAAAGCAACACAACAATAACCAGGAAAAAAAAAATCTCATAGTGCATTTGAGAGAACTCCTTGTCTAAAGTACCAAAAAAAAGGACAAAAACAGGAGGAGGACAGCACCACAACAAGACAACAAATTATGGAGAGAATGTACTGAAATAAGGAGATAATTTATTGCAGGGCCAACACTTTGCAGATAAATAACCTTCTTCAGGGGCACCCTGTATGGGCAAGAATGAAATAAATGAAATTAATGAAAATTAATAACAAATATAGTAGAAATAAGATATTGTGGAACTCGACTTATCAGATGTGGGAACCTGCCAAACAAGCAAACCACACCATTAAAAAACATCAGAAATGACTGTAGGATAGTCTGTGGGGATCAGTCAACAATTAAACAATTCACATGACACAAAAAGGGTCTTGGAGCACCTTTGAGACTAACTAAGAGAAAGAAGTTTGTAGCATAAGCTTTTGTAGGCACACCATCAGATGTATTTAATGAAGTAGATACATCTGTACTGAAGACACATTTACTGTGTCTATGAGAGGTTATGCTACAAACTTTTTGCTCTCAGTTAATCACAAAGCTGCTCCAAGATCCCTTTGTTTACCAATACAGACTGACACAGCTGTGTCTTTGAATTCATTTTACAAATAAGTAACTAAACAATAGCCAAGTAGAATGAAAACATATATTCCTTGCAGCGATGTTACGTACATATGAGGTTCACTTAAGTGGCTTTTGCAGAGATGGAAAAAAACAACAACTTTTCATGGGGACCTTGTATGCTCACTAAAGGCACAGGGACCCCTTGCTAGTCTGATCAGACACTTCTGGGGGGGCTGACCGAGGGACGGAGGCCATTCCACCCTACACTGCTATAGTGCTATTATTCCACTTTCAACATCCTGTGGAATTCTGGGGTTTGTAGTTTACTGAAGCCAAAGAGCTCTCTGGCTGAGAATTCTGAATGCCTCTCTCTAAACTGCAAACCCCAGGATTCCACAGGATGTTGAAAATGAGAATAATAGCGCTATAACAGTGTAGTGCGGAAATGGCCAGAGTTAGATTTGGTTCAGACAAGATGAGCCAGAGTTCTGGATCTTGACTCACTGAAATCGAGCAGCATTCTGGTGCATTTTGTCTAATTGTTCATCTTTAGCTCTTGCAAGTAGGAGTAGCTAAAGAAGGAGAGGAGAGTAGTGTATCTGGGGGGGGAAGGAAACTTGCCTTAGACTTGTGTCTACTTGTTTCTACTTGTGCGCATCACGCTGAACTGTGGTGTAGCACAACATGCAAGCTTCATCTCTCCATTAACACTAAGTTTTCTAACATATGTGTTCAATTTGTCTTGTTTTTCAGTCTAAACAGCGTGCCTCCAACAATCATGTCACCCAAGCCAGAGTACAGGATGGCTTGAAAATGAGGGCGTCTGTCCGGATGTCACGATACTTGGAGTCCTGGGGGCGGCACGACCTTTTGCTCACCTGAACCATAGAGAAAGCGTCAGCAGTGAGACCTCTGCACCAAACAGGAGGCGTAGGAAGGTGATGCTTTTTTATTTTGTTCTTTTTAAAAACAAATTGCAAAGTCTTCAGGGTTTTTTTTTAGTTTTCTGAATTTTTTCTCCCCAAAAGAAAGATTACACACAAAGATGTAGAACAGAAACATTAGCACTGCTGACTTAGGACACAAGGTTGTTTTCATAGTAGATCTTAAATGGAGAGGAGGAGGAGACTGGAACGTGTCTGCAGAATTGCAGTATATCTGTTCTTCCATATACAGTCAGCCCTCCACGTTTGCTAGGGTTAGGGGCAGAGGATCCCCACAAAAGTGGAAAAATCACAATAAAATGTGTCGGTGGAAAGGGTGCCAAGGTAGGGTGGGGAGAACAGGCACCAAGAGTCCAAACCAGTTCAGGGAAAGGATAAGGAAAGAGAAGTTGGCCCTATACTCCCTCTCCCACCCATCTCCTTCCTTGGGTGTGGGGGGCATTGGGAGAGACATTGTTGTACTGAAAAGTTGGGCTCTGAGCCATCATTATTTGTCCAGGGAGAGGCTGGTGAAGGAGGAGGAGTACCACAGGTGGGTTTTTAAAGGGCTTAATGGCCTGATTGGAGCCATGGAGAAGGAAAGCTTCCCCACAAAAGAAATGCCTGAGGTGGGGAGCAGGGGTTGGAGAACTTGCAAATAATCAAATCCATGAAGGTCTAACTTGCACCATGGAGGGCTGACTGTACATTCAGCTCTCCACATTCATGGGTTTAACATGGGTGAATTTGATTATTTGCGAATTATTTGGCACCACCTCTGCTGCTGTCGTGTGCCATTTTTAATAGGGACTTACACATCTCACTTTGTGTTCGGAGTCTCTTCGCAAGCCTCACGAGGCTGAGAGAGATTGCAAGAGACTGTGAACAGGAGGTGAGGCTTGTAAATTCCTATTAAATATGGTGTAGGACAGCTGCAGAGGCAGCAGCAAGCTCTGCCTGCTTCCTGCTTCTGCCTTGTGAAGGAACACCATTGCCAAGAAAGCAAAACTGGGCAGCTGGCGTGCTATCCACTATGACCTATAGATATTTGCCATTTTTCTACTTTTGTGGGGGTCCTGCGGCCCTAAGCCCCCGAATGTGGGGGGGATGACTATACTATTATCAGATTGTATTAGTGAAGCACTTAAGTGTGTATACATCTTCCTCTTCATTCATCCATGTTATATGTAAGTTAGAATTCCAGAAATACTTATTTTCTTGTTGTTTTCAAGACACCATTCCAAAGACATGATTTATTGGAGGAATAGAAGAGTTCAAAGAATTATTGATACAACTACAGAACAGAAGCCCTAATTTTAAGAAATTCTTGGTTGTCAGTGTCATTCTTGTGTTACTAACTTTGTTTATTAGTTTACTATGAGAGTCAAACACCATATATTTTCAATCAACCACTGATGTATAAGCATTGATTTACGGATAAAGATTTTGGGGATGTTGGAAGTCCTAAGTTGTAACTTTCTTGTTATGACCCTTCAAGTTGACTCAACTTTGTGGCAACCCTGTCATAGGATTTTCTTGGCAAGGATAGTTATAGGAAGTTGGTCATAGCCTTCATCTTAGGTTGAGAGAGTGTGATTTACCCAATGTCACCTAATGGATTTTCTTGGCTAATTGAGGCTCCCAGAGACCTAGCCCAACACTATGCCACATTGACTCTTCAGTAATGACACTGATAGTGAATTTCTGTGAAAGACGGAGAAAACAAATGCATAGAAATGGTCATATGTACATATCAATCTCATTTGGATAGTCTCATTGAGTTTATGAATGATTCACAGAATGCTAGAATCACTTTCCATGTGTCTTTTGTTGCACTTTCCAGTAGTGAGTTATATACTGTTACTGTGACATATATACTGTTATATACTGTTATATTACAAAATAATCTATAATCTATGATAATCTGTTTTGAGACCATGGCCATTTCTATGCCATTTCCACACTAGACTGTTATAGCACTATTATTCTACTTTCAACATCCTATGGAATCCTGGGGTTTGCAGTTTAGAGAGGAGTCTCATTTTATATACATGTTAAAGAAACCCACCCCCCCCACACACAATTTACTTGTTTAAGAGGAAAAAAAATCTCTCACATTTCTTTCTTCCATAGGAGATAGCTCTGCAGCTAGCAAGTCGTCAAAGGACTTCGGAGAGGCAAGTCTTACACTCTTCAAATTCAATTTCATTGTATTTACTTATCTTTATTATACAGTCTCCACATTTTCATCTGCAGTCAACAAGGGAAAAGAAGTTATACGTACATAATAAACGATAGCAAAAATTAGTGTGACAACTGAATTAAAAAGGAAACTTCCACAAAGGTTTGATAGGCTCTGAAAAAGAGCTGCCATTGCTAGGCACCTAATAGTCACATTTTTTAAAAAGAAAAGTAAGAAAAATGATTGGGACACAAAGCTTTCTCCCCCGCTCACAAAAGTTTTTTTTTTTAAAAAAAAAAACACACATAACATTTGGCAGACTATAACAACAGTCTTGTCATGGGTGATTAATTGGATTGTTGCTAATTAACGCAGTACTTGCTTTATTATATCAGATTTTTCTTTTTTCTTCTCTCTGTCTCATTCTCTCTGTTTCTCTTTCCGTATGCTAGTCTGGATGGAGCTAGACAAGAACATGCATGTCCTCCTTCCATTGTAAACTATAAGTGAGTTTTCTTTCCTCTTTTTACTTCTTTGCATTTTCTGTCATTGTACAGTGGAATGACTGGTGTTTCCTTCCTAATTTCTTTCACTCTTTCCCCTTACTTTGCTTAGAAGAAGGTATCAGTTATTCACATATAACTTCTAATCAAACTGTTATTTGTTTTTCTATCAGTATGTTTTGCTGACTTTTCTCTCTGGTTCTTAAATGCCTTGCTTTAGCATCTGTCTGCAGAATGGAACCTGCAACATATTGTTGCAAGATGGAATGTTTCTGGTCTGGGCATCAACCAGCTATGCCAAGCTCTATTTGGGGTCCCTGAACCCCACTTTTGTAGCCCGTGAAGCCTCACAACAGTTGCTGAAGTCACTCCAGTTTTTCAAAAATGGGTATAATCTTTTGGTTGACTTTACACCCAAAACCTTGACAAGCCAACACTCTGAAACATGGAGGCTGCCCTATTCCCATTGTCAGAAACCTCAGCGACCTCCAAGCTCATCATTTTTGATTGTGAATTTGCTGAAAATGGGGAAGTGATATCATAGCACTTCTGGTTTGTCCAGATCTATGGATGCAACCAGTGGGAGGAGGACTGTGGAGTGAAAACAACCTTCCCTTGCAGTTCCCCGCTATAAGTGCACAGCATTTTGTGCAAGTTTGACTCCACCTCTAGCAGTTGGTAACTGTGATGTAATATTTTGAGTGCATTAGTGTGTATACTGAGCCAGTGAGACTCAGTGGAAAACTACCAAAAAGAAAGGTGCAAAATGCATTCAGTTTTGCATTTAAATAATTCAGTAGGCCCATCCAAAACTTCAGTAATTTTGGATTGTATATGGTATGGTATGGTATAGTATAACATAGTTTGGTTAGGTTGGAAAAGTAACCAGTTTGTATTTAAACCTGAACAATATTTGGACTACTTTGATTTTTGTTTTTAAGTTGGCCATCTTTTTGGTAATGTATCAAAATACATTTCTTCTTTGGTGACAAAGAAATGTGTTTGAAAGTTCTGTAATAATTATGTAGCGCATCCTGTCTCCTGCATTTGGGAAGTGCCTCATTTTTATAATGATGTTTTTCTTGTCTGCTTTTTAAGAAACACCTCTCAGAAGGGAAGGATGGAAGAAGACATTAACGACAAAATGTTATCAACCATCGAGGGACTCAGTTCAGCCAAGTAATAACACCAGTTCTGTTTTCTTGTTCTTGAGAGGGATTGCAATCTTCCTCCACAGAAAGGAAGGGAGGGAGAGAAAACCTCAGTGTTTATCTTCTGTAATATAGAATCATGGAGTTAGAAGGGCTCTTGTAGACCATCAGGTTGAAACCATCTCCCCTCCTTCAGTGCAGGAATCCAGTTAGGTTATTTCCCAGAGAGTGGCTGTCCAGCCCCTTTTTGAAGACATCTAGAGAAAAAGACCCAACTACCTCTCTAGGAAATTGGTTCCATTGCTGAACAACTCTCACTGCCAAGAAGTTCCTTTTAATGTTCAGTGTTTAATCTTCAAATATCTTTGACTCATAGCCAGACCTCTGAATAGTAGTTTTAATCATGCGGTGGTATCAGTTTGCATGATGCTTTGAGATAACAGAGTCATAGAGCTGGAAGAGAATCATATGTTTCCTGTAAGCAGCCCCTGTTAACAATCTGGCTGCAGTGCTTTGGACCAGATAAGTTTCCAAACATTTTTCAAAGGCACACAGAGAGTGCTTTAGCAATCCAAATGGAAGGTAACTAAGCATTCCGGCATGATGCTCAATCCCTGTTTGGGTCATGGTCTGTCCTGACACTCACTTATCTTCTACATTGCTACATGATCCTGATTGTGGAAAGTAAGTTCTAGGCCCTTGAACCTCTGCATTTTTGTGCAAATGTTCAGCTTTTGAGAATCATCATCCCAAAACAGAAACAATTAGAAGAGCCCTATTTTGAAAATAGAGCTAGTACATGTTTAGTTCAGAGATGAAGTCCTAAATTAGCTTCGGTTTTTAGGAAGGACTTAAAACCCAAACTAGAAATGACCTTGAAACAACAGGAAATTGAGAAAGGTCCTCTCTGACATGGCTATTAATTTTGATGATTTAGTGCTGTAGCCCTTAAGAGCACTCTCTGACAATACCAAAATAAATGAGTTTGGGATAAGAGTCTTATCTGTAAGTTAATGCAGCAGAAGACAAGCAATGACTTCTGTGATTATGGTCTTGAGTGATGGGAGGTAGGAATAAAGAACAGCTTTTTTGCAATGCATACCTTAAATGAGAGTGATTTAATTTTGTATATATATTTAAAACTGTTACATGCTCCCTTCCATCCCTTTTGAATTTCAAGGTAGTGTACTATGAAATGTAATAAATTATTTATATATAATATGATTAAATGTGTAAGAAAAACCACAAAGCTGAGTGTGGTGTCAGTCCTGGGCCCACTTACTTGGTGATAAGTCCCACTGAATTTATTATGACTTACTTCTGAGTAGAGACATACAGGACTGTACTGTAAGATATTCGGCATTAAGGTGTCTGTTTATGAGAAGCATTCCTAAGTTAGAACATCACTACTTATTAAGTCTTTTTCTTTGGAGCAATATTAAAACACTCTTCTGATAAGGAAGATATACTTTCTAGAACTAGAACTGATGGAATTCTACATTACTCTGAAGATTTGTACCAAGTCTGTCCAAACTGGCTTCATTTAGGAAAATGTCGTTTCTTGATCTGCAACTGGGGGAATTTCTTTTCAAGATTTAACACTTAAATGGTACATAGCAGAAAACAGTGATAATGACCACTAAATTGACTCACCACTCATTGACATAAGTTTATTATGTGCAACCAAAGACCTTTACAAAATATAAAACGAGAGGCAATTAGCAGTAAGATGCTCAAATTTAGAAACAGATTATTATAGAAATCCCTGCTGTATGGAATATTTACACACTATTATGATCCTTAATATAACAACAATACACCTTTTTAGCAGCTAGTGCAAATAGAGCTACAGAGTATGTAATAAATAATTATCAATAAAAAAATACCATTTCCTCAGGTGTACAAACTAAGTACAGTTGAAAAATAGGTGACAAAAATCTTTAAGCAGGATCTGAGTAGAAAGGGCAAAGCAAGAAATAATGACTGATTTCTTTGGTCTGGTTGCAACGGTAACTGCATTTCTCTTCTGTATAAGGGATTCCTAAATAGCTTCCCTTCAAGGTAACTGGAAACCATTTGCTGAAATCTAAGTAAAAGATCTACAAAGTTGTGAGCACGGCAGTGCCTGAAAGTAATATGAATGGCCAGTGCTAGTAATGTCATTGTTATAATCAAGTACTTTCCACATTTAATTTCTCTCTGATCTCACCCAGCTCCAGGAATGAGAACTGTATGTATGCCTGAAATTCTAAATAACCTTCCATGCATCTGATGACCTAGGTTATACTTCATAGTCACTCATAGCATAATACATTTTTTGATCTTTAAGATACTCTTTGAGATCCTAAGGACTCTGTTGCAAATTTTAGCGTAGCACAAGCATTTGGCCTCTTAACTACTGGCATTCCATCAGTGCCTTGTATGAATCTACAAACTATTTAGTGCTGGGTGTTAAATGAAGCAGTAGCAATGCTACAAATGGCTTTCAGTCTCCTATTCAACCTTTGTATTTTTTCCCCCAATAAAGTGGGAATGGAAAGCATGCAGCTGGCATGTAGCTGTCTTTGGTCTTTGCTTTGGGAGTGGGGCTGAAAATACCCTGGAAATGATCTTTTCTCATAAAAGTTTTTTTCTGCTGCCAGCCCATGCTGAAATAGCAAGAAACAAAAAAGAACCCCTAACCTCCCCCCAAAGAATAACAACAGCAGCAGCAGCAAAATAAATTTCAAAACCAAAACCAGCATCCTACCTCAAGCGATAGCAGTGACTTCCCATTTCCTGAAATATAACTTCTGGTTGCCACTGAGTATGGTCAGGGCAATGGGAAAATGTTCCTTTCTTAGTGCATGCTTATCACTGTTACAAAAGAAGATGATGTGGGTCAAAGTAGCTGATATGTTTCAGATTTCATAATGCTATATGAAGGTATGATCCATAGCCAAATGATCTGAGTTATCTTATTTGCAAGAGATTATTTTATCTCCCTTTGTCTTGCACGTTTCTTTCAACAACATATTTGTTCTTCAATGCAGACCGTGCTGCAGCGAGAAGGATGATTTCCAAGGACCATGCGGGTTTTTTGTTGACATGGGACTTGAAAAAGAGGTTAGTAAGAGGGAATAGACTTTTCAGGAATGTTTTAAAATAAGAAAACATTTCCTCCTCAAAGTGTATTTTGTCAGAAGGAAGCTAACTCTGACAGATCTAAGGTAACACGAAGCTTGTAGCATCACTGTTAGATCCTTGCTTTGGATGGTGGAAGGCAGTATTCAGTTGAACCTCCTCTCATCTAAAACATCATCTTCTGTTCATTCAGCCCTTCTTAGTACCATAGAAAACTAATTAAATGCTTCTTTGAGGCCATAGCTCTTATCTGTGGGAGGAAATATGGATCACGTCACCTGTACACCTCTGCCTTTTGGCTGGAATTGTGTTGATCTGGCTTTTTCTTTCCTTTGAAACCTTGAGTGCTTCCAGAAACTGATTTGGGAAGTTCTCACTACACTGTTCCCCATAGGGAGAGCACAACAAGGAGGGAGACAGTGCAAACTTTATTTATTCCGTCTCTCCCTACTCCTTTCTTAATAGTTTTTAGTAATCCTTTTAAATCTAACCTGCCTCTTCATCTGCTAAGTTTCTATTAGCTTCCATGTCTCCTCTTCTGCAACAAAGATGGGATTGTGGGATAGGACGTCTTTCAATTTTGTGTGCATGCATGCATATGTGTATATTTGTGTGTGTGTGTGTGTGTGTGTGGATATGTATATTCTGTTTGCTAATTACTTCAATAAATATCTTCAGTGATTAACTGCATCCAGGACAAACCTGGTAGAAGTGCTGTTGGTTTCCTTTTTAATCACCTGTATAAAGTCTGTTTATATATTTGTTCTGTTAGTCACTATGTATACATATAGGCACTTAGAACTTTTCATATATATAATAAATTCATTTGTAAAATGTATATAAAGTATATGTTTGTGTCAGCCAAGAAGTTAGTTCTTACAAACAAATCCAAACTGTGTTGCCACTGGTGATGTTTTTTTTTTGGGGCTGTTGTTTTTCTTCCAGTATCGCACAATCCCTATCCCCAAGCTGAGAGGTTATTTTGCCTGTGCCAGCATTGTATTGCTGTGTATGTTTCTGGTACAGATATGCATAATGCCAAAGTAAGTATGAAGTTCTGTGTTTTCTTTTCAAATTTGCTACAGACTAACACAACCAGACGATTCAACTGGCTTTGTGGGAATATGTCAAGTTAGTTCTTGTGCTGAGAGTCCTGTCCCTCCCGGATACATTTCCTTTACATAATAGACTGTTGCTTGCCAGGCTGAATATTTCTTCTAGAAATGCTAGTTTTCTGTCTTCAATTGCTTTGCAGGTTGGAGGGTGGCTTCTTGAACAAGCATCTCCCCAAAATATCCAGAAAAAGCTTTACCACTTGATTCAGTTTTCATAAACTATCCTAGAAAGCAAGCAAACAATTTCTTATTCCCCCTCCTCCCAAATACAGAGTTGAAAATGTTTGGAAAACATTTTACCATACTTTCCCTGAATTGGAATCTATAACTTCGTCTTTAAAATCACTTCTATTTAGTGGTTTGAGTGTTGGAAACCAGAAATTGAATTCCTGCTCAGTCGTGGAAATCCATTGGCTGATCTTGAGCAAGTTACACCCTCACAGCCTTAGAAAAAGGCAGTGGCTGACCTTTTCTGAATAAATCTTGCCAAGAAAATCCTATGATAAGTTGGAGTCCATTTGAAGGCCCATAACAAAAACAACAACCCTGCCCTTCACCCTACATTAGCTCCCAAAATTAAAACCTACAACAAAAATACAGTATGATTTGAACTTAGTGGAGGAGTCTCTGTTACTTGTGTGTGTGTGTGTGTTAGAAAGTTGGACTGGGACTTGGTAGATCTACGTTCTAGTTCCCATTGAATCATGGAACTTATTGGGTAGACCTTGCCCCAGCCACATCCTCTCAACCTATTCCATCTCACAGGGCTGTTGTGAAGATAAACTGGAGAGAAAGAAAGCCATGTATAAATGGTAGAATATAAATTTTAGAAATAGATAAATAATAGGGAGATTGCTTCTGGACCCTGGCAGCTGATGCCATGGTCAGGTTCCAGGCTCTCCCTTCTTTGAGAAAAGGTCAGAAGGCTCTGCAGACAGAGGAACTAGCTAATGGGAAGAGTGAAGTAAAGGTAAAGGTCTTTATCGTTGTTTGTGACCATTTAATCTAACGGACTGTTAGGCATTCAGGCCAGCAGTTGGGTTTCCAGGGTCTCAGGTACTCTGGTATTGTTGTTCTGTACCTTCAGGTTGATTCTGATCTATGGTGACCCCATCAAAGGGTTGAGAGTCAGCATGGTATATTGGTTTGAACCTTGGACTATGACCCTAGAGACCAGGGTTTTATTCTCTGCTTGGTCATGGAAACCATCACACAGTCTTGGCCCCAGAAAACCCTGTGATAGGTTCACCTTTGAGTCACCTTGAGTTGGAAATAACCTTGAAGGCACACAACAGCAACAATAAGATTCTGACCTCTATGCGGCTGGGCACATGTAATTGAAGGAAATCTGCACATATCATTTTGTTAACAGGATCTTCCTACCTCAGACAATCTAAGCTAGCAGCTTGGTTAATAGAAGTTTAATGAGATGGTTAGAAATTTGGGAGGATATTACAATTCATGCTTTGAAAAAGCACTGTTAAATTAATGTTGGAAGTTTGATGCAAAAAGCTGTGAGCAACTTGAAATGAAAGGGATTATAGCTTCCCCAGAGAATTCACGACTACTGAATCACGAATAACATTTTCCCTTAACGCTGCTTCATCTTTCTTTCCACCCTCTCCTTCCCACCCCTTTCTCTCTTTCAGAACACCAAGGTTAGGAATTTCGTTTGGAATTGTAGCTGTCATAATGGGGATTATTTTGAGCGTGTGCTTTGCTGATGATTGCTGGGTAAGTTAAAGAAGGGAAAGGTGGGCTCAGAGTCCAAAGCCTTTAAAGAAAAGCATATTGCTGGAAAGAAAATAAAAAAACTCAAATTCATTTGGATTTTTAAAAAAAACTATAGAAGGAGAGGTGAAAGAAAAATTAAGATGGAGGTGGTGATAAAAAGGGAGATCCAAAGTGGCGATTACATTTGTGTCGGTGGCTTGCAGCAGCCTAGTGGAATTTTTATCATTTATGTGCAACAGGATGGGAGGTCATCTGTTTTGAATGCCTGCTTTTGAATGCCTACCCCCCCACTTTTAAATGTACCATAGGGGTAGGGTTTTTTTTAAAAGGAGGAGAAGAATAAAGCTCTGCTTGTAGAATTAGTTTCTTTGTTGTTTGGATTGTCGTCTGTGTGCTACCATGATTTATTTATGTAACATTTGTGTGGGCACCATGTGCTCTTTGGTGTAAGGTCACCATCTGAGGCTGTTCTATAACCCTCATTCCAGACTCCTTTTTCTGAACCCTTTCCCCCAGAAAGGTATGTGTATGAATGGTCTCAACAAATTGCAACTTACCTTTTAAAAAGACTGCAGGGTATTCCTGCACTGTCCATTTTTCAAAACCAGAAGTAGATTTTTAGACCCTTCCAGTTTGTTTATTTTGGCATATTTGGCCATCTGTGTGGGGGTCCTGGAGCAGAAAGCTGGCCCCAGACCCGTTGCAATTGCCCACCTCCAGTTTAAAGTAATTTTTGCCCCACCTTTATGCAAAACAGATTCCTATAGGGGATTGCTGCTGTCAAGGTATGCCTACAAGTCATTTCTGACTTAAGAGCAACCCCAGGACAAACCAACCAGAGTGTTTTTCTTGGCAGAATTTGCTCAGAGAGGGTTTGCCTTTATCTTCCTCTGAGGCTGAGAGAGTATGTGATCAAAACTTGCCTGAAAAATGTTCCAACTTTTTTTTTAACAAATGGGGGGCTTCAGGGGGCACAAAAATGAGTGAGGTCTGTGTGCCACCGTGGACCACAGTTTATCCATCACTACTGTAGTGTCACTGTAATGGTGGTGTTAGTAGCCAGTGTGTGTTTACACACCTTGCTGACATGGTCTTTTTGTCCCTTCAGAAATGCTGTTCGAAGCGATGGCCTCCAGCGCGCTACCTTCGCTCATTTTCCCAGAAAGTGGAGACGATGCCGTCCGTGAGGCTCCCTCTGGCCACAGTCGCCATAGGCTCTCTGCTGATCATAGCTGTGTTTAATTTGGTAATTCCTCCTCCGCAAGTCCTTTTGGAATGCCGATCCCTTTTCATTTAAGGGGGTGATCCTGGGATTATGAGGGGGCCTCGTGAAAACAGAATCGTAGCTAACGTTTTCACACAGCCACAACTTGGAAGCAGCTCGCCAACAGTTTGGTGTTACTGGTAACAAGTTACCTTTTTTGTGATGAGGGTGTTAACAACACTGTGTTTTCAAGGCAGTGTGATAAGTAACAACAAAGTTACTTTACTCTTATAATGAGTAACAGTTTCTAATTGTTTTCAAATGTTACTTTTAAGAGCATTTAAAAAGGCTTTTTGGCAGATTTTTTTCAAGTTTTATGCTATTCTATTATATTAATTACTCCCCACCCTAGAGTAACAGAAAGTAATGGAAATAAACAGGCATTGTAACAAGTAATGTGGTAATTGTTGCTACATTACTTGTCATAATGAGTAAAAGGAGCAGATTTTTTGAATATTGTAATGAGTTATCACAGCAGATTGCTAATGAAAAATGACTTTCCAACTCAGCACAAAACTCACAAACAGTGTTTGGATTTCACTGCCATAGTTATGTGATGATGGCTAGTATTTTAAGTGGCTGTTAGAAAAAGACTAGATAGCATGAGCATGGATAGCGCTGTCAATTCTTATCCGTCGCAAGAGCTACACAGAATCGCCTGTGTTCAGAATCAGTCTGTCTCTGAGCCCCAAATCCTAGGTGTGAACAGGAAAGATGCTTTCACGTCCTGCTTCTGGGCATCTGAAGGACATGTGGTTGGCCATTGGGGGAAACATGATGTGGGATCAGATGGGTCTTTGGTCTCATCTAGGGAAGCCTGCCTTATGTTCCTAAGATGTAGGGCAGAGGTGTCAAACTCTTTCATCTCAGGCCACATTATGGTTGCCCTCAAAGGGCCAGTTGTATCTATAAGACTATATAAATGTATTTTATCATATTAAATAATTGACTCTGCATTCAATTATTACTGGTTTTGGTAATAATTAGCTCCGCAACTGGAAGTCTAGGAAAAATAATGACAAGCAGATATTCAAGTGTACAATTATTGTACAATTTACTGAAAAATGTGTTTTGAAAGTTATTTTTTTAATCATCAGAGAAATATTACCTGTGCCTCTTTCTGCCCCCCTGCCTCTCTCTGTACCTAGTGAGCCCGATCCCTACATTGCGGGCCCCCAGCTGCTAGTATTCTGAAGAGGGGCCCAGAAGCCAGCGCTCATGATCTACTTCTACTTCTGACTGCTCTTGTGTCCAACTCTCACGAGCCATGTGGAGCATTGCCATGATAACCTGCAGCAATGCTCTGATGGTGAGACTTGAACAGAGGAGCAGTCAGAAGTAGAAGTAGATCATGAGTGCTGGCTTCTGGGCCCCTCTTCAGAATACTGGTAGCCAGGGACCCACAATATGGGAATTGGGCTTACCAGGTGAGGGGAATGCCACAGCTACAGGAGAGGTGCGAGGGCTAGATGAAATGGCCTGGTGGGCCAGATTCAGCCCGTGGGCCTTGTGTTTGACACATGTGATGTAGGGCAAGATGAAGTGGCAGGTGGTGGCTTCTGTATTGTTGGGGCAGGGAGTCTTCTGGGGTTGAAAGGAGTTATCCAAGGTGCTGAATCCATTCAAGTTTAGAATAAAATCCAAAGCAGATTCGCTCTTGCACTGACATGGAAGCTGTTAGCCATTATCGGCAGGGGGCACCTAAATGAGTGACAGCTGCCTGGCTCCCAAACTGGACAGCAATAGATTTTAAGGTAACACTGGGCCAACTCTGTTGTGACACCCACCCACAAAAGCAGATGACACTGACTGTTGTTTGCTAAAGCATTCTGCAGTAGCTGCCCCCAGCCTAGGATGCAGCAACCCAAGCAACAAGAAACTGTTCACCCATTGGTATCTGCCAGACCTGGAGGGGAAAGGCGGCAGCAGGTTGCCAAACTATTGGACGTAATAGTTGCTTATACATGGCTTTCTTCGTAGCAATTCCTTGACTACCCAACCCAACATTACACTCTGGTACTGCTCTTGAAAACATACCAGTAACATGCATAACTTATGAAGTATGGTGGCTTTTGAAGCTGAGCAGCAGTGTGAATTTCACCTATTTAAAAAATGATTTAAACAACTTGCTTTATAGGGTGTTTTGCATGCCCTCTCTTTTAATATTCTCTGAATTTCTCAGTCTTCCCCTGCATACTGATTTTTAAAGTTAAGATTTGTGCCTCTTACTCTTTGTAATGAAGTTGCAGTGTATTTGAATGCCCACCACTGTGTTCTCTAACTAGCTTTTAATGTTTTAATTAGCCTACGCACCAGCCCATTGGAAACTGCACTACACCACTTACTGCCCCAGTGAGTAAAAAAAAGCCAATTGTGTTTGTTAGATTAATAGCTTTGGTTTAATAGTAGAAATTGGCAGTTTTTCAGAATCTTATTCTTTCTGGCTTTAAAATACTGCATAATGTTTTGATTGTTGGGCGCGCTAACTTTACACTTGCTATCTAGCTTTCTCATCTCCTTCCTCTGCAATAGGTGTGCCTTTTCCTACAAGCTCCCTGTTTTCTCAGTTGGTTATTCTGGTGTAGCAACTTCTGAATGAACCTTGACCTCCCTCTTTCAAGGGGTAAATCAACATTCAAAATGAAGTGACGTTCTCAGCTCTCTAGTCAAAGCAGATCCTTAAAATTTGATTTTCCCCTGGAATCTGGAAGGCTTGCATGGTATTTAGAGTTCTACAGAGTAATTATCTCAGTTAATAATAATACTACCATTTACGTGCTCTTCTCCCTAAGTGTTCAAATTGCTTTGCATTAATCTGAGTAAGTTCTAAGAACAGCCTTGTAATATAGGTCATGATCCTTACCCCATGTTGCAAATGAGTCACAGAGAGAAAGTGGCTCACCAAATAATTTCAACAGTTTTCCTCTGGCTGTAAGATGATAGGAAGGTTTCTCTGGAACTTTTTGATGACTGTTTGTGCTTTGAGACGTTTTCCAAAAAATTATTTTGTGCAAATAAATCTTCCCAATAAAAGCCCTAAAGTGTGAAGAAACTTGCAGCTGTTCCACATTTTCTTAAAGCGTATCTCAGTAATGTGTGGAGGTGCCCCTTTTTTGTGCCAAGGATGAGAAAACTTAGAAATATGCTTTATTTTCCTTGAGTATATGTGAGGAGTAGCTGTCCAGAGTATTTCTGTGGCTCTCTTCTTCTTCCATTCCCAATCCAAAAAATTACAGTGTTAAGCCATCCACAAATTTTTGGTATCCACTTTCACCCACCTCTCTGGATTACTGACAGAGCATGGAAGGAACATGTTACAAGCAACGAACATTATTGTAATATGTTAATTTTGAGGTAATGAAGGACAACAGTATTAATTTGAAAGTTGACATTGGAACATATTCACACTACACAGTTATAGTGCTATTATTCCACTTCAACTGCCATGGTTCCATCCTGCAGAATCCTGGGGATTTTAGGTTGATGAGTTACTGGAGCACTCTGGTTGAAAATTCTAAATGCTCCTCCATAAACATGCCAATCCCAGGATTCCATAAGACAAGAACCATGGCAGTTAAAGTGGAATAATTCTGCTATAATTGTCTAGTGTGAATGAGCCTATAGTGACTACTGATGTTGTTTTTGAACATTATTTTTTTTTGAGAGGGGGATAATTACAGTGCTTACGTACTGTTTATAAATGTTATTGGGGCCAGTATTTTGGGCCATGTTGAGTAACTTGAGTTCTTTTTTTAAGGAATGTGCTACCAAAGCATAATTACATACTTAAAGATGAGTTTCCTTATTGTATTTTAAATTTTATCATAAGCCACTTATCTTAGCCGTAAGACAAGGTGTCAATAATTAATGAAATAGTACCTGAAAGAGGCCTTAAAACCACCTCACAATCAAGCCATCCTTGAGTTACCCTATTTTGAAAGATGTATAGAGTTTGTGTCTGCTTTGCTTTGTTTGTGAATCATTTTGCTCTACATGTCAATGGGTCCTTGCCTGCCGAATAAAGAAATGTTTCTTTGCTTCTCTTCCCATCCTGATAAAACAGATGGCGCGAAATGGCTCTTCTGGAAACAGTATTGCATGCAGCAGTGACGCTATGACCTATTCAGTGAGTGAGGTTGGATTTAATAATTCGAAAATGCGGTCTTAGGTTAGGAACAAATCTGCTAATTTCATTTCCACATTTCCCAACATTTCAGTTTCTTCCATTGTATTCCTGCATGTTTGCTGCCTCCAATATATTACTTCCAAGGGAATACAGCTCTTGGCAAGAACAGTTGCTCTATCATGCACTAAATCATGGTCTGTGTTGTGCATAATCAAGCTCTGCACAGGCTTCATAAATCAATTTTTTTTAAAAAAAAAAACACTTCCTAACATTCTGTCATAATTTGACAGGAGACATTCTGATATGATTAGATAGAACTTGAGCTGGAGGCAGGTGAACTAGAGTATGTGTGTGTTGTATGCTGTCAACTCACTTCCGACTTATGGCAACCATAAGGTGACCCTATGATGGTGTTTTCCTGGCAAGATTTGTTCAGAAGGGGTGTTGCCGTTGCCTTCCTCTGAGGCTGAGAGAGTGTGACTTGCCCCAGGTCTCCCAATGCATTTTTGTGGTTGAGTGAACATTAAACTCTGTTCCCCAGAGTCCTAGTCCAATGTCCAAACCACTACACCACCACAACACTCTGAGTTAGAATCCATTCACTTATCCTGTCTGTCATCAAGGTTTGAATTGGGGTCAGATTTTCTTAACACACTGTATATGTACAATTAGGCTGATTATCTCAGTGGTTTTGTGTGCCAAGGTATATAAACTTGCAAGGTGAAACCAGATTCTTTGTGGTTTCAGTGCATCAGAACCAAGCAAAGACCTGCTTGAAAACAACTCTTGTTTTTTTTTTTTTAACAACTTCAGAAGTGCGTATTGGATAGGAGATGTAATTTTACAACACATGTGTTAACTGCTTTACTTTTTCTCAGGAAGTTTCTGTTGTCACCAATAGTTTTGACCATACTGATAACGTAATTGTTATCTATATTTCAATGTCATCTTATCTTATCCCTGGTTGTTTGCACTGTGTGTAGATACCTGATGAGTTGATGTTCTAAAGCAGTGGTTCTTAGCCTAGGGTCTGCGGACTCCCAGGGGTCTGTGATGCTCTCATGGGGGTCCACAAAAGGCTCAAAGACTGCCCAGCCCATCTTCTCCCCTACAGTGGAGTGGTGATATGGCAAGAACTGAGGCAAAAGGCTGGCTGGGCCTGTGCCTTGCTGTTCAATCCACCCCATCCTTAAATTGATGGGAAGAAGCAGGAGAAAATTCTTCTCTCCCGCTCTAGCGCATCTCAGGGAAGTGTGCATTTACTAATTTCTCTCCCAATTTTGAAGACCCTTGATGAGCACTTTTAAAGGGTTGTAAATCCTGAATTAAGTCTTAGGGATCTGCAGTGACAAAGGAAGTGTAAAGGGGGTCCCAGTAAAGAAAAGTCTGAGAACCATTACTCTAAAGATTATACTGTGTGCATATGAGAAAGTGGATTGTACTTAATGAAAGCTCATGTCTATACAAAAAACTCTAAGACTCTTTGCTATCACAAAGAAGTTTGCTGAGATTTGCTTAAACTCTTCTGTTCCAGTATTTTGCCTACTGCTGCCTCCTTGGTTTTATTGCATGCTCTGTATTCCTTCGAATGAGCTTTGAACTCAAGGTCATGCTTTTGTCAGGAGCGGTCATTGGGTATTTCATTGTCTTCAATACCAGACAGACTTGGAGCTCCAGCCACAGCAATGTCAACAATACCAGCACAAGGTAAGATATCTGATGTTCTGAACAGTTACGTGCCCTGTAAGCTCATGGATAAGCTTCCTGTAATTGTAGACTGCAGTGCTAGGAACTGACCTTTTGTTTGAAAAATAATAATGAAAAGAAAAACCTCCGTCAGACAAAATTATTCTGGAACTCAGTGACGTTTTAAATCTACTTAAGGAAAACCCATTCCACCACTGAAAATGCTGTGATAATGGTTATTCTGAAGTCTGCAATTCTCTTTGTGCCACAGGCTCCTACTAGGCTGTGTTTTTGACATTACACCAAGTGACGTCCCAAACTCTTCTTCCTCGTTTTGAAATCTTAAAACATTCTGCCATTTCCTTTTGAAGAAGCTTCCTTTGCAGAGCTCGGAAAACTTAGTCTTTTCTAAGACAACCCTCCAAATCCCATAACCAGTGTGAGCAGTAGCCATGATGGTTAGGGGATTCTGTAAATTGCAGTCCCAATTAGTAATTTTTCTAAGCTCTGGACTAGTCCTGAGCCAAAATGGGATCTCCAGTTTGTCCCTTCCACAACTGTGGGGACTGAACTGAGCAGGCCATTTCAGTATTGAAAATAATCCAGCAGTAAATATGTCCTTGCTGCATAGACTGGTGGCATCCCCTGCTTTTTTCCTCACTTGCGGAGAAAACCCACCTCGTCTGACAGTGGTAGGAGCATTTCACAATGCCTCTGTGCAGTGTGCTTGAACAGTTTAAAAACTCCCACAGGAGTGTAGTCCAGTTCTGGATCAGATTAGTTGTCTGTCAAGTCCAATATTGGATTTTTGACTCGCCAGAGTTTCAGACAGAAGACTTTCATGTTCCCTGTTATATGATTCCTTTCTAGCTGGAAATGCCAGAGACTTTCTGCATGTCAGATATATCTTTTCTCAGACCTAGCTCTGCCTTGCCTTTATTCTTCCCCCAGCCCATCTACCTCTTCTTCCAAGTTCTATGTTTCTGCTCTTCAGTTACAGGAAGAGATGTCTCCAAACACTGTCCAAATCACTGTCCTCTACTTTCCTGATCAATACTATGCACCCATATTCAGAAAGATTGTTGCATGTATTTGTTTTTTTAATTCTCTCCCATGAACCAGCCTGACTGTTAAGAACTTCCTCAAAGTTCTTTTCGCATCTTCCTGTATAGGGGCTTTCTAGTTGGGTGAAGAAATGCACACAAGAAATGCTCAGACATTTGTTGTTGCGTAAATTCTGTATCACTTGAATGCCTGTGTCCTCAATGAGGCATTTTCAGACCCTAGGCACCTGTACTTCAAATTAAGTTCCTGTATGTTTTTGTTCTCCTTTTCTTCTAGTTTTTTTATGAAAGATCCAACAATAATGACAAATTTATACCTGGCCCTGTTTTATATAACCTTGGTTCTGCTCTCAAAACAGGTATGGCTTCTAGTACTGTTTTTATACATCAGTGCCTTCTCTAATGCTTTCTCATCATCTTTTTAGTTTATCTCCATTGTGCTTCTTCTTTCTAAAAATGTATTTTTTGGAAAATGAATTTTGAAAATGAATTTTGAATACTCCCAAGTGTAGGTTTGGAGACCCAGTTTAGAGGCAGGGAACCTCATGCCATATTCAGCTCTCCTGGGTCCCAATCCAGCTTTCAAGGCTTCTGGAAAAGTGACTGTGGTCTTCTGGAGAAGCCTTGAAAGCGGGTGGTTTTCCCAGCCTTTGTATATTTGTTTCTCCCAATCCAGCAGGTGAAATGTCTCTCCAAAAACTTCATTATTTTCACTAACAGCTTTACGCTACAATATGCTGGTAGTCATTTCTGACTTGTGGTGACCCTAAGGCAAACCTGTTACGAGGCTTTCCTGGTAAGATTTGTTCATAGGGGATTTGCCTTTGTCTTCTTCTGAAGCTGAGATAGTGTGACTTGCTCAAGGTCATCCTGTTAGGTTTCCATGGCTGAACCGGATTCACACTCTGGTCTCCAGAGTTGTAGTCCAGTGCTCAAATCACTCCATCATACTGGCTCTCATAAAGTTTATTACAGGGCATTAATTATGTATGTTGCTTCTTGAGATGCTACATGTTGCAGATACCTCCAGGCAGTGAGCAATTTCACTGACTTACTAAAGGGATGCCTCCTCTTTCTTCTCCTTCCCCATCTCACCATTGGTTCCTTTGATGGACTGACTACAGCAACATGGCAAATGCCTAAGTGGTTGGTGACTCCGCAGGTGTATTTCATGACTGCTTTGCTTGGTTGCAGATAGACTATTACTGTCGACTGGACTGCCTCCAAAAGAATAAATTCAAAAAAGAGCACGAATCTTTTGAAACCATGGAAAATGTAAACAGGCTGCTATTGGAAAATGTCCTTCCGGCCCACGTAGCTGCCCACTTTATTGGGGACAACAAGTTAAACGAGGTACGGAAGAATAGCATTATTAATGTTATTGTGCTGCGTTTGTTTGGCTGAGGGTGTTTGCACACCTGTTCTTTAAGAGGTCACGTAATGCAGCTGTTCCTCCCTACTCCCCACTCTTAGTGCGTTGAAGAGCAATCATTGTGAAGCTGAAGCACTCAAATCCTGAATATTAACAGCAAACTCATCCTCTGAGTGCGGATGCTCATGTAGGTGAAATGGAACGATCCACAAACAGGGAGAGGTATGGGTGGGCTTGGGGGATCTCCAAAGTGTGCAGAAGTATCCCAAAAATATTTGGGGGGAGAAAAAGAGGAAACCCCAAAAGAGGCCAGTGAAGGCAGGAGATATCTAGTGATCACAGAATATTTTTGAATGGGGAAGGTTAAAACTAAGAGAGAGAGGAAGGATGGAATGGAATATACTGGGAAAGGATATGGTTGGCTTGCTAACATTCTGAATAGGAAGGCTCTGCACTGCAGCTTTCTTTTGCAGGGCTCACTTGTATAGCCATGATGCTAATGGTGGTACTAAGTGGTACTAAGAGGTTTTCTGGTCAGGACACTCCCTGCATGCCCTGCCGCAACAAATTGGCCCGAATTCACAGCCTCTGTTTAATTGCCTGGGGTGTTGTGTTAAAGCAAAAGCAGTGGCTGTCAGCAGTGATGCTGTGAAAGTCCTGTTGCTTCTTCCACAGGATTGGTACCATCAGTCCTATGACTGTGTGTGTGTGATGTTTGCCTCAGTACCTGACTTCAAGGTGTTCTACACAGAATGCGATGTCAACAAAGAAGGTCTGGAGTGCCTTCGGCTTCTCAACGAAATCATTGCCGATTTTGATGAGGTATTTCTTTGCTTGCTTGGTTTTGATGTTGGGATTGTGGAAGGCGTTGCCCTTTAAATCTACAAATAAGTGTTAACCTATCCATCTGCTCAAACATGCAGAATACTGAAGAGAACACTCCTTATATCATACAAATGCTACAAGCATAGCTGAGTTTCCATAAGACAGGTTCTGAAGGCTGAGTTGCAATGGCTTTTAGCTGAGCAATAAAGATTTATTCATTCATTCATTCAATGTATTACACAGGCGTTTGAAACACATGTTTCTTCATCACCTAAAGATCATTTTTAAAAAGCATGTAGAAGAAAAGGGGATGGAGACCAGATGCTGATAGAAATTAAAAGAGTCTGAAAGGATCTAGTTACAAAGAAATTATTTGCTGGCAATTCATTTTGCAATTACTGGAGTGTAACTAAATTATATTGTGATTGCAATGTAACAAAAGATAACTTCATTTCTTTTGTAGTGTAAGAATTGTAATTACTTTTATTACAATTTTTTTTTTACCATATTTAAAAAAACACACCATGTAATAACTGCTTAGGTATATTTTATATCACAGACCACTGGCTTTCCCAGCATTGTGATCGTGAATTGTTTAAATACTTTTGAAAGTTAACAGTTATTTTTTAACATTACAACAATGACAAGTTACTTTTAGTGTATCAGAACCCAAATTAATTATTTTTTAGAAGTAACCATCCAGGCTCAGAAGGAGAACCAAACTTACCTTGTATCTTTTCTCTTGTTTTGGAACCTGGCCTAAAAAAGCTCCTTCCCTGAAAAAACATTTACAGTAGCCAGTCATGTCCCCATCCCCAAAGGTGCGGAGCACAATTGGCTATTTTCATACAAAATATCTTTGTTCATGCTGGGGCAGTCTGGAGGCACATGCACATGTGCCATTCCTGGGCTAGAGAGACTTGATTAGTGGGAAATGTCCAAAGTGCAGAGTGAGGCCACATGAAGCAAGCCCCAAAGAAAGACCTTAGCTTCATTTGTGCACTCTAGCAAGCTGATATATTGTACTTGACTCTATAAATGTATCATGAAATTGTTGCTTTCCAGTGTTGAAACATATCAGATCAAGAGTTGTGCATGCGTATGTTTTGAAATAATGATAAGGGCTGAGCAGCATGGGTTGAATCTTACTATATGCACGCCCTTTCCTCTGTGATTTGTACTTAGGAAGTTGTACAAAGTATGAAATGCAATGGGAAAGTCAGCAATGTTTGGGTATCTCTGGAGGCTCTTTTCCTGTGCCAGCTTATTCTACTGGAAAAACTTGGCTTCTGGTAAGATAGTAAAGTCACAGAGAATCAGAGTGTGAATATTAATTTTTCCTCTCCCATTTTCAAACAGCTTCTGCTAAAACCTAAATTCAGTGGTGTTGAAAAAATAAAAACTATTGGGAGTACGTACATGGCAGCCTCCGGGCTCTGTGTTACACCAGGCCAAGAAAATAATGTGGTAAGTCCTCAAATTTCTGCTGACTTTTCCTGGAGTCCTTGGTACAAAAATATGTTGAATGTTTCCGTAATGCCTTAGTGCAATGGCTCTCTTAACATTCCCCCTCCATATTGTTTAGGATCAAGAAAGGCAGCATGCTCAGATTGGCATAATGGTGGAATTTGCAATGGCTTTAATGACAAAACTTGACGGCATCAACAGACATTCATTCAACAATTTCCGGCTCCGAGTTGGTAATTTTGTTTCTTCCCTCCATAGTCCATAATCTTAAGGGCTGGGCAGCAGCAAACTGGTTTGCCTTAACAACTCTGCTTTCTTTTGTCCAGACTGTTTAAATATCAGTTGTTATTCTCACTCAGTTAGCTTTTTGGTTTGCTGGTTGTATAGTTTCTGCGCCCCTTGGTTTACAGTGTTGTTGTAAATATATTTTGTTTCTCCTTACATAATGTTATGTGTACTAACATAGGATCCCTTGTGTATGCACAGGTGGTTCATAAAGTCCAAAAAAATAAAATTGAATGCTGCTGCATTTCTTTTATATTTGGACCCAACAAGTGTCTTTTTCTTGTAACACCACATCTTAACAGACAAGACTAGTAGCTGTTTTGTCACAGGTCTGGCTGCCCTTATTCTATTGGCTTGCAAATATTCTTGTCGTGATTAAATATCATTTCATGGTGGGTGGAGGTGATTCAATAACAACCTGTCTCCTCGGCCAAAAGCCTAAATTCCCTTTGGATTCAGGGAAGCAGAAAGATGACAACATAATTATAAAGGAGGTAGACTGGAAAATAGATGGGCAGACTCAGAGCTAATTGAGCAAATTTTTCTCCTTTGTACCTTCCATCCTATGTAACAAGCAAACAAAAAGTTCAAAGTCAAGACTTAGGCTTTCCTCCTCTTTTGTTCATGCAGGTATAAACCACGGACCTGTGGTAGCTGGTGTGATTGGTGCTCGTAAACCCCAGTATGACATCTGGGGAAACACTGTCAATGTTGCCAGTAGAATGGAGAGTACTGGAGAACTTGGGAAAATCCAGGTAATTTAGAGGAGAGGTTTTGAACTGTCACCTCTGGAGGGAAACCTGCCCAGCAATGATGCAGAGCAGTGCCTCTCAAACTATCTCAGATGGGTGATGGACATATTTCCACAGTGTGCCAGGGACCAGTATCATATTTGGGCCAAGTTGTGCTACAGTTGCTTTCTTTCCTGGAAACTTATCATAAGCTGATGGAGTAGTATCAATCCATGGACCACTGCTTTGGGCAGCACTAACCCAGAGAAAGGCTTTTGCCCTCTTTAAGGTATTCTTTGGAGCTATTTTTATGGGCTCAGCTGCGGTTTTGAGATGCAGTGGGAGTTGCCAAGTAAAGGGCTTTCTCTGTTGGGAGTCTTTTGTTTCTCTCAGCTCATGCACAGATTTTTGTAAGATGATGTAGAGATATTTTTAACCAGAAGTGAGTTTTTTAGATGATAGCATTTCTTTTTCGATTGAGAAGGATGCTTAGGACAACCTCAGACAAATCCATGAAACACAGTTATGGCTTCTTCTGCCTTTTTCAACACATAGTATTTATTCTTCTGTAACAGTGAGATTTCTTATTTACTTAAGATGTGTATTAAAACCCGTTGTACCACTGGGGCTGGCACAAAGGGTCCAGTATCATCACTCACCTACCAAGGACTACACCTAAATAGCTCCTGTCATCTTCCTTATCCTACTTGCTGTTGTTTCCTCTTCATTTACAACTTCCCAGTCTGTAGTTAGCCTCGAGGAGTCGACACAGTAACTTTTGCTTGCCGTGTCTTTCCTTCAGCGGCATCACTTGGGCCAAGGTGGTGATGGTAAGTGACCAGGCAACTGTGAGAGTAGTCAAGGAGAGGGTCTGTTGATGTCATAAACTCACTCTGAGGTAGACAGTAGGTTTTATTTGTAGCAAAGCAAGCCACACAATACACGGCTTCCGAAGTTGCTGAGGCTGAAGCTCTCAGGTTTTATAGACACAAATCCAAATTTTAGGCACTCCCAAGCTGTGGATGAAGAGGATCATAAATCTAACTTCACCCCACATATTTGGAGAATTCCCAGGTCCTCATTTGGTTCCCACTTCTCATCCTTCAGGCAGGAATATATTTCCTGCCTCTTAGATGGTTCTTATTTTTGCCCACTCTGATCTCCCCCCCACCGATATATTGTAGCAACAGGTAATAAAGCAATTAATTAATTGATACCAGTGGATACTTTATAACAACACAGGCAAGCTCCAAATGGATTTATTGTTGCAATCACCAATTAACAGCTTAGCTCTATGGAGATCTATGGCATTGCATATACATTGACTGTAACACTCTTATTTCATATTTGTCCAGCTGACCAATATATGTCAGGACTTCTGCATCCAAACATATGTGGGCACCAGGCACAGTGTTCCCCTCAGTCCCAAAGCCCACTCCCTATTAAACTGCTGTGGCTGTTCGCATTGTCTTTTTTCTCATCTTGCTCCCTGAAGGTGTGGGAAGTTATGGGGGCTTATTGCCTCACAATAGGGATTCCATTATTACCATCCCTGCAGAGGGGCTACCAATGTTTCACTGTCTAAGAGGAGAGAGGAGTTTTAGAGAGCAGAGTTGTCTGAACTATTGGGAAAGGTGTTAACATTGCCATTGCAGATGTTTTGTTGCCTCTGTGGTCGCATGTTAAAATCATGTTCGGAATTTGTTTTGCATGCAGAGCTGTTTCAAGAATAGGAAACTAATAAAATGTATTCTAAAGCTGATTCCAAATATCTTGTATGGTCTCTTAGCTTTCTGTGTTTCTTCCTACAGGTTACAGAAGAGACGTGCAAAATACTGGAGGGCTTGGGATATGCCTGCGAATGCCGAGGGCTTATTAATGTCAAGGGAAAGGGAGAACTGATGACCTACTTTGTGTGCACTGATACAGCCAAGTCCCAAGTGCTTTGATCTGAACAAACAGCTTTCTGAGAAGTCTTGCTGGGTTTGTTGTTGTTGTTGTTTAAAGAAACAACAGCTTCCCTTCTGTGAAGCCTGAAGACTTGGCCTCCTTATGTAAAGGAGCTTATTTGAAATGTTTGTGAATTGCCTGATGGTGGTATTGCTTTGCAGTTAGAGGAAGCAGCACAGGAGGCTCTTGGAGTGATGTTTACAGCTGTTACCATTCCTGTTTCTAAGACTTTGCAAATGATCCCTGCCACAGGGATGTAGGACACGGGAAATGTCTTTTTGTGCTTGTCTTTTGTGGATTCACATTTGAACTGGTTGCCTTGTTAAAATGTTCTACTGCCTCATCCTTCTAGTAACAGTATTGCACTTATCGTTTGGAAGATTTGACTATACACAGAACTGCACTGCCTTAAGTGCAAAGCAGGACTGGACCTCTGCGATCAGAATTTTTTGGACTTTCTGCTCACAAGCTGTGTGTGCTCTACCAATGAGCTGTAGTCCACCTCCTAACTTTGCACTGGAGCCTTACCTAGAAGCCTCTTTCAGTACCAGAAGCATTGCACTGCCAGTATTTTCTACAACCCAGAATTCCAGTCCACAGAAATGTCTTTTTCCAGCAAATCCTTCTGTACCATTGCTCAATCTTTATCTTGCTCTGCCTGTCCACTTCTGCCACTGCTTACAGAAATGGTGCAAGGATGAAGCTTCTTCAATTGATGCATGTTTTAATTTTTGGAGGTTTCTAACCTGGGCTTCAGAGCACTTGTGACTTTAGTTCTTAAATATGCTTCCAGTTAGGGTGTCAACAGTTAGGTGTCCTTGTTTCCCTTCTCTTTGTGCTTCATGTATGTGCTCTTCACAAAGTGCCCTTTTATTTCAGCAGCCACTTGCTCTGCCACAACAGTGTGTAAAATGTTGGCATTTTGTGTGTGTGTGTTTGTGTAAATTCAGATTCTTTCCTGGGGCAACTATCTTTGGACAACTTCTTATATAAATTGCAGGCTGCTATAACTACACTGTGGGAATAGAAGGATCTTCTGTTTCCATGCCATGTAGAAGAACTGGGTGATGGATAACCCTCAGATGTTATGTGGGAGTTGCACCAAGTTGTAGTTTCCAGTATCCTCTTCCAGTTCTCCCTCCCCGAGACTGTAAGTTTCCTGGAACAAAGATCTCTATTGTTTTTGTTACTTTAAAGCAAATATGAGAAACCTGGGGCCAAACCTGACCTCTGAGCTTCCCTGGATGGTGAGATCTTTTTCCCAGTTTGCACCGTTTCTGGTTTCCTAGCTTTTATACAGGGCATTCTCCATTCTCAAAAGTTGAAATGCATTTCTTAAGACTCAGTTATCTTTAAACTATGCTGATATTTCTGGATCTGTCCACCAAACCAATGTGGCACCCAAGTCCTCTGAACTTAATTCAGCCTTTGGGTTGAAAGATATTCACCACCCTTACTCTGAAGCACCACTAACATTGATAGTATAACACTGGAAGCCCATTGTCAGATATTGGACAAACTTTCTTGCCTGGGCTCTTTTAGTGTTGAATTTCATCACTGGCCACCACTTGTTTCATGTTGGGTATGTGATAAAAATGAGTAAGGGAATGGGCACAATACAGTGTTGGTGTTCAACCAGTTTTGATTTTGGATGGTAAGGCCTTTAAACATTGCAGTTGCCTTTTGATAATCGTTCTGAATTTTTCATGTTTCGTAATATAGCTACTCTATAGTTTTCTGCTCTGTTTCAGTAAGACTCTTTAACCTTTAAAATAGGTTTTAACTTTTTAAAGTGATCTTTAGTGGAAAATGAATGTGGTCCTCTGCCAAAGTTGAATATCTGCAGATTAACTGATTCTGATTGATGGAATTAAGGAGAAATGCAGTCCACTTCTGTTTGGGACTGCTTTCTGGCAGAAGATTGAGAAGGATAGCTACTGTGGAAGGCCTGCACGGGGTGGAGAGAAGAGTTAAATCTCTGGTCAGTCTGGTTTCTTTTCAGGTGTAGCTCACGGAAGTCGGCCTTTGTCAGAGATGTAGACCATGGGGCATTCCAGATGTAGGACTGCAACAAACATCATCCCTAGCTGACATAGGTAGTGGTGAGGGCTGATGGGAATTGTACTTCAGCAATATTTGGAGGTCAACAGATTCCCCTTCTCTGTCTTCAGTGTTCTGAGGTTGGATCTAGAAAAGATGATAGTGCTTGGTAAAGTGGGAAGCAGTGGGAAAAGAGGAAGGTTGGGTGTCACAGATATGTAGACTCAAATCAAGGAAGCCACGGCCCTGAGTTTGCAGGACTACTGATGACAGGGTGTTTTAGAGGTCCCGGGTTCATAGGGTCACTGTAAGTTGAAGCCGATTTGACAGCAATTGACAACAAATGTAGGAGGTATTTGTTTCAGTGTTTGAGCAGAGTGAAATGTACGCACTGTTTGTGTATCCTTATGTACAGACAGAAGCAATTGCTCTTCAGTTTTTATAGTATTCCTCATAACAGCACTGAATGAACTTTTTGAGGCTTTGCAGAATAGCATTAGCAGCTTCTTCTTCATTGTTCTCTGGATCCAACCCAGCAGTGGGCTGATCTTGGAGACAGTGACATAGGCGAACTACTTCTATCTGGCAGTTTTATCAGAAGGGAAGCAAAAACAAACCAAGTGTTACAGGTGAGAAAAAGCTTGTTTACATTGCGGCCAACACAAGTAACTTCTTTTAAAAGGCTCACCACTCCAGTTGTAGGCATGCTTTATCAGAAGCAGGTCTTGCTGGAATAATGGGCCTTACTGTTGAGTAAATATGCACAGGAGTGCAACTGAAGGCTTTTATCTCAAGCACTGGTGACTCACATTTGACTAATAGAATTAATTTTTACTGTAGCATATCCTAGAGGAAAGAAATAATTTACCTTACATTTAAGTACTCTTATGAGCTGAAGCCTAAATGCTATGAAACATTTTGAAATGTTGTTCCCGCTAAACATTTGCATATCACTTTGTAGAATGCTCTGAGTAAGTAAATGTCTGTGGACGTAACGGAGTAGCACTAGACTTTACAAACCACTTGGCCTGAAATAACATCAGTGAAATCTGGATGGAGTTGATGGAATCAGTTCCAAGAGTTTTTCCCCATTTGAGGGCTGTGATTAGTAGCTTTTAAAAAGGTTTTCAGAGTGGAGTATAATTGCAAAGGGTTTTTTTTTTTTTAATATGCTTTGTCCTGGATGCATCCCTGTTGTGTTTGTTATGATTACTATGTAATTAACCAGCCCGGAGGCGGAAGTGCCTGTGTTTCATGACAGGAACAAATCTTTTCTGGAGAGGTCTTGCTGTCAATTTTAGGACTTTTGGAAAGTCCCAATAGCATAGGTCAGAAAGTAGAAACATAGACCAGTCCTGGATAGTATTAAAATAAAATGTATGTGGTTGTCCTTTTTGTTATTATCTGCAAGTTGATGTGAATTATAATATACTGTATATTGCTTTCATTTCTTAATTTTACTGTGCATTTGTTACATGTTTTTTTTAAAAAAATAAAACACAGAGGATAGAATGCTTTAGTTGAAAGGGTTCATATGGTCTAACATTTACAACTATTTGTTATGTATGGAAAGAGCTATAAACTTGTATACCAACAACAGAAACCTAAAAGGATGAAATTAAAGCATTAATTTTTAAAATTGTTTCTGCTCACATATGTACTTTGTGGTAATTTCTCTAAGCTAATTACTTCTCATTTTACTTGAGCTTGCTGGATTAAACATTTAGGATGTTTTTGATGCAAGATAGTTTTATATGACTGTAAACCCATTCGGGAACCTCATCAAGAAAAGCAGTGGCTGGAATCCAGTGTGGGAATTAACTCTACGTAAGTGGACTCATGTCTGTGGGAAACAGAATTGAGTAGCGTCACAATGGCTATATTCAGGAAGGGACTGCCATGAGGTTACTACATAAGGGAGCCAGCAAAACGACTGATGCACATTGGTCCCGATGCACATCTGTACAGCCCAGTGCTCCTGGGGACATTCTTGCTTGTGCCGATGTACAGTTCTCCTTCTACATAGCTAAGTATGTGTTAGTTACGCAACACAGACCATACTATAGAATTGTGGCTCATGAAAGAAAAATGACAGAGTTAGTTTTCCTGAGCCGTTAATGTAAAAGCTCTGGACCATGGGAACATGCTATGGTTTGCTTAATTGCTACTAGCAAAGTGGATGACCGATGAATTAAAGAGCTGCTGAGACAGTTTGTTGTGTGAAGTCAGGATCTAAATTGCACCCTCCTTCCTAGTAAACTACAAAGTTATGCGTTGGTGTCTGCCTTCAGTGTATCTCAGACGTTGTTCTCCATGCAAGGCTAGGGATACACCTACTTGCAGTGGAATAGGTTAACTGGTTCTCCTGACAAGGCCTTGTGTCTGAGATGATGAGAAAGCTGGGTACGCCAACAACTACTTCATGAAGATGCATCTGTAACTGAGTGTTCACTTTAAAAGAGAAGCATCTGCCATTTTTTGCTTTCTTGACTAGTGAACACACAATCATTAACGTCAGTCTTAGTGCACTCCTAAAAGTTTTCCCCTCAGTCCTGTACAGCTCAAGGAGCCCTGGGCCATGGAGGCAAGATATAATATAACAAGATATGACTTAAGTGAACATAAGATGTGGGAAGTTGATTTCTTTTAGGTTTGTCCAGGTGTTCTTCATGAATGAATAACCTGAAGGGGAGAATGACCTTCCTTTGCTTTCCAGGAGTACAAGAGGGAAGCATGGAGCTTACTCTAAGCATACAGGTGCCAAGAACAATTTAGAACCATGATTATTTTAAAAGCTAACACCAGGAATGATTTCTGTGGTCTGGAGAGCCTGTTCCTCTCTCACATGCATCAAGAACCTAGCAGTACATTAAAAATTCAAGCTTACACCAAGTAAAATGTATTTAGTCTCTCTGCTTCTGACCTCCTCGCTCCAGCATGTAGAGTGTTGTGGGTGACAAGCACAGTCCTGCCCTCACCACCTTACAGAAGCAATTCAGTGCTGAAAGAGGGCCTCTATGTTCTCTTCAAAGAGCACCCCCTGAAGCTACCATGAACATAACACCAAGTTTGATTTTAAGGATTTTATTAAGAATTCAAAAATTTTACAGATACCCCTAACATGTAAATATACAAAGAATGCCCAAACATGCATTAAATGGGACAAATCTAAAAATAAACAAACAAACAAACCCTCTCCCTCACCCTTAAAATGATGAGTAGCATTATGTAGCAACAGGTTCACATTCGTTCCCAATTAGAATGGTCGATTTTGGAGATTCTGCCAAATCTGAGGGAAAAAAAGTTTTTAAAATGCATCACCTCATTTGTTTTAGTTAAGGAAATGTGTAATTATTAAGTTCTGGCTCTTTAGCTGGTTGATGTGAATCACTCATTGATAAATACAGTGATCCAAAGAGAATAAATTCACAGTGCAACCATTTATCGTGAATCTATTCAAAACTAAGCCAGGCTCAGTTTAATGAGAGTTACACTCAGGCAAGTGGATACAGGGACTGACATCCTGTTAGGGAGAACCAGTGTGGTTTAGCTCTGGAAACCCACTGAATGACCCTGAGCCAGTCACATTCTCTCAGCCTCAGAGAAAGGCAAAGGCAAACCCTCTCTGACTAAATCTTGCCAAAAACCCAAACAGAAAACCCTGTGACAGGGTTGCCTTAAGTCAGAAAACAACTCGAAGGCACACACCAACAACAATCCTATTAGCAAGTTATGGTAGCATAAGTCCAACTAAATTAAACTGTTGTAACCTACTTGTTTGGTCACTGTGGAGGCTGGAATCCTTTACCAATACTGCAATGACCGCAATACTCTGCAACCTCTTTTCAAGTAACATGTTTCTGCAAGAACCTTCCAAGGCCCTCCTGGAAGTTCCTGAAGATGCCCCTTGCAGCATACCCAGCTCCAGGAAAAGAGGTGGATGTGTCTCTGGTGATCCCCCTGCTCTCCAATGACATAGTAATGGCTATTTTGAGGCGGGGGGAAGGTTGTCGTGTTGCTCACAAGGTGGGTATTCCACAGGTGGCATCAGCAGACCTAGCTTCGGGCCAGAAGTACCTCTTCAAGTGCAGGATCTCAAGCAGAATTGCAGCCTATGGTGAGAATCCTGTTGGCACAATTGCTGTTCTGTTTCTTCACATTGTTTCCAACTTATGGTGGCCCTAAGGTGAACTGACCATGGGGCTGAGTCTTGTTATGTGCCCAAGGTCACCCAGTGGATTTCCATGGTCGAGTAGGGAATCAAACCCTGGTCTCCAGTATTGCACTCCAATGTTCAACCCACTACACCATGCTGATTCTCAACACTGGTGTAAAATTTCTTAGGCAAGCAGGCAGCATGCGAGGAAAGCACAACTAAGTGCTGTGCTGAGTGCAGCACAATCATTCTGCAGGCACCCACAGAACCCCCTCACTTTTGAGTTGCGGGGGTAGAGGAGGAATTGACTGCTGTACAGTTGGTTGCACAATTGCAGAAACTGGCATAGTTACTCATTTATAGCACACAAAAAGCACAGAGGCTCTTGGTCTATCTGACCAAGTTTCCCAATTTCATAGCTAGAAAAAAAAATACATCCGAATGAACGGCGACACCAACCTCAGAATCTGAAATTGTTTTATTACTATAATGAGCATCATCTTGCTTAAGTATCATCTGTTAAAGTTGCTCTAAGCGCTAGCATATGGAAATATTGTATTTGCTGGCATATAAGACTCACTTTTTCCCCTAAAAAATACTGTTTGAAAATGGGATGCATCTTATACACTTGTGCGTCTTATACATGGGTGCATCTTATACGCCGGCAAATACGGCAACTACGAGTAGTGAGTTGTTCATCTGGACAAGCAAACAAGGGGACCTGCTGAAATGCGCTGTGCTTACTCACCTTCTGTTAAGTCAACAAAGCTGTCTGTGTTGTCTGGTAAAGGGATGGAAATTCCCATTGCTTTACGGATCCCGTACATGCTCACAATATCTCCCGGAGCCACTTGTTGTGCAAGCTCTTTTAGATTAGTGGTCACTCTCTCAGCTGGAAAAGTTGTGAAAATATATTGATACAACATTTTACAAGGCTTTATCTGGACTCTGTTAATTGTCCGCACAGCATGAACTTGTGGATGTAACTCAAGGTAATTCTCACGTATTCAGAGGGTGAGAGAATATAATGTGAAACAGTGAAACACATCACACCTTGTTCTCCATTACTGCATTTCTAAGCATACTGACTGCAATGATTAAAGTTGTACAAAGGGGTGTTGGGAGTATGTTGCCCCAGTTGCTCTGCTCACTTACTGAAGACTCCTTCCTCACTGTCTCCACCACGAGGCATAATGGAAGGTAAGGGCATAGGAAGAAGTCTGGCTGAAAACCACTTGCTTTTTCCTCCTCATCCCTTTTATCACCATGAGTTTGGAGAAGGGCAACAAGGATGGTAAGAAGTATGGAGAACAAAATCTATGTGGAAAGGAGCATGTTCAACTTGGTGAAGAGAAGAGTGAGGGGTGACATGGTTGTATTCGTTAATTACCTTGAGAGCTGCTACACAGAGGAAGTTGCAGGCTTGTTCTCTAAAGGGTAAAACTAGGTCTAATGGTTTTAAGTTACAGGAAACTAGATTTAGACTGAACATTAGAAGGAATTTCTTGGCAGGAAGAGCAGTTTGGCAATGGAACCAAGTGCCTGGAGAGGTGGTGGGTCTCCTTCTCTGGACATCTTCAAAAAGAGGCTGGACAGCTACTGCTTGTGATGCTCTAGCTGGAGATCCTGCATTGAGCAGGGGGTTGGATCCGATGGCCCATAGGGTCCCTTCCAGCTCTATGATTCAATGATTCATTTTGTCTTAATGGTTAGGGTCAATGTCTAACAATATTTTTGTGTCATACCTGCCAAGTCAAAATGCTTTAAATAAACACACAAAACCAAATTTTCAAAGCAGTACAGCCATTCAAAGTACTGATGTTTAAAAAGAAAAATCACTCTGAGCACAGAGATTAAACTATGAACTGAAGAATTAAAGTATACTTAGAATGTAACAGAGAACTGCTTGGATGGTTATTTTTCCCCCTTAATCATTAAAAGATTTACAGCACAGTCCTATATGCATCTGCTCAAAAGCAAGCTGCATGGAGTTTAATGTGGTTTACTCCAAGGTAAGCAGACAGAGGATTGCAGGCTCCATGTGCCACGGGAACCATGCTTACCCAAATACATCTCCTTGTAAGATGGGCCCAAGAGGCAAATCATATTAGGTGGTGGTTTTGTACTCAGACGTTCATTCTGTGCATCCTGAAGGTCCCTGAGTAATTTTGTGGTTTCGTCTAGTTTTCGCTGGAAGATTTCAGCTTCTGTTAAATAAAAAATGAAGCTGCATGAAGATGTCAGCACGGAGGAAACATACCAAGAAGCTTTTCCAAATCAACAGCTGCACTGTTGACTCAACTCACCTTCAGAGTCAAACTCCTCCGCAGGCATCCCAAAATTGGCTACGGCTCTCAGTGCTGTAAGCCTCTCCTTACCGAGAGAGGAGTCAAACTTGTTGGCCGGATCTGCTTCCACAATCTGTAGATGGCAGCAAATGCATGCGCTTAAAAACCAGCAAGAGCAATTTGTAGGGAATAATTAATTCAAGCAGGGAATTGTTGGCACCTCTTTTCCTTCTGATCAAGGGATATTACAGGTGGATTAAAGGGCTGAAGTTGATTTTCAGGACCAGGGCATCCAAAAAGAGGCCCCAGGACCGCAAGGGACCATCAAGCCTAAATCTGTAGTCCCAGACAACCTCCTCCAAGACTACCATCTTTCTGGTTAAAAAAAAAAAAGGTAAACTGTCTCCCAAAAGCCTCCAAGACTGGTGACTCACTTTTTCAATCGGTTACAGCAACAATACCCTGAAAAACTGGTTTTCAAAACCAGAAGTTAGTATCTGCCTGCTTCTATTTTATTCTGCCACTCCCCCCTCCTCATTTGTGGGCATCTTTGACATGCCACAAGATCCCTGGAGAGTCCCAGGGGCACAACACTAATTCCTGAACCTACCAAAGCTCCTCACCTCTGCTCTTCAAAGGGTCCTATATTGGGAGAAAGGTCGGATATAATTTAAGATATGTGTAGGTAAATAAAACTAATCAAATATTCCAATACTAGGAAGCCTGATATAAAGCCTAGACTCTGATCCTCAGCACAAGGCTGTTCTCCAGAATTCCACCTCCTCCTTTTGCCAAGTGGGTTCTGGTAGGTGATGGACCAGAAGGCTCAGCAGTCGCCTGCCTCCTAATTATCATATGAGTGCTGAGCTAATATCCCACAAGGCAGTATCATTACTGAAGGTACGAAGTCTTAACTTACTAAGCAGTCAAAAGACATTTCTCTTACAGTACAAACTGTGACAGGTTTGTACTCAGAAATGCTGGTTGGTGCAAAAAAAATCTGAATACTGCACAATTGGCCTGCCTTAAACAAGTTCATCCTGCTCCTGTTGTCTGTACGATAAACAAATTATTACTCTAAACAAATGTAACATTTAATTATAATAGCATTTATACCCTGCACTTCAGTTAAGGCTCCCAGAGCAACCCACAAATTGTTAAGTAGACAATTCCCCGCCCTCAGGCTTATGACTTCACATAAAGATAAACATCAGCATTAACAAAATACTGTTCAGAACACCTGACTGGTATATTGTTACAGAACATAAATTGTTTTTATTGCAAGCTGATTTTTTTTCCTGTCCCACAAAGAGGAGGTTTAAAGAGCTGCCTGTTAATTTCTCATGCTGCATAACGGGAAGGTACATGTTCCAGTTATGTGGATGTATGTAAGATTTGGTACTTACGGTCTAGTGAAACCCATCACTGGAACTGGCTTGCTTCTGACCCTTTCACTCTCAAAAATTTCAGTAAATTGTACAAGTATATTACCTCTACATCCTTGGATGTATCAGACCTTGCACGTGGGCCTTCAGCTTCCTCTGCTGGCTGTAACTGGAAAAGGACCAAATAAGGTTATGATATATTGAAATAAAAATTCATCTAATTCAAGAAAAAGGTCTTATATTGCTCAAATCTCTTTGATGTCATTCTTCCCTTTCCATATAGGCTTTCCATAGTGCCTCAATAGTACAGAATAAAATAACAGTGCTGTAGCTCTCATAGTACTCAGGTAATGTTAAAAATCCAGTTTCTCTCTCTCTCAGTCCTCAATGAGTTGCCTGTGAACTAGACTGCAGCCTTAATTTATAGGAAAAATACAGAATATTCAGCGAGTTGATTAATCCTCACCACAGGGAGTGAACTTCTCAATGGAAGTTGCACCTGGAGTTCCAGCAGAAATCAGCCAAGGATTTAATTTAAATATAAAATGTACATAATTTTTCATATGTGTAAAGTTTTTCTCTGAACTGACAGACTGAGATCCTGTACCGTCCTAGCCAAGTGTTACGTTTCTGCCAAAGTATTTAAGGGAGACAGTGAAAGCTACTTTTCTATGTCTCCCCAGTACTCAAAAACAACCCCCTGTAGTTTTCCAGCCAATCAGTTGCTGAGCATATGGCAGCCCCTAACATGGGGAATGCAAGGGTGGGGCCTTGCAGAAAGAGATACCAGAAATCTCTTTCTATGAAGTCTAGAAAAGTAGGTATGCAGGCATAACCCACTCTATCTGCTTATGTCCCCAGGAAGATGCCATCTTTAGTCTGCCCACCGGCATGTCCTTCTCCTAAACCAAGGAAGGGCAACTGCAGAAAGCACAGGAGCCAAAATTTGCCCTTGTGCCCCTCTGTGGGTCACTCCCATCTTGAAATCAGCTGTGGCGTCAGGCATGGAGAAAACACCAAAAGGCTTTTTATTCTGGTAATTCTTTGCTTTTTTGTCAGGGGGAGTTCTTGTGTCTGTACCACTCTGATTTGCTGTTTTCAAGGTCATTTTTCCCCTTAATTGTTTTGGGAGTACAGCCAGAGTTTCAGAGGCCATAAAAATGTCCCTCAAAGGCCTCATGTCGTCTCTGGGGCACAGCTTCCCCAATCCAGTTCTAAACTAAAAGGTGTTGGATGCTGCAGTGAAGAAGATCCAGACAGGCCAAAGCACAGACCGAACAGGTTGTTCATCCAGTAGTCATCTGGGCCCTCACACAAATGGATTTTGTGCCTGCACAGAGACTGTGGCCAGGAAGTTCTAGAGCTAAGTAGCTTGGTGGAAACCTCTTCCCCTTACCACAACCGCACATGCCTTAGCTGGCCAAAGCAACTCTCTCTGCAGTTGTCAAGTCAGCTAAGGAAAAACATAATACGAACCTGAACCAGAGGGGAAGTAGGGGAGGTTGTGTGAGGGCACAGATGACCACTCAAAGAGCCACAGTTATAGGTAAGCATAAAGAATGAACATCAGAAAGGGATACACTTCTCCCACAAGAAGTAGAGTTAGAAAAGAGAGGTGGTGGCCATAAAAGGGAAAGAAAGAAAGGGTTGGGCTCAAGCCCTTAGGTAAGGAAAGAACTTTTTAAAAAAATAAATATATTCAAAAGAAGGTAGAAAGAAACTAGAAAAGAACAGAAACATGGAGAGTAAGGAAAATAAAATGAGGAGGCATTTCTCAGAGTTGAGAAACAATCTATTGATATTGCTCTTGTGGCAGATGGAAAGAAACTGAGGGGAAAGCAGCTTTGCAAGGAGGGACTGGGATCCCCACCAAGCTATTCAGCTCTAGGACTTTCTAGCCATGGTCTCTGTGAAGACACAAAACCCATTTGTAAGAGATACAGAGACCACAAAGACGAACTAGCGCTATCTCCTCCCCATTTACTCTAACAGTTTTAAAACATTAACACTGGCTACATCTCCTATCATCCCTCAGCACTGGTGAGCCCAAGCCCTATGTGCAAAAACTTGCAATGTGCATAATATTTTAGCCATTTACAGAGATGGGAATGGCGCCAACATCTGGCAAGCCTCTCTGAGAACAGTGCCAAAGTACCAGAGACTGCTACTACAGATTTAACAACCACCATCCTATGTGGTTTTGCTTAGAAGTAAACCTCTCTGAAATCAAGGAGACTTGTTCTCAGGTAAGTGTGCACAGTAGCACAGCCTCAAAACAGGAGTGGGAAAGGTAAGATAAGGTTTCTTTCTGCTCTAGAATAATCTATAATTATTACTGGCTCCTCCAACAGTTAGATTAATGTCAATTAACTGGATAAAGTTTCTGTGTAAAAGATGCAAAAATACCTATTTTAAGTGTGGTCCCACTTTCCCCAACATATACCTTAGGATAATTCAAAACCATTGTATCCAGATGATATTTCACATCCTGCTGTGTGCTATCTGAACACCCACTGCAAAAAGCAAGCCTATTATGTCTGTATACCCAAAGCTGTACAGTGGCCTCCTCTTCAGAGAAGAGAAATGATTTAACAATAATAAAGCAAGCCTAAATGCATGGGGTTTCAGATGTCTAACAAAACAGCAGTGAGCAAGGGAAGATTTTTCTTCTACATTATGTATTAACATCCTCATTGCCATGATTTTAAATCCCACATTTAAAAATACTAACACAGAGATAGTCTCACCATTTCTAATTCTCTGAGTGACCGCGAATGCCCGCCTTGAGTCAAGACATCCAGCAAGCTGTCCGCCATTACATATGGGTACTCTTGAGACTTTGCCAAAAACTCATTAATGCTAAAGATCAAAGGAACAAAGTTACATATCAATTGATTTACAATAAACCATCTACTGGAGGGAAAAAGACAGTAGGCTTGCCTTTCAGAGATTACCTGGCTGCTTTCAGCCTTCTGAGGCAACCAGGGGGGTAACAGAACTCTGGAAAAATTCTTTGCATTTGGTCAGTTCTTTGATGATTAAACTCTCATCAACAGCCAAACCAGCACTTTAGGAGTCAGGTGCATCCACCTTTATTAAGCAGAGAGCTATATCCTCTTTTCACTTATGTTGTATGCCAGCCTTCCCAAACCTGGATTCCTCCAGATGTTTAGGCCTACAGCTCTCTCTTTCACTCACCACTGGCCTGGGGCTGTAGTCCAAAACATCTGGAAGAAATGAGGTTGGAGAAGGCTGTTCTGTGTTAAACCAGGACATTACTATATGTGTCCAAGACACCATCAGAGGAATGTGATGGGGAAGAAAATGGATTGAGGTATGTAAGAAAGAAGAACTAAGTAGGGCAAGCAAAGCTATCTTTACTATTCTTGTCCACAAAAAGACAAGGTGAAACCTGGATAAACTAAATTAACCGTAAGCAAGCCTAAACACATGTACAGTAAAGCCCAGGGTTAGTGGCTGTCACAAGTCATGTCCCATCCCTAATTCAAAGGCTCAATCTCCTCCAGTCTCTCCTTTCCCAAAGTTAGATTGAGGACTACAGCTGTCGCAGAATGAAACCAATCTTCCACTTCAGGAGTACTTCTCTACAGGAAGCCTCCACATTTTGATGCCCTCTTAGATAATGACTTAGTCTTTTGACACTTCCAAATTAAGGACAAGTTCTATTAATTCAACAGGAGTTCCGTTCTTTCATCTTCTTGCCTATGGAAGCTTGCTTGGGACCACCTGCATGCATGTGCTGCTTGCAAAGTGAGCTGAGAGGGGGTGGGGAACAATGCCAAGCTAGCTGAGTGACTTTGCAAGCACCATACACACAGTCAGAAGCAAGAGAGCCTCCGTAAGTCCTTCCTGCACCCTACAATAAAGTAGATGGGATCTGCTTTCCAACCAGTTCCATTTTCTGATAGTGTTTTGGTCCCCAACCTGTCAAATAAATGAAGGAAAACTGTACTGGAAGGATGTCTTTCAGGAAATATCAGTGTAATAGATGGTATGTGAAAACAGATGACAGGGAACCACAAATTAGTGCAATTCTTGAATTCACATTGTTTCAACAGATATTAAAGGACGGAATTTGGTGGAATGTTAGGAATGTCACCAAGTGAGATATTCCCATTCTCAACAGCAACTTGTAAAAAACAGACACAGAAAAACCCAAGTATCCTTTTCTTTAACACTGCTGTTGCTGGTAATAGGAAAGTACTCTTTCTCTTGATGTGAAAGCTTCTGCAAGCTTCTGAAAAGCTTTAATTTCAGCTGAGCAATTACTCTAAGAACCAAAGATAGTTTTGTTCATTTGTTGAATACTTACTTAAAGCTTCCTTGATTAGAATCTTCTCCGTAAGTGGAGTAGATCAAATCTGAATCGTCCTTGCTGATATTTGCAAATGTGGAATCATAAGCTGGTGCATAAGAGCTAAAGGGTCCATAGTTCAAGTACATCACTAATGACAAAGAAGAAGACAGGAATTAACATCCTCAAATGAGCCAGGCTATCCAGTCTGCATGGCAAGTACTGACACCAATAGCTTTTAGAAACAGATTCTTTATTCACAGATCTTTACTGCTCACTGGAAGACGAGGTACTCCGGTTTAGATTTCCAACTGCTTTAAAGCTACTTCTACTCTCCTGGCCAGAGTAAAGTAGTTCTTTTGTGTCTCTCTGGCACCAGCAAATGGCTGCTCTTCCAACTGTACTTCCCTCAGCGGAAGACTGAAAGTACGTTCTGGGTCTTGTTTAAGAGATAAGGCATAGGTTTTACAGTTATAATAATCTACCAGTTGACAGAGTGGAACATTATGTCTGTTGTCACTGACAGGGGTGTGTTCAGTATCACTATAGTTCTGTTTCACCCTGCGTCCGACTGGCTTGTGCAAATCGTTGCACGGTTCAAATGCATTGCTTGAGACCCTGCATTGGAACAGAATCTCTTGCACCTGATCCTATCTGCTTTGGACTTGAATATCTCAGATTACAGGTCTCAGTTGTTATTTCATACTATGCCAGAGCTAAATTCAACAGCTACTGAGTCATTAAAACTGCTGTTTCAGTGAATCACTTTTCAGCCCAGATTTAACCAGAACACCTGGCCTGAGCCCAAGGAAATGTTGCTTTTGCTAATCCAAATTAGTTAAACATGAACACGGTTGCATGCAATGTCCTGGCATTTAAATGAAAACATTTCTCTGTCACTGTGTAGATATCTCAAAAGCCTCAAGTCATTTCTTTCAACTCTTGTATAAATTGGGCTATATGAAACTCTGTCATTCATGAACTGTATGTCTTATTTCAGTGAGAGTACATCGGCTAAGAGAGAAAGCTTTGGATATATTCTGCTGTGATAGAAATTAACCAGTCACAATAGTCAAGTTTTAAGCACTTAAATACAAATGTTACGCATCTTAACAAATAAGATGAAGATCAAACATATATTTTGCTAAAATACAATTCATCCAAACACCTGTCAACACATGGAATGTGGTCCTTTCAAGCAACATTTTTTTCTGCTAGCCAGCAACAATTCTCTACTGGCTAGACCACCGATTCTCACCAAAATGCAAACGAGTCAAACATTTAACTCTTTTTAGACTATATAAACCCAAGAAGTTATGAAATAAATTAACCTCTGCCTCTCCTGACCCACACAGATGTAGCATCTCCTTTTACATGAGGTTTATTACGTTAGCCATCTACAAAGAGTTCAAAACAAGAGTCAATATTCTTCAAGAAATTGGTAACAGTTTTAAAATTTATAAGAAAAACTATTGTAAGAGCTAAGTTCACGCTGATAAGATTACACATCACACTATATAAGAACATCATTTGATTTATTTTCAAAAGCCACTTCTTAACTACTTCAAGAATGTTAGCTACTTCAAGAATGCCACAGAGGACTGAATTTCTCCAGCAAATTCTTTAGTAGTGGCATTCCTGAACTATCTTTCAACCATCAACTATCTTTTAAATCATTTTTTTAAACCTTAGCTCCAGAAAACCTAACTTTGGCAGCCTAATATCCTCTATCGGCCAAATTTAACAACAACAGCCAATTATTTTTAATAAAGTCCAAATCCATAGTGAGCTGTTGGAGGTTGGAGAAGGGCTGTTTTTAAACAGTAAGGAACTGTTATTTGAAAACCAGGTTGTACTTCCAGACAAAAGGTGTCCACATAGTTTGCCACTCCTGATACCCATCTACTCAGACAGACAAATTTCTGCCCTTGAGCAAAAAGTGCCACTAAAGCAATGGAGAGAAGCATTTGGCATGCAGGAGAGAGAAGCAGCAACTGAAAAAGTCATGGAGAGAGGGAAGAGAGGGGGTAGCGGCTGAAGAAGTATAGAAGGGAAGAGGTAGGAATAAATGCCTAAGGAGTAAGGAGGAGATTCTGGTTATCAAAGATGGCTGAAGGGGTGAACAGCACAGAGAAGATAGCAGGCTCAGCCAAAAACATCAGCACCACATCTACAGGCCAGAGAGAAACGAAAGGAGTCTATTAAGGGAGAGAGGTTAGTCAATTTCGCCTCCTTTGGGTGTATTTATACACACTGCAGGAGTGAGGCCTGAACTATGGGGTCTTTCCTCTCCAAACATGCTCTGCAGGATTCACCAAGTAACAAAAGGGTCAATCTGTCTCCTCAAAAGGGCATTTCCATTTTCAGAGGGCATTAAACCAATGAGGTTTGTCACCTTCAAGTCCGAGATATCTAGCAGAGCTTGTCTGTAGAATTCAAAAATGATTTTGTGTGAACATTTAAGACAGTAAGTTGGGTCAGGTGCAACTTTCTAAATTCCTGATGGAGTTGCTACTGCAACAATTTAGCTCACATCCAATTCTATCTCCTGCTCATTGAAAGCATCTTGCTAAAGCATCGCATCATCAAATTGTAAGAAAATGCAAGAATGAGGAAGATTTTTAAACCAGAATGGGGGAAAAATTTCTGTCCCCTGTCTAAAGAGGCATACCCCTTTACTATAAAAAAAACCTACCCACATGCCACAAAGCAAATAATCTGAAACAACACTAGAAAACAAACCACAAAAAATGTTAATACCATTCTGGATCAGAATTAAGGAAAAACAGGCAAACAACATTTGTATTTAGTGTGCACTTAAAGACTGTGTGGTTTTTGTGATTCTCAAATCTTTGAAAGCTATAGCCTGTGGCTCTCCGAGTTTCTGAAATTTGGGCCAGCACTGGCATATAGGAAAAGACTTTCAAATACATTTCTATTTGATTATTTCATTTACTCTCTCTGTTTCTTTTCTCTAAGAAATGAAGATGTTTTTAGCAGAGAGTAGCAGCAGGTCTCACCTGGAGTAACTTTGTTCCTTTTGTCCTCTTTGAAACCTTGTAATGTATTTACACCTGACTGAAGTCTTCCAGCTGTCACCCCAAGCTTCACCGAATTATGACCAAGATCTATCACCCAAGAAAGACATGTGAACAAGAAAAAGCTACATTACTGAGAATTAAAACTCACTGAATTGATATTCTCCCTTGGACATCTGCAAGATTCTTCTCAAGCCTTTTTGAGAATAAATCCTGACAAATACTTTCTTAGAAACCCCTTAGTTCCTGATTCAACTGCAAGCCATTAAAACACATGGAGAAAACAAAAACTGAAGATCCAAAAGGTATTCATCTATATCCATTTTTACCAATCTAGAAGCTATTTAAATAGTTATAATCAAATATAATCATGAACTATTATTATGGCTAACAGTTCACAGTCACTTGCTTTTCTTCTTGTCTGCTCATCACCATAATATCTGAAGCTCTCTTAAAATTAATGGCCTAAAGCACAAGGCTCGGATCCCCAGTGCAGGGGAAATCTCTGCATCGACAAGCCCATACTGAGGAGGCCACCAAGCTTTCATTCTTATTCAAGCAGACAACTGAGTTGTAAATCAGTTCATTTAGCTCAGTGTCTTCCACTGTAGAACAAACTCTTTAGAGCAGGGTGGGCAACATGGTGTTTACAATCTGCGTACAATATTATGCCCCCAACCAATTCCATCGCTGTTTTCCCTTTTAAAAACAGGAGAATTGTGTTCCAAGAAACCTCAAGAAAGCACAATTTTCCATTAAAGCAAAGCACAGGCTGTCCTCTGCATCTTCCCTCTAAAGGGCTTTTTGGTAACCAGAAGCAGACTTCTAGACCCTTCTGGCTTAAGTGTTTAGGAGCACACAGTCCACAGTTCATCTGGACGGGGGTGAGATTTGGTCCTGGATCCCTGGAACCTGACCAACACCATCCCAGAGTTTTACAGCCAGACACACCTCTCAATTCTGCCAGAAAACCATTTATCTTGGATCTTCTTGGCACAATCCATGTGTTCTATCAGGGCAGCCAATAAGTGGCTCTCTGGATGTTGCTGCATTGCAACTCCCTTTAGCCCTAGCCAGTATGCACAATGGCAGTGAATGCTGGACAATACAGTCCAATCACATCTGGAGGGCTTTACTCATCCCTGCTGTATGTGAACAAATGTTCATGTTTCAGAAAGACATTCCTAAAATCTGCCATGGAATGTTCTAAGATTTTAGGTCACTATTCCTATCAAGAAGACACTGTTTTGCACTTCAGTGGGTTAATTTTTCAGTCAGAGACACATTAAGCTCAAACACAGACGGAAACAGACAGATGAACCATGGGGATTGTAAGGAAAACTCATGATGAGCGTGGTACAGCCCCCAGAGATTTTTTCTGTGTCTCTGCTAAGTGCAGAAAATCCACTGGTAATACACACCACTAACAGGAAAGATGGTTGAAATTAGTTATTCCAAGCATTACCCCCTGTGTTATTTTCTGCTGGATTAAGAAGTCCCAGGGTGGTTGTGCCATCAGGTTTTCTTCGTTCAAACTCACACTGAAATAAAAGATCAAGCCATTAAAACATGTCTCTTGTGCCCAGCTTGAAAAGCTAGTACGACACGGAGCCATACATAATTTAGCAGGCTCTTTTGCTCATCACTTCAATTAATGGTTATTATGAGACTTGATTTAGATTTTAATGATATTAAACCATCACTACATCAAACCAAAGGGACTTAGATGTGTTCCAATTGAAGATTTTCTTGACAATGATCAGTCATATCCTTTTGTCTATTTACCTGACCATTAGCAGGTCGTTTTGTTAATTTTCCTCCCGATTCTCTAATGATACGTTCAATCAGTTCTTGTTCTCCTTTTAAATTATTATTCCTTATTTTTTCTTCAAGTAGATCTTTTTCTTTCCTAAAGAAAAACAAAACAGATAAAAAAACTCTTTATTGTATTTGTTCCTGGTATATAAGGCTACCAAGGGAAACTGAGTATCACTAAATAAAAAACTTGCTGTCCCTCAATACATGCAATTCAATAACTGGTAAATACCAAGATGTTCTCCTTTAGTTTAAAAGAAGAGTAAATGTACAGCTGGTAGTGAAGTGGAAATCATCTGCCAGTAATCTGCCTCCTTCAATGTGCATATCATCATCTTCAGTCTGGAAATGTGATTTTAGAGAGAGAAATCCTTGAATTCCTTTTTTGCACCTGAACTTCTACCAGAGTATAGAATGGCAGTCAAGTTAACCCTATAATAGAAAAGTTCCACCAACATTAAGAACATAAGAAGAGCCATACTGATTAGGTCAAAGATCTGTCTAGTCCAACAGTCTGTCCCTTCTGTGGCCCTTGAGATGCTTCATGGAAGCCCAATCCTATTGCAGTGCTTCGCAGACTATCTAATCTCGTGGACTAGTAATTAATTTTTTCCAGTGTGCCAGGGACTGGTGCCATATTTGTGCCCACTGCAAACAACTGTTTCATTCTTTCCAGGAAACTCATCAGGAACTGCCAGACAATGGCCTGGGGACTGGTACCAGTCCAGAGACCACCACTTTGAGTAGCACTGCTCTATGGCATTTAACTCTACATCTACTGTTATGTTAGCCACTTGTAGTTCTAAAAAAGAAATGTCACTAAGTCCAGGGGAAAAAAAGTTAACAGCTATTTACACATAAAAACACTGCCAGATCAGACCACAGTTCCACCTAGTTTAACCTCCTGCTGGCTGAAATGCCCTCCTGTATGTTCAGGCTTCAAACAAATACATTTGCTGGGGCCACAGCAGAGCTATGGTAAGCATGACTAATTGCCAGTCTTCTTTCCAACGCTGAAGCAGCAAAGGCACACTAATCAGTCAGCAGCTGCACAGTAATCCTTGGCACTTCCCCGGCTTCAAAGTTGGGACTTTGGCAACTACATGATAAAGATGCGCAAAACAAACTGACAGACATTCACCCCACTTGACAACCCTCTTCAATGCAGAAAAGACAGAGTAAAGCAATGAACACCTCTTCCTGAAGGCACTACATGCATTTCTGGGAACTGTCAACAAATAGTGCGTACTTCCATTGCCTCCAAACCCGATTTTTCCTTCGATAAATGCTGGTAGGAGAAGAAGGGTCTGGCAACTACAGTTTTTGGCTTAGTCCCATATCACTGAACTCTGTATATACCTCTGGAAAGCCCTTCAGCAAAGCCTGCTGTTGCTCCCCTGTAAAAGAGATACTCTTTCTGCACATGGAGGTCTGATATAAATACTATGAGTAGCAGTTGTTGATAAATTTTACCCCCATGAATTTTATGAATCCCCTTTTACAGCCATCCAGATAAGCTTATATAGGACACTCCAGGACCACCTGCTGCTTTGCAGAAATGAAAGAAATACTTAGCCCTTGTGAGAGTAATCACTTTTTGTGTTCTTTGCTGGGACTTTTAAAGGCTCGGAGATCTGCGTCCATTGAATCTCCTTCTTTTCCAGGACCATCATCATCTTCTCCACCAGACTGTACACCTGATTTATCTTTCTGCTTCCGAGTTTTTTGAAGGTCTGCCATGAAGTCAATGCTCTGTTTCAAGCTCTGAATTCTCTCCTATGGAAACAAAACACAGAGGTTCCAACGCTTCTCATCTGATCCCGACCCCACAACTGAAAATCTGCTTAGTTAGAGTGGGCATTTGTGAATTAAATGCTTTCCTTTAAGGTAACAAAAACAGCTTGGGAACACAACTTTCTGGACTACAGCTCCCCAAATCTTCCAGCCAACATGGCTAGTGATTGCAGTCTACTTTGGACCTTAGTTTCCCAAAGTAACTTTTCCAAACTCTGGCAAAGGGAGGAGGAGAGGAAAAGAGGAAGAGAAAAAGAATATAGCAACAAGGCTACCTATTTGCAAGAGCTATGTTCTTTCCTTTTAAATAACAATTAGATTTTGTATTTACAAAGTATCAACAAACCAATGTTACAGCACAATTGTAAGCAAATCTATTCAGATGTGAGTAAACTGAGTTCACTGTGATGTACCATCTAGTTTACGACTGAATCTAGTTAATGATTCTTGGAGGCAAGACCACCTATGGTCAAAGAGGTAGAGAATTTGTACTACTTGCATACCATCCAATTACTTATTAAATTATTCCAGATCAGGACAATATCTTAACATTTATAATGGTTAAAAAAGAATTAAGACATCAAAGAAAGACCAGGTTTTTTTCCTATATTAAAGACAAAAAGTGTAGTTGAAGGACTGGATCTCTCTTCATGAGCCCAAAAGAAATCTACGATCATCCAGAGAGGCCTTTCTCTTTGTCCCACCACCCTCTTGGGTGCATTTAATGGAAACACACGAGTGGGCCTTCATGGTGGCTGCTCCCAAACTTTGAAACTCCCTGCCTAGAGAGACCAGGATAGCCCCATCCTTGCTCTCCTTATGACAGCAAGTTAAGACTTTTTTGTGCCACAAGGCTTTTATAAATTGATTAGGTCTGGGATCTTCTGCTGTGTGGATCTGTTTTAAAGAGATATAGTTTTTTATATATTCAATATTTGAGCCATGTAACATTTTAACTTTATAATTCTTTAACAATTTCTTAAATTTTATATTTATAGTTTACAGATGTTTGAAGAAAAGCAAGATATGAATAAAACGAGGATGACAATTATAATGATATGGCCTGAGAGTAAAATTCCACACACTCTCCAAGCCACAATTCCTCTAAAACATTTTACTCTTTAACATAATTACCTGGCTGAGTATTTTCATTCCTGAATGCAAGAGTTTTTTTGCAGCCTTGTAATAAATGGTCTCTGGTTTGTTATAGATCATAGCGTTAGTACACATCAATTTGAAGTTGTCCTGTATCAATAGGAAAAAAAAAAGACTTAAGATCAGAGATTTCAGGGGATCTCTGCTAGGATATTTTCTCTCTCTTCACATGAACAAGGACTGGAAATTTTAATTGGGTAGAAGGCAGCCAGCATTTAGAAAAAGAAGTATCTTTTTTTTAACTTCTCCTTGACTAGAATAAGGATACTGACATAACTGGATAATGCTAAAAGAGCACTGCAGGGGTTTCGGAACCATCAGTTTTAATAATGTTCTCAGTTTCTTAACAGTTTCCAGTTTCTTACCAAGTTCTTCTCTAGTTTCTTAATAGGATTTCCAAGGTCCAACCCAAAGATACCGCCTGACATTCTTAAGAGCTCAAAGGCAGAGAGTTGAGTGAGTGTGGGTGTGCACACAGAGACACACACAGCACTTTTCACAATCCTCTTCTTCCACCTCTAACTACAACCTGACTTACTACAGTAGATGTAACAGAAGGACAGGCGAAAGGATCACTGGAATACTGGAGAAAGAGGCACTATGGCTTTCCTTTCTGAGCTGCCTCTAAGCTCTTAAGAGTGACAGGCCAAACCTCCAGGTGGGATTTAGTACCCTTCTCCTTAGGCATTAGCTTGCAAAGCACTAGGCCAGCAGTTGACATGTTTTGGAGATGACAGATTTGATCTGAGGCCAAAGATGCTTATGACAGACATCTGACTTCTTACACTTTGGTATTAATGCCCTGATAAAGGCAATCCTCATCACAGACAGTTCTCCCTGGAGATCACAGGGTTGTTTTTGTCAGGTTGAAAACAGTAATAAAGGAAGCATACAGGTCTTATGTTTTTCTTTAAAACTTACAAATAGAAGGGTCGGGTGGCGGGGGGGGGGGTGAGACCGGAATGTAATAAGCAGTAGTAAAAGACAGCAAGAAGACAAGCTGAGTTTTGTTAACTCTTAAGCTACTTTAAAAACAAAACAAAACAACACCAAGAACATGCAGAGTATTTGTTCCAACAATGCAACTATTTTATTCTAGAAGTAAGCAAATACAAGACAGCCAGTGTAGTGTAGTGGTTTCAGCACTGGGGTTCCACTATGGAGACCAGGGTTCATATCTCTGCTAGCCATGGAAACTCACTGGGTGACCTTGGATAAGCTTGGGTTCATGTCAGAGTCACCGTGAGTCAGAAATGACTTGAAGGCACACAACAATGACAACAAAAGAACTGCAAGGGAAATGCAAGGGAAGCAGACATTTTCTGTCTCCCTAAGTGCTAAAGTTTTACTCTAAATTCCATTTAAAAAAATATTGCATGCCTTTGTCACATGCATTCAATTTTTGTATGTCTATGTAGCAGCTACTTAAATCCACTAACATATTGGTGAAGAAATGACTACTATTATGCGTTACCCTGACAAACTAATAACCAGGTTGTTCCTTATGAACATGGTTTTCCAAATTTATAGTTTTATGCAGAACATCAAGTACTATCATAATGTGTTTTGGCTGTTCTGACTCTCCCCACCTGACACACGTGGATGTGAGCACACACGCACCCTTTCTTTTGAACACCTTGCAACTTAACATTACAAAGTGTCTATTGAAGACACTCAAAGGCTTTCTTTAAAGAAACTGAATGGAAAACTTTTAAAGCCAGATGTGCCAATTTTTGATTCTGTGTGTTCATAAACTATGAAAGTTCAGCCCAAGATGAATAATTTTTTTAAAAAAAAACCCTGTACAATGCAATTGCTAGTACCAGCAAGTGTCAATGTTTAATCCCCTCTCTGCAGTTGAAATATAAATTAAAAGCACCTTTAGTTCTTCTATGGACTGGTAACCATTGTTCTTGATCTTCTCTTTCATGGTACTAAAATCCATTGGGCGTTTAATGATCATGGAGTAGCCGGGAGCAATAAAGTCAGTCACAGGAAATGAAAAGAAAGCATTTGGATCCTTTCTGTTAAGAAATGAAAAGAAGAGTCCTTTATGTTTCGTTTCTCTAACAAAGAACAGACAGAGTTTAGTATTAAATAGGAGAGAAGACTCCAACTTAAAAGGAACCAGAAAACTGAGCTGAGACAAGAGACAAGTTTTTGCCCTAATCCAATCTTGAATTTCTTTAAAGTTGGAGAGGTACTGCCTGGGAGCATCCCTGCCCCCCTCTGCTCCAGCTTTCACTAGGATGTTATTGTTAAAATGTGTTTGATAGTTGTAAATCAAACCACAGCCATCACATTTTTCTGCTTCTCCTTCAAACTCAAAAGGCATATTATAATATCAATGGCAGGGAAGCTTATTGTACGAGGCCACCAAATGGTTGCAAAAAAGTATTTTCACCTTCAAATGAGGGACCCCTTACAAGACTGATAGCATTCCCAAAACCACAAGGAAAGCTAATATAAATATATACAGCAAGTGTCTTCAAACACCAGTAGCCTCACCAAGGGCAAGCGAAACAAGATGGTTGGCATTAATTCATTCTCCTTCCAGGCCAAATGAATATGCACCATTATATGCTGAGTATGGATGTGCAAAGGAAGAGGCGTCCAAGCCTACACAAACCATTCTTAACAAACTGTGCTGCAAGCAGACTGAGAAAACCGACAGAGATTTCTGACCAAGTGCTTAAACAACAACTAGGCTTGTCAAAATGAATGTACAACTCAACCCATGCTTGATGTCCTCTTTCATGCTCCTCCCGACACACACTTTATAATTACGTAATTTCTTCAAAGAATCATCTTTGGCTGTAATAGTCACAATGCTTTGTATATTCTATAGTCAGTTCAATGAATAATTATTTAGAAGGCTACAACAGCCCACTTTGAAATAGTTCTGACAGATGTCTACAATTAGGAAATTTAATTCTTCCAATGCAAGATAAACCCAGACCACAAAATGCTACACTCACTCACTTGAGATCCCATAAAAATCTGTACAACATTCCATTATTACTTCAGCGTAGTCTGTTTATGAAACACAGCCCCACTATCAGTAATTTTCTAGAGCCCCTTTAATAAAACTCTCATTTTAAAAAGTGAAAACTATTAAGTGAAGATAACACAGGAAACACCGATAATCATCCGCACAAACACATGACTATATGCATCAGCTGGCAGACTGTAAAATTGTTTATATTAGCCTACCAACACAATGTACTTGTAAAGAAACATCCAACTTAGAAAGATGACCATTTATGTTATTCCAATATTACATGGCTGGCATGTTCTGCTAGCAACAGCCAGCATGGTACAGTGGTTTTGAGTATTGGACTACAACCTTGGACATCAGGGTTCAGTTCTCTGCTTGGCCACGGAAACCCACTGGGTGATCTTGGGTGCGTTATGCACTCTCAGCCCCAGAAAGCCCTGTGATAGGGTCATTTTCAGTTTGCCCTAAGTTGACTTGAAGGCACAACGTACAACTAAGTTGACTTGAAGGCAAAACACACAACTAATATCAGTACCACAAATACTCAGAACTTACCTCTGCAGCTGTCTAACAAGCTGGTTCAACGCTTCTTGAAGTGGTGTTTGTTCCACTTCTAGGACAAAAAGATGACAGAATAAATGAACCAACAAAAGACTCCAAAGAAATTAAATAACTAAGAATTCCTAAATGACACTCAACAGTGCTGCAGTTTCATATAGCATCTCAACAAGAATGTTGATTTTAACAACTTTTCCAACTGTGGAAGAGACTATCTCAAACCATCTAGTCTCATTTGATCCAAAGGTTGGGACCATACAAAGTGGCAAGAGCTCTATTTTTTTACCTTGGGAAGAGGAAGCCCCTCTTACATGACAGCCCTGTTTCTCAGCAACAGGGTTCAGAGCTTTTGCTCTAATCACCTCCACAATTTCTTTCCTATTCCCTTCTTTGACTTTGCTAGAGAAGGTAGCGAGTGAGCTCACCTATTTAACTCTAGCCATAGCTTTTCTGCATGGAGATTCTACGTGCTGTGGTCTCTGAAAAGAGTCCCCAGACGTTATTAGACTATGGCTCCCATGATTCCCTTACCACTGGCCATGCTGGCTGGAGCCACTGGGAATTGAAGTCCTACATTACCAGGGGAGCCAAGACTGAGAACCAGTGGTCAAACTTAACATCTTTCACTTGTGGCAGAAAGACCACGGGAGGCCAGTGCAAGGGCTTGAGCACTGGTACACTTAATGTCTGGAAATCCTGTTTGTGATCCTTCCTTCAAACTTATTTTCAGGATCTATACACCATCCTTTTACTTCAGCACCAATACACTCAATCCAATAGCATCATAAATTAAAAAGAAAGCAAAATAAAGAATACAAAAGCTTTAAAAAAACACTTTTTTTTTTACCTTCCTGTTTTGCTAAACTGCTTGCCAGTGATTTTTCCAGTGGCATGTCCAGTCTTACAGGAGTCTGACATTTCAGGTCTCTTTCTCCTTCACTTTCTCCACGGTCCCTATCTCGTTTCTTTTTATCCTCCTGAAGACATAAACAATAAGCAATATTGTTTTGCAAAATGTCCATATGAAGGGTTGCAAGTTTTTGGCTGTAACTTTCTTACATGAAGAGGAACTTAATTACAAGAATGTTAAGCATCTATGCAGACTACTACAGGACCATTTTTATGTCTTGTCTCCACCTACTGGAAGACACATGAATCCAGGACATTATTTATAATATTTAACAAAAGGCTTAGATCCACAGCAACATAGGAAGCTATTTAGTAACAGGTCAAAACTTTTTCTCTAACTAACCAAATATTATCCGTGTTATAGCAGGCCCTCCCGATGTGTCATAGAATCATAGTGCTGGAAGAAACCACATGGGCTATCTCATCCAAACTTATCCTCCTATGCAGGAATATACAACTAATGCATTCCTGAAAGATGGCCATCCAGCCTGTGCTTAAAGATCTCCAGCGCCCTCTGAGTCAACCTATTAAGAGCTGTCAAATAGCTCTTTTTAAAAAGTGCCTCCTAAAGTTTAGATACATTCTCTTTTCTTGCAATTTGAATCCACTGGTTTGTGTTCTAGTATCTGCAGCAGAAGAAAACAAGCTTGCTCCCTCTTTTACACGACATGTAGACGAACTTCATATTCTCCTCAGTCCCAGCTGATTGAACATGGGATCTTCTGCATGCAAAGGAGATCCTCTAGTTCTGAGATTTGTGCTCGACTCACATGAGTGAACTCCTAGAGCTTACTGCTTTTACAAACTTCCTTTGTCTGATTTTTGCCAACTCTTCCCTCCTTCTTCAGCCCCTGTATCACATCTTAAGTCTTTTCTGACAATCAAGGACCATTTCAATGACCATCCTATACAAGCAAATCATTTTACGTTTAAGAGCAAATTAGGTAACTGCTATAAAAAGAAAATCTACCTTTACTTTCCTCTTCCTTTTTTCCTTTTCCTCTCCAGGGACCTGCTTTTCTGCTTTTTTTCTCTTTTTCCTTTTTTTGTCTTTGTGTTTTTCATGTTCATTTTTATCTTCATATAGAGCTGGATCATGCACTGAACTCTGAGTGGAAAGTTCTGCAACTTCATTTCCTCCCACTTTTAAGACAAGCTTTAAAGGTTTTTCTACATATTCTTGAAAAAAACAACACATGAAACATGAAACCTAGTTAATTTTCAGAAGTAGCAGGGAATAACAATCCTCCGGATGTTGTTGGACGCATAAAGTTGCAGCGTAATAATATCTGCAGGGCCACATATCCCCCATGTCATTTTAAATACTATTAATATTTAATTTACACAGTTAACACATAATGAAAACATACATCAAACTCAGAAAATGGCTCAATTTTAATGGAGTCAATTGATGACCATCAAGAAATATTTCTTTCCTTACAGACAATGATGTTAAAATCTATGTTCTTCCACTGAGCTTTAAACAGATTTTAGCTCCTTAGCCAAAGCACCACTATAAAGAGGGATTACAAGAATGGCCGTTAGCTCCGAGACTCTGGGCCAGCATTTCTATAGAATGCAGTATGTCCTCAACACCTGCGAGGGATACGTTCCCTGATTCAATGTGGATGGCAAAAAACATAGATAATACAGATGCTAAATTTTGAGCCTCAGGCTGGGCAAGACAATGAAGGAGGGAGTCAGCTTCACTGCCCGGCCCCCCTCTCCTTCCTTCGTGGCAGGGCTTGGTGAGCAACCCCCTACTTGGAGCTGTGTGCCACTCTTGGCCAAGAAAGGCACGCGGTTTCACAAAGCCAGGCTTCACATGCATCTTTCTGCCAAGGAAGAAGTATCTGTCTCCTTCTTTGGGCAAGAGAGGCGCGGTGGAGAGCTGTGCCAGGTTTCACATGCATCTCTTGGTCAAGGATAGAGCACCCATCTCCCTCCTCAGTCAAGAGAGGTGCAGGGGGAGCAGTGCTGGGCTTTGCGTGCATCTCTAGGCTGAGGAAGGAACATTTGTCTCCTTCCTTGGTTGAGAGAGGCGCATGATTTCACAAAGCTGGGCTTTACATGCCTCTCCCAGCTGAGGAAGCAGGGTCCATCTCCTTCCTCAGCTGAAAGAGGCATTGCAAGGCAGCTGTGCCAGGTTTTGTATGTGTCTTTCGGTCATGGAAGGAGTGTCTGTCTTCTTCCTTGGCCCAGAGAGATGCAGGAAGCCCAGCTGTGCCTCACTATGCATCTCGCTCAGTCCGCTTGCACAGAGTAAGGACCCTTGCTGACAGATGTGGATCATGGGTAAGCAAAACCATGGATACCGGCCACATGATTATGGGGGACCTACTGTATTTCAAGTTTTCAACGCACTTCACCAACAGTGATACTGGGGTGGAAATGTTTTCATGACAGTTTGATGGGTGAAAAGAAAGGCACTCCAACATCACCACCACCACCAATTTTTTATTGGTTTGAATATAGTATTTAAATCAGATTAGGTGTGCATTTATTTAAAAAATCAAATCAGTTCAAATGCTTATGGCCTACTGATACATATAAAATTTTTGTCTAGTAAACATAACTCAAGCAAATTTGCTAAATCAGATCTCTTTAGGGCAACAGAAAACTTTCCCACTCAAATTTTTCAAAATAAATAAATGAGTAAATAAATTGCTGCATAGAATATCCTTGCCAAGGAGCCATGTAACAAGCCTGAGAGCCGTTTGTAACAACCCTATAACGTAGTCCAACATGATCTCCATCTTTTTGTTTATCATCAAAGAATAATTTATCTGTTTGTCTACAATCAGACTATTATACTAGCTTGTTACTCATCATTTATTATTTTATGCATTTTAATATACTTTATGTATTTGCAATTGTTTTAAACTTATGTCTTAAAAGCAACCTGGATTTTGTTTAATGTCTTTAAACATTTTTATATGACATACTGTTTTAGCTACTTTTTTTCACTTAGTTTTTAGGTCCACGATTTTCTGTTACTTTGAAACAGTCTTACACTGTATATATGTTGTGAATTTTATTATTACCATGTACTTTGGTGCTTGCATTATGTTATATTTTATAACAAGGTACTGACACAAATAGAAAAATTATTATTGATATCAGATGAACTGACACAGATATCTGCAATGTAGTGAGGTTAAATATGTATAGATTGCCTGTGTATATATAAAATAAATGCAGGGGTTGGAGTGCTGGCTACAAAACAAATTTCACTCCACACTGCTCTAGTAATTTTATTAGGCCAATGCACAAGTGTCTTGGTGCTAACTTTTAAAATCAAATGGTTGGTTGGTTGGCTTAATTTAATTAATTTAATTTACATCCCATCTTATCCTCCAGCATGGATTTCAAGGCAGTTTTTTTGTCAAGGAAGATACCAAAATAAGGAAGAAGACAAAACTAAAAGTGGCCAGCAGACAACTTCTGATTTTGAAATGAAATGGCTATTTTTAAAATGCTAAATAGTGCCAAGGAGCCCTGCAACCTATTTAAAAAGTGAAGTGTTGCTCCTGGAGGTTTTCTAAGACAGGTAATTCATTCTTTTTTATGGCCAGAAAAAAGGTAGACAATGCAGTGTTGTGGTTGTTTTCTAATATTCAAAAAAAAACCACAGATCTCATTCATATTGTTGTTATGTGCCTTGAAAGTGTTTCTGACTTTTGGCGATCCTAAGACAAACCTATCACAGGGTTTTCTTGCAGGATTTGTTCAGAACGATTTTGCCTTTGTCTTTCTCTGAGGCTGAAAGAGTGTGAGATGCCCAAGATTAACCAGTGGTTTTACAAGGCTGAGCAGGGATTTGAAACAGAGCTCAAACCATCACACTGTGCTGGCTCTCTACTTTGCACTGGGCATGGATTAAAAAAAAAAATCCTTGAGGAGATGGGTTTAGCCTCAGGGCTGCAGTTTGCTTATTGCTAGCATAAACAAAACATCAAATTAGGCTGTTCAGTCACCCCCACCCCAATGGAATATAAAAGCTGAGCAACAAAACTCTGACTTAGTTTATTGACTTGCTCTTGGACCCAAATTACTATTAATTGATTTTAGAGACCAATTTGCTTTGGGTGCAAATTAATGGATCCGAGAACAAATTACGCTTGAATTTTCACTACAAGCCAAAATGTCTAAACTGAGGCTACTGTATTTTGGACATATCACGAGGTAACAAGATTCACTGGAAAAGATGCTAATGGAGTGGGAGGCAGTAAAGTGGAAAACAGTAGGACAAAAGAACACTGCATTACAACCACACCCCATATCTGCAAGACCTGGTGAGGTATGAGGCTTTTAGAGGTATATCATTCTTAGGGTTGCCATAAGTCAAAAACCATTTGACAGCAAGTAACAACAACGAAAAAATCTTGGTTCCCCATTTGATACTATGAAGACCCTCAACTTCATCTCTACCTAGAGTGTGACTTTGTGGGAAGAGAAATGTGAATTCCCACGTAGCCTCTCTCCTGACAGAGTTGGAGATGAATTTAGGTGCTGGAACAGGCAAAGTTCTCTTGGCTATATAAATTATAGCAATATGAACCTTCAATCTGCCTGTCAACTTATGGCGATGACATGAATTTCATAGGGTTTTCTTAGGTAATGAATACTCAGAAGTGCTTTGCTATTGTCCTTCTCAGAATATAGTCTACAGCAGTACTACTCAAAGCAGAAATCTCCGGATTGGTGTTGCTCCTCAACCCGTCTGCTATCATCCCTGGAGAGCTCTGAGGAAAGAAAAAACTGTAGCCAATGGGCTTTAGAGCTACCAAGTATCAGGACCTGTCTTCACTTTTCTGGCACTTAGAATGAGGGGGAAGAATCTCAGGGCGAGGGCACTGCCTTGAAAGGTGTGTGTGTGTATATTCCTCATTTGTTTGAGTTGGTGTCTTGCATTTGAATAACAAACTCTAACTGTGATTGATGCTTAATGGATCATGCTTAATAACATCATCAGGTCTCCCCTGATTTACACCATCAAGGCTCTGATGACTCACAAGGAATCATCCTGAGGTCTCAGGTTTTGGCCCTGAAATTTCAGGGCTTAGGAGTGTCTTGTTGACCTAGCAACCTTATGGGTGTAAATATGGTGCCAGTCCTGAGACACTGGGAAAAAAAAAAAAAATTGCCATAGATAGCTTAAGGAGTCAATTACAGTACCCAGTATTCTTTGGTTGTCCCTTAACCTTGCTTAACTTCCAAAGACTGATGAGATATGGTCAGTTCAGGGGTATTTAGCATCAGTCTTGGGTAGACAAATTATTATACAGAGAATATAAACAGACACCTGCAAACACATATAAGAGGAAGGAATGTTAAATAGTATGGCCCAAAGGTCGTAGAATGGGAGAGATACAACATATGACAGCCCCTCATATTCTCCAATAGTCCCCATATGACACAAAAACTCCTGATTGAACCTCACTCCACTTTTTAAAGCTGCTTTTATAATGTCACAGTTTCTCTCTCCTCCTCCCCACTTTGTCCTCAGCTTACCTCAATAGCTGCAAACTGAATTCAAAGTGCAAACATAGTTTGCTTTAAGTTATAAGATAGAGCCATGCCAGTTAAAGTTGCATCCTAATGCTATGATTGGCTAGAGCAAATGGCATCTGAATTGTTTTCTCTGACCAGTGTCACTGTGGTGGTGAATCCACTCTGGGTTTTAGTCTGAAATTCAAAGAAGCTCTCCAAGGTGCTGAAATCCATTTTCCAAAGTCGGTTCAGCACCTTCTGCAGCTCGCTTAAAATTGACCTAAAACCTGGAATGAATTCACTGTCCTTTTCCACACCTTCCAACTGATCTGATTTGTCCCAGTTACTTCCCTGCAACAACAAAACCCTCTGGGGTGTAACAAGCACACACAAAAATTACAGAGAACTTTACTCGCTTCATGATATTTCATTAACTGTTATCTGTATAATAATTGTTATCATGAAAAATGTAATACCCTCCGTCTACCCCCAACCCAAAACTGTAACAATCTTCCACTCTTTGTTTATGTCCTCATCTGATTTCCCTTTCAATCTTTGTGTAAGTAGGTCCGCATTTCTGTTTTCCATAAAAGCTGTCCACCGCTGTTCCGTTGTAGGTGTAGTTTCATTTCCCCAAAATCGTGCATATTCAATATGGGCCGTCGTCACCATATACAATATAATTCTCTAGTGTCTCTTAGCTGGTGTTGCATCTAGTGTATGAAGCGAGTAAAGTAGAGATATAGAGCAGGAACTAACAAATTATAGATTATTAACTTTTTACAATATACAATATAATTCTACAATATAATTCTACAATATAATTTTACAATATACAATATAATTCTCTAGTGTCTCTTAGCTGGCGTTGCATCCAATGTATGAAGCGAGTAAAGTAGAGATATAGAGCAGGAACTAACAAATTATAGATTATTAACATTTTATTGTGACACGTGATAATAAATAGAGGGAATATCAATAACTGTAATCCAGAAAGGAAAGGAAGAAGGAATAACATTATATGTAACATTGCAAAAATTACTGTTTGTTTTATTTGTTGAAATTTGAATAAAATTATTTAAAAAAAAATTACAGAGAACCCCCAGAAACAATATATATCAATTAGAAGGCCTTAGAAGAACTTACTGTAAACTCTGGGGGACCACAGAAGGATGGATTACAAGCTCTTGTGTGTGTGTGTGTGTGGGGGGGAATAGTTGCACAATCATCTTTATTGTAGGTATGCAGCACAATCCTTGTCAGGACCTGTTACATGAGCAATAAGTTATATTTGTTAATATAAATATTGTATGTCTATAGGTTCTGTAGGAAGCTTATATCGTCTATTTTGTTTCTGCAACATATTGTCTATTTTGTTTCTGCAATATATTGTCTATTTTGTTTCTGCAACATATTGTCTATTTTGTTTCTGCAATATATTGTCTATTTTGTTTCTGCAAGAAAAATATATACCGTATTTCTGGGCGAGTAAGACACATACCCTGGGAAGTACTATTTGGCAGTGTGTAAGACACACCAGTGCATAAGACGCACCCCATTTTTTTTGGGGGGATGAGTTTTTATATGCCAGCAAATACAGTATATAATTGACGTATATTGTTTCTGGGGGCTCTCTATAACTTTGGTCTGGGCCAGTTACCCCTCCATCATCCCACTCCTTTTTTTTTGGTCTGGGCCAGTTACCCCTCCATCATCCCACTCCTTTTTTTTTGGTCTGGGCCAGTTACCCCTCCATCATCCCACTCCTTTTTTTTTTTTAACCTGCTTTTAAAAACCCCCAATTTCTTCCCTCTTCTCCTCCCCCCTTTGGCCTCACCTTATAGCCATTGCTGCAAACTGGACTTCAACCACAGAGGCAGTTTGGGCTCCTATAATTCAGCAGAGGGTACAAAGGGGGGGGACTCCGGCTCTTCCCAGGGGCCCAGGCAAAAGCAAACTGCTGCAGCCCCCCCTTGGGGACTCTGGCCCCCTCCTGGCATGGCTGGTCTCAGATTTGTGAGGCGCTGGAGGGCGACAGAGGACCCTGGGAGGGGGGTTGGGAAAGGCCTTGTCCCCCCATCCTTCCTCACCTCTTCCTGTGGGGAGAAATTTGGGGAGAAGCGCCCCCCCCAAGTCTGAGGGCTGAGAGACCTCCCCTCCCTCTCCCTGAAGGGGCCAGAGGGCGACCGCCCACCCCCGCCGCCTCAGCCCCTCGCCCACACGGTGGCCTCAGGCGGCAAGAAAGGAGGGGCGTACCTTCATACGGGTACTTCTCCCCCTTGTGCTTCTTGTGCTTCTTGCCCATGGTCCCCAATGAAGCAGCAGCGCCGCCGTCTCCCTCTCTCGCTCGCCTCCTCCTCCTCCCCGCCCTCGTGAGTCTCGCGAGATTTAGGCCCGGCCCGAACCGGGAGGGAGAGGAGCGGAGGAGGAACATAGAGCTTTGTTGTTTAGAAAAATGAAGAGACACCCAGCGCCCCGGGTTGGGAGGGAGCTTCCGGGTTCATAAAAAAGGGAGATTTCGAATATTTTTTTTGTCGCTGGGACTTTGTGCTCCCCCTTCCTACCCCCTCCCTCCCGCGCCGTGTGGGAGCAGCAGCAGAAGGCAGGGATTTGCAGTTTTTCCCTTCGTTATTGCAAAAATGCATGGGAATGATTGCAAAAATGCATGGGAATGATTGCAAAAAGATTTTTAAAGTTTCTCTGCAAATGGCAATAAACTTTAATAGTGTCCCTCCTGTTGCAGCAGGTGAAGGTGGCTGGGAGGTTGATCGTCCTCCTCCAAAGCACCATTAGGCATGGGGGGGGCGTTGAGAGAGGGAGATTTGCACGACAACCCTGCAGGGTAGGTCCATTTCTGCCCTACACTGTTGTGATGCTATTACCCCCCCTTTCAGCCTCCTATGGGATGCTGGGCTTTGCAGTTTAGGGAGGAGCATGTAGGATCCTCAGCCTGAGAGCTCAGGAAACTGCAAAGCTCAGCACCTGTACTTTCTATAACATGCAAAGCAAAAATCTTAGACGTGGAGGGGACTACGGTAGGTGCGATTGCCCTCAATGCAACTTTCCTTTTCTGTGTGGACAGGTAGAGGCTCACGCGCTTCCCTTACACCCAGAGGTCATCTAGACTGACCCACATTAGTGCAATTAGCATTTTAATTTTGGAAAAAATTTAGACATTTCTTCTCCAACAGGCACAGCACGTGGTTCGTTTAAGAATCGTCCTATCTGGTCCAAAAGGACCTGCGGGGGGCCTTTTGACCACTGCCTGTGAACTCAGCGGTTTCAAAAGCAACCGAACCTCAATGTTGTGAATTACTCTATAATTTCTATCTCTATGGATCAAAGCCGAACGGGAGGGGGAGGCAGGCAAGAACCAGCAAGAAAGGCAAACTGGGAGAAAGAGCGACGCCTGCGGGTTCTATGGGAGGGATGGATACTAGCGGCCCCTAGTGGCTCCACGGTGCAACTGCAGCATGGCGCTCCTATCTATTAAAGAATGGAGACACTTAGAAATCCATAATTGAGGCTTTAACTAGATTAATGAGAAGAAAAAAAGAATAATAAGAAAAATAGAAAAATGGAAACAGTGAAAAAATTTATAGGTAATAACTGGTCAAACCTATGTAAAGGAAAGGAATAAGGCTGTAAAGCTAAGTAAAGATGGAAGTTTAACAATAGGTAGGTTTTAGACACTACATAATAAGATAAGAATATTGAAATATTAATAAAAATGTGATAATAATAATATAAGAAAAAAATGTGAAAAAGGAAAGTAAGAAATTAGGTCTGTATGGACTTAATGATATATAGAGAACTATGTTAATTTAATTTACATCATACAAAAGAGTATATTATATGTTATATTATTATATATTATATATTATTATATTATATAATTATATTATTAATAGGGATTAATTATTATATTATATTATTATATTATATGTTGTATATTGTAGTATATTATATTATTATATTATTATATTATTATATTGTATATTGTAGTGTAGTAATAATGATGATGATGATGATGATGATGATAATAATAATAATAATAATAATAATAATAATAATAATAATAATAATAATAATAATATTTATTTTTATCCCGCCTCTCCCAGTGGATCGAGTATATTATAGTATATTGTAGTATATTATATATTGTAAATAATAACAGGTCTTATGAACAGGTCTTATGAACATGTCAAAAGAGTATGTTATATGTTGCATATTATGATATGTTATAGTATATTTTATATTGTAAACGTTAACAAGTTTTATGAGCTTATACCTGTAAGAATGAGAAATTTTAATAAAGATAGATTTAAAAAAAAAGAAATCCATAATTGGTTTATATGGTTGTGAGATTGTGGATCGGGCTGCCGGTACTCGGTACAGTATAAATAGTCCTGAGAAAATGCTTCTTTTGGGTGCAGAGACTGGGGAATTCCTAATATCATATTGCATTGTGTTAAAACTTTAGTAATTGGAAAAATACGATGTGAACTTCCATGGGATAAGAGACTTGATTTTGGGGCAGAGATTAGAGTTCCTTTAATAAGGGGGCAGATTATAAGCTATGACACCCGTCTTCCCACATGTATGAGAAGTGATGGCAGTGCAAAGTTGGCTTCTCAGGGTCTCCGCTCAATTTAATCCCTTATTTTAAGAACACACATACTTATTCGTTAATAAAAAGAGCCAGGAGCGAATACTTCTGAATGTTACCAGAGTACATGTCCCTTATTTTATTTACTTGCTGGCTTTTCAGAAATTCTGGAGGTGCTGAGCTCCTCTGAGCATGCACAGAGTGCTTTTATCTCTGCAGGGAATAAGAACCACATCTCCGTGGGTTCCCGCAGGGAATCCCTTCTTGGCATCTCCACGTAAAACGTTCCGGGAATTTCTCTCTGTGATTGTTGGCTGCAGGCAGTTTCCATCTTGGGGAAGGGAAAATGAATTAACTATAAGTTTTAGTTCAAGCTTTAAGGGAACTTCAAAAGCACTGAATCTACTTTGGAGGAAGAAGGTAGTACCTTGGACAGCTGCCTTAAGTTTCAGACCAAGGCCATTTCCGCACTACACTGTTATAGTGCTATCGTTCCGCTTTCAACACCCTGTGGAATTCTGGGGTTTGTAGTTTCCTGAGGCCAAAGAGCTCTGTGGTTGAGAATCCTAAATGCTCCTCCCTAAACTGCAAACCCCAGGATTCCATAGGAAGTTGAAAGTGGAATAATGGCACTATAACAATGTGGTGTGGAAATGGCCATAGTGCTATTATTCTGCTTTCAACCTCCTGTGGAATTCTGGGGTTTTTAGATTCTTGAGGCCAAAGAGCTCTCTGACTGAGAATCCTCCCTAAACTACAAACCCCAGGATTCCAGATAAGGTTGAAAGTGGAATAATCACGCTATAACAGCATAGTGCGGAAATAGCCCAAGATTAGATTCACCACCCCGCTGATACGGGAACCATCGACTGGCGCTGTGTGAGATCCAAAGAACTGCTGCCAGTCAGAGGAGAAAATGCAGGTGTAGATGAATATAGTGCTATGATTCCTCTTTAGCTGCCATGGCTGAATTCTATTGAATTCTGGGATTTGTAGTTTAGTAAAGCACTGGAGTGCTCTGGTTGAGAATTCTAAATTCCCGAAACTGCAAGTCCCAGGATTCCATAGGATGGATTCAAGGGAGTACTCATTTTACCGACCTGTGGAAGGATGGAAGGCTCAGTCAACCTGGAGCCCAGCAGGATCGAACTCACAACCTTGTGGCTTGCAGTACTGGCATTTAACCATTGCGCCGCCAGGGCAAATATATATATATATATATATATATTTTTAAATGCAGGGAAAGGCCAAATGAATGAATAAAAAATTGGGGATATAATAGCTTGAAAACTGGCCAGAACAGTAGATTCATGAGTTGCTAGAAACTCTGATTTTAAATAACTAATTGCAAATGTGCTACATTGCAATTCCTTTTTGTCTGAGAATTCTCATACCCAAGTATTAAATATTCCATGTTTTCAGATCAGAGAAATATAGTGATAGTAATTCATTGTTATAGCATTACGATCCCACTTTAACTGCCATGTCAACATCCTATGGAATCCTGGGATTTTCAGTTTAGAGAAGGATACAGTACTTAGAATTCTTAGCCAGAGAGCTCTCGTGCCTCAAGGATTCCTTAGGATCCACTTATGGAAATTAAAGTGGAATCAGAATGTTATAGTTATGTAGTGTGAAAGGGTTCTTGGTACAGACAATGCAGACATACATTTTATCTCTTTTTCTGGAGATCAATATCATTCTCTCAGTAGCTATTAGTTGTGATGGAACCTCTCAGTTTTATTTATTTTTATTTGTATCCCGCCTCTCCATATGGATCGAGGCGGCGAACAACTTACAAATAGCATGTATTTCGAAACATTTCTATACATGCCCCCAACAAGCTGGGTACTCATTTTACCGACCTGCGGAAGGATGGAAGGCTGAGTCAACCTTGGAGCCCGGCAGGATCGAACTCACAACCTTGTGGCTTGCAGTACTGGCATTTAACCACTGCACCACCACAGCTCAAAGGCAGTTCAAAGGCAGTATATGTTGAATACCAGTAATAAACAGAGACTAGTACCTTCATGCTATATTTGTGTTCTTTCTGGCAGAGCTTGCAAAATTTACCTTTTTGGACGACTACAAAAGAATTTTCCAGCCAGTACGGTCTCATACTGAATTAAATGGCTCATTGGTCCAACCTGGTCTTCATCTATTCTATCTTTCCTTCTCTTGTTTCAGATAAAAAGCTCTGTGTTAGCTGGGCATCTCCTTGTTTGGGCAGCAATCTTCCAAGCTGAGCAACAGTCTTGCAAGGGCAGTTAGGCTGGCTCTGATTCCTCTGCCATCAGAAAGAGACTGTTTTGTTTTGTTTGGCAATTAACTAGTTAATGAGGCTTTTAAGATATTAGTGTTGTAATATTTTAAAAAAGAAAAATAATAAATGTGAAATTGTTTTTAATCCAGCTGTGGTTTCATATTACAATTTTTTAAAATCCTCTTTCAGCATCATCATATTTTCTATTTTAAATGTTTTACCTTGTCCTGAGCTTCTTTGAGTCTCAGGTTTGGAAGAAAGATGAGATACCTATCAAATAAATAGATGAATAAAGCAATATTACATAAGATCCCAGATATAAGCATTGGAATGTTGGAAATGTACCCAAAATGAAATCCTGTTTTCCTTTTTTAAAGTGCTGTGGTTTCCATGCAACCTAAGCAAAGTCTGCATTTTGTGTGTGGCAGAACTCTATACATTTTTAATATCTGCAGGTGACAGCTAACAGAGGCCTTTATCTGTTTGTCAAGGCTAGGAGTTTGTTTGAGTCCAAGTCCTGGATTTCACTGGAGAGCAACATAACAAGACGTGATGTGCTTAAGCGCTAGAGGACATTTTCTTGTTGCTATTCCCCCCTCCCCCCATCAAACTTCACTTTATAAGAGAGGTGGTTAAGATCACACATCGATTTTTGTTTAGGACAAGTGTTTATTGATCTGTACCGGCCTCGTGATGAAAACCGGCAAATCTCTGAGAAGCTAAAGGTGCTCCAAGGTGCACTGTTGTCTCACACGTGCAGGGAAATGGCCTGTTTTGTAGAAGATGTGACATGAATTTAAGGAAATTTTGCTCTTGTCTATGAAAGCTCCTGCCACGGTGCACTGGTTAGGGTTGCATCCCTGCTAAGTTAAATGTTCAGGAGGCAGTCTGGAGAAAGGAAGAGCCACGCTTGAAGTTCCCTGCACAGTCATACAGGTGAGCTGCTGTTCAGTTTAAAAGGAAGGGGTGTGGGATGTAATGTGTGGCCCTGGTCTGTTGCTGCAGATGTGACTCCAGTTTCATGCACCGGGGTGGCCAACCTGCACTCCGTATGTCTTCCTCGGCTTAATTTCAAAAGCTCTCTTATAAGTCATCAGTTCAGACTTCTAACTAGAGCCATCAATTGATCTCTTCCTCCCTTGAAAGCTCAGAAAGTGAGCGAGAGGGTGGCGCAGAGAAGCAGGGAGAAAAGAACGGCACTCCGTCAAATGGAGAGAGAAACAGGGTGGCAGGAATTGAAAAGGGAGGAGAGAGAAGGGGGTGAAGGTAGAGAGAAGGGAGAATGAGTGAGAGAGAAAAATGAAGAGGAGGAGAGAGAAAGGGAATTGCACTGGGTCAGAGATTGAGGGAGAGAGAGGGAGAGGTTGAAAGAGAGAGAGAAGGGTGGCAGAAATAGAAAAAGGAAGATGGAAAAGGAGGGAACAACAAAAAAATCAGAGAGAAGGGATGCCAGGCTTTCTAAAAGATCATATTTTCCCCTATCAGCCCACCTGAGCTCTAATATGGGAGGAGGCCCTCCTGTCTGTTCCATCACCTTTACAGCCACTTTTGGTAGGACGTGGGAGAGACCTTTCTCCATGGCTGCTCCCAGAGTTTGGAAGTTAGGATGGCTCCTTCTTTCCTGTCTTTTTGGCAGTGAAGAACTTTTTATCCAAGCAAGCCTTTGGGAACTAATTATTTTACTGACTAGGTACTGGGGGATGATATGGGTGGTCAGTATAGGATTTACAAGTGACAGTTCTGGAACAAAGACATTTCAAAGGAAAACTAGAAACGGCTGAGCTACATTCACGAATTCCAATCCATTCACAGAGATATGAACAAAGATAATGGTTTCATGGAATGCTACATATATTGATACATAAGTACTCACAACTGTGTATATATCAAAAGAGATCTCCTCAAAGGTTTTTGACCCTAAAGGAACTGAAGCAGACTTATTGCTTTCATATGTTGATATTAACTGGCTGTTTTAAAGATCTAAAAGGCCTGTATCATTTCATGCAGACTTTTGAAGACTTATGGTGAGGGTCATGATTTGCAACTTTCTGGATCCTGTTGCATTCTATCCCACTCCCAGAACTATATCAATATGCTTAATAACCCGGGGCTTTAATATTTACCTGTCTGAAGAAGTGGATTGATATGCACAAAAGCTCATGCTAAAAAAATAAATCAATTAGTCTTAAAGATGCAGTTAGATTTCTTCCCCACTGCCTTTTTCCTTTTATTGGATCAGAACGAATCCTACAGATGTACAGTTTATAGCCACTCATGTCTGTCAAATAGCATTAAATCAGTCCAACAACACACTGAGATTTATTTCTATTGCTGAGTCCTGAGTATTGAAGAGGGACAAATCTGGTTTCTCCATGCTCCCCCCAGTAGCATTTTCTGCCCCCCTGTTCATTGTTAGCATTTTAGGTGTTACACTCTCGGATGCTTTAAATCCCATTTACAAACAAACGGTGGATTGTTAGCCATGAAGGAATGGAGATTACTGTGTGTGCTGGATGGGGTGGGTAGAATGTAATCCTGCTAACCTTTGCCACTGCAATATACATGCCTTTCCATGACTGCATTTATACAATTGCAGAGGCAGTTCTGTCCACTGAGTTGACCTCTTTAGTGCGTGCCTGGATGTCTTGATCAGGCCTGGGGCAAAAGCCCAAAGGGCAGCAAGGTGTACTCTCCAGGATTTCACAGATTAAAACCAAGACATGTGTTGCCAACCAACATCAGAGTGTGGTCTATATGGCAAAAGTTATGGATGAGGAAGAACACAGCAACTAAGAGAGGTTGCAGCAATGTGCAGCAGTTTGCTTTTGCCTGAGCCTACTGGAAAGGGCAAGACTCTGCCCCATCCTCTCCTCTCCCCACTGCTGAGTGCACACTATGTTTGCACTTTCAATTCAGTTTGCAGCAACTGAAGTAAGTTGAGGACAAAGGAGGAAAGTGGAAGGAAAGAGAAAAAAACATTTTAAAAGCACCTTAAAAAGTGAAAGAACATAGGATTAATTGGGATTGTTCCTGCAAAATCGGAATAGTTGGAGGATATGGCAAAGCCATCTAGAGGCTACAGCACTTGGGAGAATTCCAGGTAAAGCCAGCCAATCTAACAAGGTTCTCGAACCATGCTGAAGGTTTTTAGGCTCCAGTCATGCAGCTCTACACCTTTCCAGGAAGCCTCTATGGAACTGGATTTCTACTTGGAGCTTAGTTCTCTTCCATCTCTCCAACTCTTCATGTCATATGTGTAGTGTTACCATATGTCATTCCCTCCAATCTGGGCATCTAATTTAGATATTATGCAAATTATCCCAAATATGCAAAGTACTCTACGTTGCACTCTAATAATATACATTAGATGTATAATTTGTTGCATTTGCCCCGCTTCCACCACGTTTCAATTTTCATACCATTTCATTTTCAGTTACAACTGATCTGAATGAACTAAGGGTAGAGTAAGGCTCAAAGTGGTGGACATGGAAGAGGGAGACCCAAGTTCAGATCTCATGCAATTTATCTTGTGACCTTGGTCCACCACTGCTTGTCTTCTAGGTTTTTAATATGTGAGCAGGAGATCTTTTTATTGGGATTTTTTTAAAAAAAAAACTTTTGCAAGTTTTAAAATTGATTTTATACTGTTTTGATGGGATCATTTAAATTGTTTTTAAATTTTAGTGTAACCATTTTCAACTAATTTTTCAACAAACATTTTCAGCCACTTTTCTCACCTCTGGGAAAAAAGGAAAACCATAATGAAAGCAATAAATAAATAAATATAATAAATTCTCAGCAAACCTACATTAGAGGGTTGTTATGAGGACCAATAGGGAGAGGGAAACCATATAAGGTAGATATGTACATTGCTTTGGGCAAAAAAAAAAAAAAAAACCTTTACCATTTGTCATACATTTGTCATACATGGACACTTCCAATAGCTCAGTGTTGTTGCTTTTTTTGTTGTTTTGACCATTAATGCTTCATTGACAGCAAAAGCTACAGATCCATGAAAATACCACCGGAGTTTCCTGTGAGTAAAAACCACACCATTATGGTGAAGGGAATAGACACTTCCATTCTGAATGGAGCTTCTGCAGTGGACGTTTGGCCAAGGGCCTTGACGAAACTGTTGTTCGATAGTTCACTAAACCTAAACTTTGGCCCTGCTGATCTTTTGGACTTCATCTTCCAGAAGTAGTAATCAATATAACCAATGGGCAAGGATGCTGGATTTGAAGGTCAAACCCTCTGAACAGCCAAAGGCTGAGAACTCCTGTAGTAGACAAAATCCAAGAATCGATATTTTTTCATTTCCGTAGCTTGACATCTCTTTCCTCCTCTTTTGCCTTATTGAATTTATATCCCGTCTTCCTCCCAAAAGTGGGATTCAAGGCAACACATGAAATAGAGTTGCCTCAAATAAGGAACTATATTCCCCCCCCTTTCTTCTCACACACAGAGAAAACTATAAACAAGTGTGAAACAGAATATTAAAAACAAGTTGGGAGGAAATAATAATAATAATAATAATAATAATAATAATAATAATAATAATAATATCCCGCCTCTCCCCATGGATCGAGGTGGTACTACACAATACATTAAATACATTAAAAGCATTAAAACATAATGCACTAAGGGATATAATAAACAGGATTTTATGACTGGCCACCTGTTTGAAACAGTTTGCCAAAGGCTCTTACCTATCAACAAGTTTCTTATTTTATTTTGCAAACCTTCTGTCCTCAGCGTCCACCTCTCTCCTTCACATCTGGGTGGCTTTAAAAGGATGTGATGGGAAAAGTGCACATTAAGGACAATGCTTAGAGGTTGCCTTTCTTATCGTCTTCTTCTCATGCTATCATCCACTTGGTGGTGTAATATGCAAAGGAAAATGGACTTGTCATGTTCAGCATTTGGGCATTAATGAAATGTGGATTTCTATTTCAGATAACATAACTTCCTGGATTATTTAATAACACTGAAACTTGTTAAGAGCTCAGCTAAGCTGCTGGATTATTAAATAAAACAGGAAGACTTTTTTTTTCCAAACACTTTTTTTTTTTAAAAAAAGGTTCCTCTGTAGTTGTTTGCTTTGATTTTATCCCATGATAACATTGCTGAGGCTGATATTTCAGTTCATTATAGGAAAACATTGTTTGAAAATGCTGAAAGGAAAACTATATTCTCAAAAAAACAAAACAAAACCAGACACACACAAAATCCCTCAATATGAATCCTTTCTTTAATGCATTGCCTGCTTATAACGAAGAGTTCTGAAACTGAACTAAGAAGAGAGCAGCCAGTGTTCAAGACAAATTAGAAGAAACCGTACCTTCTTCCCAAGAAAAAAAAAATCCTTCTGCAAGCCAAAGCTTTGAAAGGTTAATCTTTATGCTACAGCTCCCAGCATTGCCAGAATTTTGGGAAGTATAGGCTCAAAAGTAACTTCTCCAAGCTCTGCTACAAACCATTAGTTTTGCAGCTTGTTCACATAGTTAAGAGTATGCTGCTACTAACAATACCAAGGTGGAGGATTCAGTCCCTAGATGGACTGGAACCTAAAAGTTCTCCTTTCAAGGAATAGGGAAAGTGTCCATAGGAAGCTGTTTACATTGAATCAGACTATTGGTCCATCTGGTACAGGACCAGCCATACTATTTGGCTGCAGCTCCCTAGGGTTTCAGATTGGAGCCTCTTGGTCCTATCTGGAGATGCTGTGATCTGCTGTACATACAGCATGTGCTCTACCATTCCATCCATCCATCCATCCATCCATCCATTCATTTATCCATCCATTATCCTTTAAGATCCCTGGTGGCACAGTGGTTAAATGTCGGTACTGCAGCCACAAAGTTTTGAGTTCAATCCTGCAGGGCTCCAGGTTTACTCAGCCTTCCATGCTTCCATAGGTCAGCAAAATGAGTACCCAAATTGTTGGGGTCAGTTAGCTTGCAACATTGTAAACTGCTTAGGGAATGCTTAGCACTGACAAGTAGTATAGAAATGTAACTGCTATTGCTATTACTTTTTAAATGCTGTATCCAGACTCTTCCCCAGACTGGGGCCATTTCCACACTGTACTGTTATAATGCTATTATTCCACTTTCAACATCCTATGGAATCAAAGGCCCCTTCCTAAACTGCAAATCCCAAGTTTCCATAGGATGTTGAAAGTGGAATAATAGCACTATAATAAGTATAGTGCAGAAATGGCCTGGGATTCAAGAAAACAATAGGTATTACTTGTGTGGACTCTGTATTTAACTCACCATCTGATCAAGTGAATGTTAAGAGCAATATACAACCCTATTTGTCAATACTTTTAAAAGGAGTTAGATTTACCAAGATAGACACTGATTTTATATATATATGAGAATGAATGAATGACTTATTAACTAAAATTGCAGGGTGGAAGGAAGGAGAAGAGGGAATTGAATGTTATGATATGTAATTGCAATATTACATTGCAATTACATTACAATATATTTGTAATGGGAAGAATGTAAATAAAAAAAGGGAAAAGGTAAGACCCAAGATGGTTTGCCATTGAGCTACATCTTTCCCCTAGTTGTCTATGGGACTTCTGAGTTCAAAGCAGGAGAACATTTATGCACCTTCAGATCTGTACTCCCCTCACAGATAGGAGCAACTTGCTATGCCCAAGGAATTCAGATAATTGCTCAGACATGCAAGTCCTCATCTGTAATCTGAAAGGTAAAGCTTAGCAAGACTAAATCATGTGATTTTCATGTAGCTAGTCTCTGACAGAGACCCAATGTGGTGTCTTGGTATGAATGTTGGGCAATGACTCTGGAGAGCAGAGTTTGAATCCTCACTCATCCATGCAAACCCAGTGGGTGACCTTGGGCATGCCACACACTCTCAACCCCAGAAAACTCTGCGATAGGTTCACGTTAGAGTGAAGGCACACAACAACAAGGCTCTGATGTTAGATATACAACTTGCTGTTTTTCCACCCCCTTTCCTGTTTAATGTGAAGGTCTTTAATTAGTCCTTTGGACAATTGTTCCCCAAGAAGGAATAGGCATTGCCTAATTTAAGAAAAACGTGGTTATTCTTCCTTGCTCTTCCAATACAATGAAAGGCTGCAACCCATCACAATTAATTCAAATATGATCTGGATATTGCATCATCCTTGTGGACTGGGAAATGGGAAGATATTGGCATGTAGGGAAAAATATGGTTCAGGCCTCTGTTTGTTATTGATCTGCATAAACCCAAAGGGATATCTATCAATAACTCAGGAATACCATCATTTTTCCAGTATGGAAACTGATCATGCAGTCTTTGGGGTTGGCTTTGGATCTGAGTGTCTGAGCTTTGGAAATTCATAGCTGAGATTGTAACATGTGGAAAGCTTCACTACAGTGTGAATTCCTCTGAACGGCAGTTGCTTTTAGAGGGATTAATCACGACAGATGCTACAGACACTGGAAATAGTTCTGAACACAGAGAGAGAGAGACAGAGAGAGAGGGAGGAAGGGAGAGAGATTGATTACTTTAAACTGTTGTCCACTTTTAAAAATGCATGTACATAGAGATTCATGAAAATTCAGGGATGCGATATGTTGTATAGCAAACTTTTCCTCCTCCGTTTCCTTCCCCTGCTCTAAATACCATAAATAAGAATTGCAGTTGTGCAGTCTGCAAGGAGACTTGCCCTCAGGGGTCTATAATCTATCATCTAAAATTTGATATGGGGAGAGGAGAAATGATGACAGGGTAACTGGTCGATTGCTCTGTGAGAGCAGATAGCATCTGTGTGGGAGAAAGACCTGGGGCCATTTCTGCACTAGACTGTTGTAGTGCTATTATTCCACTTTCAACATCCTATGGAATCCTGGAATTCAAAGGCTCCTCCCTGAACTGCAAACCCCAGGATTCCATAGGATGTTGAAAGTGGAATAATAGCACTATAACAGTCTAGTGCAGAAATGGCCAGGGCTTCCACAGGCATTCTGGGAGACAGCTCCTGGCATAAAAAGAAAGAAAGGTGAAACGAGAGAGCCATGGGCTTAGTAGCAGCTGGTGGGGTACTGAATCCACTCTGCATTAGAATTCTGGCCCTGCACAAAATTTTCCTTCAGCCAAGTGTCTATCACTGAAGAAAAAGAGGGAGAGATGGAGAGAGGCTGAAAATAATGTATACTTCTAACTCTTACATTTGTGTTTGTGTTCCCTTAGTCACTTCGCCTCCTCCAATTTAGGTGTCTTTGGATACCTAAATTGTACAGTTGGCTCTCTACATTTGCTAGGGTTACGGGCACAGGACCCACACAGAAGTAGAAAAGTAGAAAAACTTTGTCTGTGTGTCTATGGGAAGGTGGTGGAATCATGGTGGGAAAAGTGGGCATCCAGGGTTGGCCTGGTGGTCCTGTACTTCCTCTCTCTTGCCCATTTCCTTCCTTGGGGGAAGGTTGGGGGGCGTTGGGGCTGCAGTCTGTTCTTAGCTGGCTAGTCAGTGGCTGCTGGTAATGGTCGAGAAGGACCGCAAGTAGGTTTTTAAAGAGCTGTATGGCCTGATAGGGGCCATTGAGAGGGAAGGTTCCCCCAGAAAAAAAATACTTGGGGAGGGGGCAGAAGTTGAAGAAACTCACAAATAAGCAAATCCATGAAAGTCAAACCCACAGATGTGGAGGGCTGACTGCATTTCCAAATGCTCAACTGAAGTTTTAAGTTACTGCAGTGCTAGAAGTTTGGGAGTGGAAGAGAAATTTCATTGGCAGAGAATTCTTATTGGGTGCTAATCTGCTCATTTTGCCCCCTCCCCATAGTTATACCCTTACATGTTGGCCACCCTGGCTGGCGACAGTCCATCACCTGGTGAATCCACAGTTCAGGATTGTATTCTGGATCCCATATAAATTCTACAAGTAGTCTCTTTAGTACCCTGCAAAGTGCTTCTTCTTTCTGCCTATCTGTTATTTCTCTATTTATAGTTCCAACAAATAATGCTTAGCTCTTTTTACAGTCAGCATTTGCATTGCTGGGAATTCATCTTCTATTTGTTACTTACTGTGACCCTTAGAGCATTTTAAAAATAACTGTATTCAAGGATTAAGCTCTTCTCCACTGTAGGAATTAAAGTATACTTTACCACCTCTATCCCCACCCCCTAGTTCCATATATAATCCTGAGTTTAGCAGTATTAAAATACCTTGGTGGGTTATTGAAAACCCTTAACCATTTAAACCAGGCTCTGTTGCAAAACATCTAACCATCTCAGTGTGTGTATATATAATTTATTTTATACAATGATATATATTTTTAAAAAAATTAAGGAATCTTGCTTTCTGTTCCCTGGAAGTCCTATACAGACCTTTTCTAATTTTCAACTTCTTACCATCCCAACTCTAACAGCACAGTTCAAACCTCATCAAATCATTCTCACAGTCGTGAAACCTAGGGTTTGCAAATCACGATGACCTAAAATTGATTGGGAATAGGATAAATTACATTCTTTTCTTCACAGAAAATTGGCATCTTTGAAGCACTTCTACCAAGAGGCAGGAAACATTATTTTGGACTTCACCTTCCAGACAATTCTAGTCAGGTTGGTCAATGACCATGGGAATTCTGGGAGTAATATTAGGAGGCGGGGGGAAACTTTTCCAAACTCCACTTCTGCCCTTAATATTTGTTATTTGGCCAGTTCCATAGGATAGAATTTGTATTTGCTACTTTCTCATTCTGGCCACAATTCCTGCCTTATGTTTATTGAATGCGTATCTATGGTGCTTCTCCTCCATCATCTGTGCAAAGCAGGTTCTTGGCTCTGGCATCAACCCCCACAACCATTTGGTGGCCAACAGAGGATGGGGCATCTGTGCAGGAAAAGAGAAGACTTAGCTGAGAGGGGCCAGCATTATGTAGTGGTTTCAGTGTTGGAGTATGACTCCAGGAGATCAGGATCCAAATTCCTTATCAGCCATGGAAACCCACCGGATAACCTTGGGCAAGTCACACTCTCTCAGACTCAGAGGAAAGCAAAGGCAAACCCTCTCTGAACAAATCTTGATAGGGTTGCCTTAGGGTTGCCATAAGTTGGAAATGATTCAGAGGCACACAACACAATTGACCTGGGAGAAAAGAGCAGTCATCATCCAGATGTCAACATTTTTAGCAAATACGTGGGTTGCTTCTCACTCTCTCTTCTGATGGTGCTGTAGAAATTTCAAAAGTAGCCTGTGTAGAGGGTGTTTTCTTTGGAAACAAGTTCCCTAGAGATCTACCCTAGAATAGGGATGTAAGGTGTGGTATCAATTTTTCCTCTCGTGGATTAAACCATATGTTTACTTTTTCTGACCTTTTTCTTCTGATAGTCTTCCTAAAATGATATATGCACTTCCTCTAAATCCAGTGGCAATTCTTCTTCTTCCTTGTCCATCCCCTGATCCAAACTCATCCACCCATGTCCCAAACTTTACAGGCAATGTCAAATCAATTTTTGAATAAATCTTGAAGAGAAAACCCTATGATAGGTTTGTCTTCCAGCCTCCATAAGTCAGAAATGACTTGTAGGGCCAAAACAGCAAACAACAACTGTGCTTTGATTAGACTTCATCTGGAATATGGTATCCAGTTCTGGGCACCTCGTTTCAAGAAGGATATCAACGAGCTTGAAGTGTCCAGAGGAGGGCGACCAAAATGGTGAAGGGTCTGGAAGCCCAGAAACCCTCTAAGGAGTGGCTGAGGGAGCTGGGGATGTTTAGTCTGCAGAAGGGAAGGTTAAGAGGGGACATGGGCAGCCATGTTTCAATATTTGAAGAGATGTCATGTCGAGGAGGGAGTGGGCTTGTTTTCCGCTGCTTCAGAGCCTAGAACAAGGAGCAATGGATTGAAACTGCAGGAAAAGAGATTCCACTTAAACCTTAGGAAGAACTTCCTGATGGTCAGAGCTGTTTGGCAGTGGAATATGCTGCCTCGGAGTGTGGTGGAGTCTCCTTCCTTGGAGGTTTTTAAGCAGAGGCTGGATGCCCATCTGTTGGGAGTGCTTTGATTTGGTTTCCTGCGTGGCAGAATGGGGTTGGACCGGATGGTCCCTGGGGTCTCTTCCAACTCTACAAATCTATTATTCTACGATTTCAGTGTGCTCTGGGGCAGTTTGGCAGTGCCTTGGGTGACTTGGGCCCTGTTTTCTCTATTTTTTTTTTAAATATAACATTGGGATCTGAGGGGTTTGGGGGTGTCCTGGAAAGGGTTGGGGCCCTCAGAAAAAAATAAAGTGTGACCCCATGCCTCCCACAGGCCACACTTTGGTCTCCCCTGTCTGTCACCATGGTGAAGAGAGAAGTCAGTATCTCCAGCCTGTTTGACAAAGCTGTTGTCATAACATGATCGTTCACAGTCTGGGGGTGGGGGAGCACAGAGGGAAAGATCATTACAAACACTACACTCCAGCAAAGTATTCGCTGACAGTCTGAGAGCTTAGTTGTGTTGATTTCTTGGACTAGGAGAGCAGCCCAGAGCAGGCGAGGGCAGAGAGAGGCAGCTTTGCTGGCGAGGGCAAGATCAGAAGAGTGCAAGAAATGAAAGCAATGGGAAGAGAGGAAAATGAGAGAAGAAATGTCTTCAGCACCTCCTCATAATGATAGCTACTCCACACTTAATATTTCCCCTCCTCGCAGTCTTTGACACTGAAAAGAGCAGACCTTTTTTTTTTCCCCTACCCCTAAGCGTATGGGAATTCTGCTTTTGTCTGTTGAAGGGGTAAAGAAAGCTTCAGACTGAGAACTTAATGCACACAAAATTGTGTTTTATTCCACGATAATCACAGTTTGGAGTACTACGAGTGGCCAATAATCATGTTGGCTGGAGGGAAGGCATGCTAGGAGAGTAGTGTAAAATATAACTATTTATATACTTTTTAAAGCTTCTATCAGTTTTTCCTTCCAGAATTGGAATCAAGGGGGCTCACATGAAGCAAAACAAATACAAATTAAAACCAAGTACCAATAATGATGTGCAAAAGCTTATCGGGTTAAAACACAATTAAACCAACAATAGTATTAAAAGATGGTTGAATGAATAAGACATTAAGAGCACACTGTTAAAAAAAGAGAGTGACAGCCAGTGTGGTGTAGTGGTTTGAGCTCTGGACTGTAATCTTGGGGACTCGGGTTCGATTTCCTGCTCAGCCGTGGAAACCCACGGGATGACCGTGGGTGCTTCACACACTCTCAGCCCCAGAAAATCCTATGATGGGTTTTCCTTAGGGTCGCCACAAGTTGGAAATGACTTGAAGGGACACAATAACAACAACATCAACAAAAGAGTAGCATCATTTTCCCTGCAAAGCCCTTTCTTCTGCAGCCAGTCTATTGCTGCAGAAAGCTTGTTGGAATAAAAATGTCTTTGCCTGCTGGAGTGGAAGGACAAGAGGGAAGGGGTTGGGTTGGATCAGGCTAGCCTCCCTTGGCAGGAAATTCCACAGTCTGGAGGCAGCTGCTGAGAAGACCACTTTTTCCAGGTCTGCAATGTCCTTTATTGTCCTTTGCTGTATTCAAGGGATCTTGTAGAACCTTTGAGACTAACTGAAAGAAAGTAGTTTGCAGCGTAGTGAATCTTTGACTGGATCTGCTTCCTCAATCTACAAAAAGTCCCCTTTGTATGCTGATACAGGCAAACATGGCTATGTCTTTGAATGTCCTTTGCTGCATGCATGTTGGAATCTCAGTGTCAGTCTTTAAAGACAACTGCAGTGCCAAAGCCAGTCGCCATGGGGAGGCTTTTCCACCTTTGGGAAGGTTGGGATGATGCTTATTTCCCAGTATGATGTGCTCATTGTGTTGCACATGCATTTTCCCAGCTCCAGAAATGAATATCACTCACTCCATGGATTTCTTTCCTTCCTCCTCTGTGGAGGTATAAAGTCAACACAAAGCTTTAGGTATGGTGGATAATGCTTCTCACTGAAGTTCATGCCACAGAATGGCCATGCCTAGACTGGCTGGTTTAACAGGATATAGGACGGCCAGGATCAAAGCTCCTACAAGTCAAGTTCTGAGACTCTATGTGCATGTGTGTGTGCGTGTGCGTGCGTGCATTAGTGAGTGAGAAAGAGAGAGGTGACTGTAAGTCCAAGTGGGCGAAAAGCAGGTGCACAATCCAAAACAGGCAGTGGCTAAGCTTTCTTTCAAATTCCTGTGGATCATGTATCTATGTCCAATCTGTGCTTGCACTTAATGGATCTTGATGGAGCAATTAACCTTGTAATGCACTAAACAGTTGTTTCTTTATAGGAATTAATTGCATTTGATTTGGGGAACAGTAGTCTAAAATCTTGGAACTTTCTGCATTAGTTTTGAAATGCATGACATGTTGAAGCTTGAAGAATTGTTCCTGGACAGTAGGGGTGGGAAATAACGGACTCTGGGACCAAATCTGTTCCTGTGGGGTTCCCTGTATGTCTCTACCCCTTTCCTCATGACAAACTTCCCAGCTTTTGTCTATTCTCCTCTCCTCGATATGAATAGTTGAAATGCCTCTCTTTGGGCTTTGTTTATAAAATATGCTTCTATGTTGGGCTTCATCAATTTACTGCTGGTGCTGCTCGCCACTGGAATCTAGTCTTCTGCAACATCAATGAAATGGAATTTGTTCCTTGGGTTGCCCACCCAAGGCTTTGATGGTGGTATTAAGACATGGGCTCTGGACGTAACTTGACATAAACTTGCTTCTAATTACCTCCAGGCTTCAAGTTACCTCCAGATCCCCAATCCTCATGACGTTCATCTGTTGAACATGTTGTGAAATATTCATCATATTGTAATAACAGCCTTTAGAAGGACCGGTGTGTTTATCCTGTGTTTGTTAGCACCCTGTTGTTAGCACACTACCCACATGTAAGTTCCCTTGTGCAAGCAGTTGTACTTTGTCTGGCCATAGTCAAGCAACCATATTCAGTTCACAACTGCTTAAGTGGAGTTCTGCTGGTGGAACCATTGCTTATAAGAATATGCCTTCTTGGATGGTGTGTAACTTCTCACCAGTGCCTTCAATGTATGACTTGATACTGTCATGCCCCAGTCCCAGGACTCAGGTGCAAACACAGATGGGACTATCCCAAACGGTCACAACACAGAGACATGAACAGGACAATATTTATGGCAGCCAGAGTAGATGGAAAAGGGAGAGCCCATAAGACTTAGTGCATTTATATAGAGCAGGTACTTTAATTAGGGGAAGGCTGCTGGTTGATAAATACAAGGGATAGCATGGGGAGAAATCTGTTGGAGGCAACTGCTATCACTGGTAGAAGCAACTCCTCTGACTCTCAGCTCTCTAACTTGTGTTCCTGGGAAACCTTGACCCTCACTTTGTGTGCTGACTTTGGATACTCCCTTTGGACTGTCACTCAGAATGTATTTCTTGGACTGCCGAAACAATAAGCAGTAACTGACTGATGAACTGTAGTGAACTTTGTCAGTTGGCTGCTTCCTCAGAGTCTATTGGAATTGCTGGGAAACTTGTCTGGCTGCCTGCACATGACATATTCATTGGGATCACAGAAAAAGCAGGCACATGTGCAGAGACACCATCAGGAAAGGAGATTCCAGGAAAGGAGATCCCACCTGGACCTCAGGAAGAACTTCCTGACGGTCAGGGCTGTCCAGCAGTGGAATATGCTGCCTCGGAGTGTAGTGGAGTCTCCTTCCTTGGAGGTTTTTAAGGAGAGGCTAGATGGCCATCTATCGGGAGTGCTTTGAGGGTGTTCCTGCATGGCAGGGGGTTGGACTAGATGGCCCCTGGGGTCTCTTCCAACTCTAGATTTCTATGATTCTATGATTCTATGCTGCTGCTTCTGCTATCATCCCACCTGTTTTCCGAGTCATGCACTCAAGGCAGCTTACAAAGGTTAATTACATCACTGTAGATTTACACGACTCAAGCACAATATAGGATCTCAACTGACATTTTAAAAACTCATAAATTGCCCTTTAGACACCATGGGTCCCAGAACAGTATATGTGTGTAAAAAGATAATGTCTGGAACTCAGCAGGGGATTTAAGTCTTTGAAGGTGTGCTTACCTTTGTCAGAAACAGAACTAAGCAGTTTTGCAACACCTGCATTCACCTAGGGGCTGCTGTGACATTATTATGCTTAGGTATCCCTTGCACTGGGGGACTGACTGATGTGCCAGGGCCCAATGCTCAATGGACAGCAGTGTGCATGGGGGCATTCCCCAGTGTGCATCTGGACACCAGCCAGGAAGTGCTAGAGGATTGCAGCAGCACCTGATGTGCATCAGAAGTGCCTGATTTGTAGTGGCTTGAGCTTTGGAATGGCTATGGAGACCAGGATTTGAATTCCTGTTCAGCCATGGAACCTCACTGGCTGACCTTGGGCAAATCACACACTCTCTGCCTCAGAGGAAGGCAAAGACAAACCCTTTCTGAACAAATCCTGCCAAGAAACCTCCATCATTGGTTCCTCTTAGGGTTGTCATAAGTCAGAAATGACAACAAGGCAAGATTCATAAAGAAGGAGGGGAAGTGTATGCAGTAGTACCTAATAACCTAGTGTGCAACTTGACAGACAATGTGATTCTAAGTGGTAACACCAAAAAGACAAGGAACAAAGGACTCAGTAAATGGGCTGACAGTTTTAAACAACAGCCCTATGGCACCCGAATCAGTTTTATTATCACCTCTTTTTAACTGCCTCATAATTTCAACAGTTCGTTATGGCTGTTTTGAGAACTGTGACAACCTTACTCCCACTTGCCAAAATCCATTACTTCAGGCAGTTGCTTCACTCTGCTTAATGGTAGGGCTGGCCTTGTACAAACTATGCAAGCAAAATACATTTATTCAAAAGTCCCACTGAATCCAGTGCTACACTTAAGCTTGCCAGCTCTATGAAATGCCCCAGCTTTATGGTTAGGAACCATTTCCTTTCTGTGCTGACATTTTTTTCCCCAACCAGCACTTTCTAGGACCCCAGTAGCAAAGACTGGCAGTATCAATAATATGTAATTCCGTCTTTTTAATTCTTCTCTCTCCCTAGAAATGTTCAACACCACTCAGGGAAAAAAACAACAAACGTATTTAATGTAGTTGCAGATCTGAGCATTTCTCTCTCGAGCTCTCTTTTTGATTTCTTCTTCTCATTCTTCTTCTATAAAGAAAAAAAGAAAACCCAAACACCCTCATCAGCTATAGAATCCTGATGTTGCAAGGGCAGTGTTCTAGACCATTTCCACCCTATTCTCTTATAGTGCTATTATTTCACTTTCAACCTTCTATGGAATCCTGGGTTTTGTGGTTTAGAGAGAGCATTTAGAATTCTCAGCTGGAGAGCTCTTTGGCCTCAGTAAACTACAAACCCCAGAATTCCACAGGATGTTGAAAGTGGAATTATAGCACTATAACAGTGTAGTGCGGAAAGGGCCTTTGAATTATTTGAAAAGGAGACCATTGCAATTCGGGACAGGGGGAAGGGTTCTTTATTCCACACCATCTCCATGGTTGGCCTTCCCCAGCACCTTTTCACACATCTCCCTTGCCCCCACGCCTTCGTGTTCCACATGTGGCGTGCATGGTGTTTCTGGCTGCCTCTGTGTGTACGGTGTGTGTACAGGTGCGCGCCACCTTAAACATTTTATTTTAAACGCACGGATTCTGTAAATAGGGAGCGCCGTTCCTCTCTGATAGAAAAAAAAAAGCTTTAGAAAAATCCAAATGAAGTGTTTAATTATATAATTACCAAACAGACCGCCTCGGGTTAAATTCATTAGCGTTTTACCGGATTGCTTTCACAGTGGCTCCCGAGTTCCTCATTTGCTTCTGGTAATGGAAACTTGTAGAAGCAGATTGCGCCAATCAAGCACCCCTCCCCTTTCCCTTTTTTTTTTTTTTTTGGCCTTTTTTTGGCGATTGCCTAGGTGTTCTTGTGACTTTTCTCTCTCTCTCTCTCTCTCTCTCTCTCTCTTTTTTTTTGAGGGTGACACATGAAAGACAAAACTCCAAATCAACAAACCTGCCAGCCGGCCATTGTTGGCCTTTGAAGAAACTGTTTCAATCACTTTGCGTTGTCTTTATGTCAGTTTGCCAGATGGCTTGGGTCTTTTTTCTGAGGTCCTGTACCAACGGGGCTTACAGAGCACTGTTAAAGCTTCAAAGCCGCTTTTTAATCTTCGTGAACATCACAGGGGCTGCGAAAGTGACTTGGGCTCCCTGAAGTCTCTCCTACAAAAGAGGCCAAGCAGGCCTGGAAATGAAAGCCAGATAAAGGGATTGCCGGAATAAGAAACAGAGGGAAAAGAGCAGTAGTTAGTCTTTCTTGTAGCGTTTCAAAAGAAATTCTAAGACAAATTATGGCTCTGGGTGTTTTTTTCCCCCTGCTTCTTCTTCGTCTTCTTCTCCTCCTCCTCCTCAAAAAAGGACTGATGCAGGGGAGAGATGTTGAGAGAGAATATTTTGACCCAAAGAACCCTTAACCTTGTGGGAAGAAAAAGAACTAAAAACAATAAACCACTTCTCTCTTAAACATCTTAAGAAAAATGTTCCTTGCATAATTACCAACAAGACTCCGAAGCAAGGAAAGATAGGGTTTTGTTCTCCTCTTACCTTGCCAGCAGCAGTGTTAATAATGAGGTCTCGATTTTGATTTGGGGGGATGTTGTGGGTTTTTAAAAGACACCTCTTTCCTTAGCCTGTCTGCCTTGCCACACCGAAGCATGTTGCCCTCAGATATTGCTGACATTTGATGATGGTGGTGTTTATTTGAAGCGGCACTGGATCTGAAGAAGTACACCTTTCTTCTGTAGACGAAGAGCTGCCTGTTTATGCCTCCTTGAAAAACGTTAGTTCATCTTCTGTGCACAAGTTAGGACTTCCTCCCTGCCGAGTCCATAAAAATTCCTCCTATGTTGAAGTGTAGTGGACCTCATTTAATGGTAGGCTGTAGGCAGGAAATCAGAAGAGGACTAAGACCTGGGAGGAAGTGGATGAGGTTCTCAAGTGTAAGAAGAGAATATTGGATACCAAAATCAGAAAGCTAGGAGGAAGAGAATCAATTCACTTGAAATGTGATGCTGGAGGAGAGTTCTCTGCATTCCATGGGCTGTCGAAAAGGACTAATAGCTGGGTCCTAGAGCAAATCAAGTCTGAGCTCTTCTCTAGGAGTCAAAAGAAGTGAACTGAGGCTATTATACTTTGGACACATAGCGAGATGATATGACTTATGGGGAAAAGATGGTAATGCACAGCAAAGTTGAAAGTGGTAGCGAAAGAGGCAGATTACATTACAGATGGATTCACTCAGTCAGGAATACCACAGCCCTGACTTAGCAAGACCTGAGCAGAACTTTTAAAAACAGAGCCTATTGGAAGGGTTTATTCATAAGATTGCCTTAAGTCAAAGCAACCTTGGTGGTATATAACTAGAAGAAGGACAACAGTGACAACTGACTGACAACTCTGTATGGGCTTAGTGCGTTGGTTATGTGCACCTGAGATCCATCACTCTTTGGAAGCTTCTTGAACATGAGATGACTCACTGAGCACCAGATCTTACACCATCCTAGTGCTCTGCTGCTCTCTTTCCACCCTTTCCCCTTCTACCCCACGACAACCAACCTTTTCCATGGTACAGTATGCCCCCACATACTCACTGGAAATATGAGAGGATGGCATCTTTCCTGCACCCCCCCAGGAGTGGAACCACAATCAGACACTGTCTGGGCAGTTCCCACTCTCCCCTAACTGTGGGAATGTGCTCCAGTATGTAAAATGTCCATAAGCTGGAGGAGGCAGTCATTGTGCAAGCAGGTGTGGAATGCCACCTTCCACAGTGCCCTAAAAGTGCTTACGCAGCCTCAATAGATTTCTTTAATGCCACCAACAGGATTCCAGACATTAAGTATACCAGAGCTCTACTCTCTGCACTGGCTTCCCATGGCCTTCTTGCCACCAATGAGAAGTGTTAGCTCTGGCCAGTGGTTGCCAAAGTTTTAGTCTTTTGATGATGTTGGACTTTTAACTCCCAGAGGTACTAGCCTTGTATGGTTGGGGAAAAGGAATTCTGGGAACTGTAGTCCAATAACATCTGGGATCTGAGTATGAGGCTGAATGTTTGAGGGTGGAATGTTAGCTCTCTTTCCTGTCACCACAAGTGTTGTAGGTCCAGCCTGAGCATATCATTGATTAGCAGGGCCTATTAACATTATCTACGGCTATCCTGAGCCTGTCTTCTTTATTTTGCTTGGTCTCCAAAGTAGTTGTACTGGGTAGGAGGAGGATTTTCCCAGAAATAATATCTAATTGAGAGTAATTGCTGTTTCAAAGTATCAAGAGGTTGCCTCAGTGGCTCCCATATCTGTGAATTCTGGTTTTAAGTATGAAATTTAAAAGAGCTATCCAAAGTACTGAACCTTTTTTGGAGACTGTGTTTAGTACCCTGGATGGATGCTTTGTAACCCTGGCCGAATGGACTCATCACTCCACTAACTTCAGAACTACCAGCCACCTCTGGGTAATTTAATCTTCAATGAGCAATTAAAATATGTTGGCTTTACAGGGGACCTCCTCCTTATGGAGCTAGAAATGGTGAGGAATAATTTGTTGATACAGATCATCACAATTGAATGTGTTTTGGACTCTCCTTGGGATAGTTGTGGATAGCTGTATTTCAAAATTAACCACTGTACCACTGGTCATCACTGAATCCCACTGAGAGGTGGGGTTTCTACTCAAGAAGAGGGGCCTCCTATCAATCTGCAATAACCTAGACTAGACCACATGCTATGAGCACAAAACATGAAGTAGGAATACATTCAGAGTCAATCATTCATGACTCATGGACAGAATATATGCATAACTGTAGCAAAATCACATGGAATTAAACATTTGAAAATTGGTACCTTATTCTTTAGAGTAGGGATGGAAAGCATGCAGACTTCCAATTATTATTGAGTTGCAACTCCTAGCATCCTAAACATGGATGGTGTTGGTAAGAACCATGGGTCTGACCTGTAGGACAACAATGTTTTAAGGGTTGCATTTTTAACCCCCCCTGCTTTTAAAGAACAGACTAAACAAATGTACCCAATTTTACAAACGGAGTATATGAATGAGTGAAAGCAAGAACGGTATAGAGTTTTGAGCATTTTGTCTATGACTTTGGAGACCAGGGTTCAAATCTGCACTTGGTCATGGAAACCAGCTGGGTGATCTTGGACAAGTCACACTCTCTCAGCCCCAGAGGAAGGCAAACACCCTCCAAACAAACCTTGCCAAGAAAATCCCATGATAGGGTTTGCCTTAGGGTCATAATAAGCTGGCTTGAAGCCACACAGCAACAGTACAAATGAGATTTTTTTCCTCAATATTTTTACAATATAGGATAAAGGGGAAAAGATGGGATGATGGATGATGATGATGATGATGATGATGGTGATGATAGCAACATAGTCTGGGAGTTCTTTTAATCTATCCTCACTTCTTAAATTCATCCCTGCATTTATCAAAAAGAACCGTTCAATGTTCAGGGGGTGGTTTGGCTGTTTAAAATTTTAGTTATTAAGATCATTTGTTCTGATCAGCGCTAGTGATACCAAGTGGTACACATAAATGATGTTTAAAATCTGTATTTTATATTTTGCATCATTTTCATGCTTAATTGTTTATGTTGCATATTTTGCTAAGGCCTTTGTCTAAAAAGCAATAAGAAATTACTGACTGGCTCAGAAAGGCCTGTGCTTTGAGCTTTGTGCATCTCATTGACTCTATCACAATCCCTAAGATCAACTAGCAGCTGGATCCTATAAACTGTTATTTGGAAATAAGCCCCACTGAGTCCAGTCCTGAGCTCAGGGCTGCAGCATTGCTGTATTCTATACAAATTGTTCAAAAAACAAAGACAAATGGAGAACTCTGAGTGGTCATGGCTAGGTGATTTTAGAAGTGGTATTCCAAATAATAACTTTTCCAAACTGTAGATGCTGGTGAAGTCATAACCCTTTACTTTTCAAAAGCAGATGAAGCCCTTCTTCTTTACTTCTTCTGTTTATGCTCACCTGCTTTATTTTATTTGCCTTGACCACTCATGTTGCTGTGAGAAGCAGCATGCTGTAGTGGTTTGAGAATTGGGCCATGGGTTCTCATCCCTGCTCAGCCAAATCTCAGTTCCTACTTGTCTCATATTAGTGGGTAAGTTGCAGTTTGTGTAGCCGGAAAAGTGTGGACAGGATCCTTGGAGAAGTGAGGGCCATCATATGTACGCTGGACCCTTGTCCATCCTGGCTTATACAAGTTGCCAGAGGAGGATTGGGTGCATGAATAACGGGAGTAACAAATGTTTCATTGTAGCTAGAGTTCCATCTCCTTTAAAAGAAGCTGTGGTGAGGCACCTACTAGTGGTGTAGCAAGAACTTTTGCCACCCAGGGTAAAAGAACCCCTTCTCCCCCATGTGTGTCCCTTTCCTGGACTTGGGGGCCTCCCTCTGCTCAGCAAGCCCTGACATACTCTTGCCTTCCCAGGACACCTGAGCTGCGGGCCCCTGTATGGCTTCTGGTCATTCCAGGTCGGAAGATGGGCAGCTGCCTGGGCAGATTGACCAGGGGCTTGGGGTACCTGTAGATGGCCACTGGGTTAAAATACTTCCATGCCATGGCAGTGGCAGCAGCAGCCAATCCATTCAGCTGGGACAAGACCGGTGAGGAGGTTGCTGGTAGCAGTGGTGGCAGAAGTGGTGGCCTTGGGTCAGCCGAGGATGTCACTGATGCTATGTGGGGTGCTGAGCAGGAGCTGGGTCTTCAGGCTGCCGAGAGTGCTGAGCCCCTTGAAGCTGGTGGGGCTCTGGAGGAAATGGGGAAGAAGGAGGTCTTAATCTTGGTCATGTTGTGGAGGGCCATTGGCACCCCTCAAAATGTGCTGTCTGAGGTGGACCACTCTCCCCACCCCATTCCCCACCCCACCCCAGCTACACCACTGACTACTAAAGGAACCTTCCCTGGACCCGACTACACCAGTAACTCCAAGCCATTGTCCTTTTCTGGGCAAAGTTCTGAACGTGCGGTGGTCTCCTGGGGTTAGGGAGTCCTGGATGAAACAGATTATCTAGATACATTTCAGACTGGCTTCAAGTCCAGCTATGGGACAGACAGCTTTGGTCAGCTTGTGGAACTGCATAGTGAGTCCTGCTGGATCTGCAGGATCTTTCAGTGGCTTTCAATGCAACCCACCATGGCATCCTTCTGAGCTGTTTCTCAAGGATGGGACGGAGCACTCTTCTACATGGGTTCCAGTCCGTTTTGGAGGGGAAAACTCAGAAGATGCTACTGGGGGATTCTTGTTTGACCCCATACCCATTGGCCTGTGGACAGGGCTCAGTTTTTCCCTCCATGCTATTCATCTACACAAAGTGAGAGGTTATCCAGAATTTTGAGGTTGGATGTCACCAGTGTGCTGATGACACCCAGCATTATGTCTCTTTTTCATCCAACTCCAAGGAAGCTATTTATGCATTAAATCAGTTTCTGCTTTTGGTAATGGACTGGATGAGAACAAACAAATTGAAAGTTAATCCAGGCAAAACAGAGGCACTCCTGGTCAGTTGAAAGGCAGATAGAGAATAGGGATTCAGCCTGTGTTGGATGAGGTTACACTCTCCCTGAACTCTCAGGTTTGTAGCTTGGGTGTGCTCCTGGACTCAGATCTGAGCCTGGATTTGCGCAGTTAAAAGTGGTGCACCAGCTGCACCCATTCCTTGGGACATCGGATCTGGCTACAGTGACACATGGCTTGATTACATCCCATTTGGATTACTGTAATGCACTGTACATGTAGCTGCCTGTGGAATCTGCTCAGAAATTATAGCAGGTCCTAAATGTTGCAGCCAGATTGCTGACTCGGGCAGGTTATAGAGGTCATATAATTCTCCCTGCTGAAACAGCATCACTGTCTGCCGATCTATTTCCAGGCAGAATTTGGAGCACTGGTTATGACCTTTAAAGCCCTACACAGGTTGGATTAGGACTGTTAGAAAAATCTTATCTACCTATAGGAACCTGAGTTCTACTGGGGGAGGATTTCTCTTGATCTCACAACCATTACAGGTGTGTGGTGGGAACACAGGAGTGTTTTCAGTGGTTCCTCTCAAGTTGTAGAATTCCCTTCCTCAGGAGGTCTAATTGGCTCCCTCCTTGCTGCATTTTGGCCAGCAGGTAAAAGCATTTTTATTTAAGGAGGCATTTGGTTTTTGATATGTTGCAGCAAATGGAGTTTTTAATGGGAGGTGCTGTTTCTACTTTATTATGCTTTATACAAGTTTTTAAAATTGCCTTAACTTGCCTTTGAACTTTGTGGTTTCTTTTAAATAGAATTTTGATTTAATGATGCCTTAACTTTTGTATGAAGACCTTTTTAGTTCTATTGTGTTTTTAAAAGGATGTACATCCCTTCGATTCTGTACTGGGAGAAAGGCAGGATATAAATTAAATGAAGAATGAATGAAGGAAAGGGAATGAAGAGGCTAATTGACTTCTGGAAGAAGAAGGAAGTGACCTCAACATGCAAGAAGGAAGCAAAAGGCTTGCATACATAGACCAAAGAAAGATATAGGGTGGTGACACAAAGGGCAGGTGATATCTAGACTTTCTTGCTCACTAATCCTTTTATACAAGCACTGATGCCTGTTTGCTTTCAGCAACCAGAAAGCAAATGGAATGATCCTGGCACAGATACTGGCTCAATGAACAGAGCAAGAGGTGATGTGTATTGACTATTGGCTGTTGAACATGGTCAAGCGTGAAGTGTGCCTTTAAATGGGGGAGACACAGAGTATGTGCACTTGGATGCTGTGATGGAGACAGATCCAGGGGATATAATCTCGGCTCCGTGTGTCTCATGTTAGTGGATAAGTTTCAGTTTGTGCAACCTGAGAATGTGGACAGGATCCTTTGAGAAGTGAGGGCTACCACATGTGTACTGGACTTCTGTCTTTCCTGGCTTATAAAATCAGCCAGAAGGGGCCTGCCTGGGTGAGTAAAGGGAGCAGTGAATGCCTCTTTGCAGCAAGAGAGAGCTCCATCTTCTCTAAAAGAAGCTGAGGTGGGCCCCCTACTAAAACAAGTTTAGTAGCCTTTTGGGAGATGCACGTGCCTCACCTATTTACGTATATATTAAAAACGTTTCATGAAAAAAATCTTAAAACCACATATCGTAAAAAAAAAAAGGCACGATATAACTACTATCTAAAAATGATAAAATCTTAGAAGAATAACAACAGCTAAAATCCATTTTAAAAACCAGGGATAAATGAACATGTCATACTCACTGACATTTTGCAGATGAAAATCATGACATAGGGCCATTTCTGCACTACACTCTTATAGCACGATTATTCCACTTTCAACATCCTATGGGATCCTGGGGTTTGCAGTTTTGGGAGGGGCTGGCCGGCCCCAGGATTCCATAGGATGTTGAAAGTGGAATAATTGCGCTATAAGAGTGTAGTGCGGAAATGGCCATAGCTGAGGAACTTCAAAGTCTGGTCAAATGATGTGGCCACTTGAGAGCAACGTTTGAGGAAGGACACACAAAACTAAGCAGAGGAAGCCTGGAATTTATTTATTGAGTTTAGGAAAGACTGAAAAAAATACAGGAAAAAAATACAAATGACTTTACTAGGAAAGGCAACGTTCCATTCTCTCCTCTCTTCTTCCTCCTTTTGAGTCAAATGCAAATTACTTCTACACTTTGAATTCACTTTGTAGCAGTTGGAATTAACTGAGGTTGAAGAAGAAGGTGGGAGGAGGAGAAAGAAACTGGCACATTTTAAAAGCTGCTGAGAAAGTGGGATGGAAGAAGCTGGAAGATTAACTACAGCTGTCTCTCCCAAACTGGAATGGTTGGAGGGCATGAAATGTTAAAGATCAGGAAAACAAATGGGAAAATGCCTAAGGGGCAAACAAATAAATCTTTAGCGGATGGCAGAAACATCCAGCATGGGGGGCCTCTCTCATCTCAGTGGAAAGATAATTCCATATGGCAGATGACACAATGGAGTACTTCCTTCTCTACAACACAACCAACCTGGACTCACTGGGCCTTGATACAATAAGCACAAATATCCCTCACAGTGTCTGGGGCAGCCTTTAGAGAAGGAGGTGATCTCTCAGATAACCTGGACTTCCTGGGAGCTTGAATTACCCACGTCCTCACCCTTTGGCCAGTACATATCTTCCATCTTGGGCACTCTTATTCTATCCTCTTATCTTCTTTCTCTTCCATTTCTCTGGGTGGTCCTTGTGCTGTTGCTTGGAGAGGGACCTTGTTTGACAGTTGGGTTGACAGAAGGTCATCTGACTTTCTGAAGCCACAGATTCTGTAAGCCCATTTGTTCAGCTGAGTGTTTTTATAAGTTTCTGTTGCTAAGTGAGAAGAAGACTACTTTGATGTAAATGCATTTAATTTGCTGCAGAGATAAAAAGAGCTTCATTCTTGTTCTTTCCATGCCAAAATATCATAAAGTTCTAAGTGTCTTTTGCCAGACAAATCTTACTTAGGAAAGTTACCTCATTCCACACTGAAAACCATGTTGTCAACTGGATTAGTTACCCTTCCTTCACGTGCTTCAGCAATGTTTTTGAAGCCATATAATCATCATAATCATCACAGCTGAAAAGGAACACAGGGCTGAGATCCTTTCCTTCTGCCTCAGCCATTACATGCTGGTGTCTCCCATGTCAGTGGTGTGATGAATCTGCTCCAGGTTTTAGCCTGAATTTTAAAAGAGCTATACAATGGGCTGAACCTATTTTGGGGATAAGGCTCAGCACTGTGGACATGCAGCCCAAAAAGCCAGAGCAGATTTATTCCGTCACTGACACAGAAGTCACTTCCCACTTCTAGCAAAGAGAAAGGACTATGTTTATGGAAGGTGGTGGCTGGAAGACAGGCAGTTGCTTCAAGTTGACTGTGTATGTTCCTCAGCAAGTTTTACCTTAAGCAAAAATTACCTTGATTTAAGGAAACATATCCAGGAGTAGCCGTGTTGGCCATACAGCAAAAATACAAGAACATCCAAAGACCACCAATATTCTTATTGGGCTAACCAAAAATGCAGGAAATATATCACGCAAGCTTTTGAAGCTCCAGTGTCTTCTTCATCAGGCAAAGGTGTTAAAAATCATACAAGAGAGGGGGGAAAATGACAATGTGACAGTCACAGGTCTATATTTGGTCAAGATATGTTTTTGTTGACAGTAAAAATGGTCTGAGGGGGATATCCATACATGATATCCCTCCAGACTGTCTTAATGGACAACAAAAACAACATCATGACCATATGTAGTCCTGTGACTCTAACATTTTTTAATCTAAGTGTTTTTGTGCCTATAACATCAACAAGCAGGACTGTCCGAAGATGCTTTGCTGCGTGAAACAGAATCACCAGTAACATTCTCTTTCCGCAAGTGGATGCCAACCAAAACCAATCATGTGATTTGTGTACATGAGGAAGAAGATCCCATAAGCATCTCTCCCCATGCCAGCTGCAAAAGTACAATAACAATACAGTGAATTAACCAACCACCTGCTGTTTGAAGTGGCTACCTTACTCTGCCTAATGATAGGGCTGGCCATAACATATATCTGATTCAGTGTCCTGGCCTTGCAGCCTTCAAATCAACCACAGTTGCTTCTTTGGACTACATGTGATTGGAATGGCCAACCATTCCTGAACCAAAGACCCAGCAAAATCACCTGCCTGCAGGAAAGACTTGTTGGTCTGAATGGGTTACTGTGCTGAGAAAGACAGGCCTGACACCTACCTCAACAACAGCCCAGCTTACTAGTTCAGGATCTACCAGAATAAGAAATGTATTTGTCTGCTTGCAGTAGGAGAACTGAAAGGAGGACAGCTTAGCCTCCCCCAGCAGGGCGTTCCACACAGTGATGGCCAATGGCTTCCACACCAAAGGTGCAGAAAATCTGCTTTGATTTTTATTCCAGACTTGGAAAGAGCTTTCCAAGGTATATAAAAGCACCTCTTATGGGTTTAGCACCTTGGATAGTTCCTTTCATGTTTCCCAAATGATCATCAGGCATAGCCTAAAGCAGGGATCGATCACAGGAGCATTCCAGAAGTGTTTGGCCTTCAACTGCCATCAGTCTTAGCCAGGACAGACAGCAGATGCACTTTGAGTTTAGACTAAAACCCAGAATGGATTTGCAGCATTCTTAACATAGAAACTACTAGCTGCCATTATTTGGGAGGAGATACTGAGAGGCCCTCTCTTACAGTATGCCCTTTGTCCTCCCTCTATATGCGATGATTGTCCACCTTGCTCCTCCTCCTCCCTTTCTTCTATTCACTATCCTACCTTTTCTCCCGATAATGGAACTCAGAATGGCTTGTGGCATATTAAAAACAATACAAGTTAAAAGCTATACAAAAGCATCAACAAAAGGTATAAATAAAAAAGTTATTTTAAAAGCAGTTGAACAATTTGTAATGTTGAAACCATTCAAATACACTAAAAGACTATGTGCAATTCAACAAAACAGCACTGCACCCCATTAAACACCTATCACAGCCAATTTCTAAGAGCGTCCTGGAATAAGAATGTTTTTACTTGCCAATGGAAGGAGAACAAAGGGAGAGCCATCTTAGCCTCCCTAGGAAGGGAGTTCCAGAGTCTGGAAGCAGCCACCAAGAAGGCTGTCTCCTTGTTCTCATCAAATGAAACTGAGAAAGTGGTGGGACAGAGAGAAAGGTCCCAAAGATCTAAGCACTCTAATGAGCTCATATAGGAAGATACGGTCCTTCAAATAGTCTACAGCCAAGACATAAAACAAAAGCAAACAATTGCTTGTCATTATGATTGAATCACAATGGCTGAACTGTAACTGAACTATGCATGGGCAAACTATACTTTGATACAAAGCTGAATTGGAAACTGTTGCCAAACTGTTGTTCCAATTGTTGTTTGCACACAAACAACAGGCTAACATCCTGTTGGTGGCTTTTACATGGGCAAGCTCCCTTGCAGAAGTGCGTGGAAGGGCTACATTCAGATCAAAATTGCACAAATAGAACTGTACTTGTGGTACCACTGCATATGGGTGTGTATATGGGTGTTCAATGATGTACACTGTGTGTGGAAAATGGAAGCATACAAGTGCATATTGTGCATTGTGCAAAAAGAGGTGAATGCACATTTAGTGTTGCAATTAACTAACAAGGTGGCATTGCATAATTCTGTGAATATAAAGTTACATGCTGTTTCCTTGGTGGAGGACCTTGGGCAATAGCTTGCATGCAACCTAATGTTTACCCATTTAAGTCATAATGGCAAACCATGGTTTATTGTAAACTTAAACTAGGAAGTCAGGGAAAAACCAAGAGCATCCAAGGAGAAAGATATTTGACCATGTGAGCAACAAACAGTCAATCCATGGTTTGGCTGTTGTGTCTAAACTGGCTTACCATCTCATTTAGCAATGCATTTCTCAGAAAGGGGTACACAAGTTACTTATGCATTTCAGAAAGTCTCGTCTTTGCTTTTCTCTTTTTAATAATCTGTTCCCCTCCTTCCATGATATGGATGTAATTTGCAATCTGCTTTCGATAATTAACACCTTCCCCACCCACCCCAGGTTATTAACCCACAAAAGAAACCAGCTTCTATTAGTTTCTATGTCTAGATCCCAAATGTAGGTCATATCTAATAACTTTCAGTCCCTCACTGACAAAGTTGCAAGGGAAAGTTGGAGAGTGGGGAGGGCTGGAAAAAAGAAACATACACAATAACTTGACTTTGACCTTGCACTCTTCAAAAAGGAAGTTACTTCTGAGCCGCAAACATCAAAAAGAATAAATAATTGTTTTTCTTTTTTGTTGTTATGATATGGATCTTCTGAGCAGTTAGTGGTAAGCAAGCTGCCTTTGATATGGTTTAGATGCCCTGGTGCTTGGCCCTCTATTTATGTCAGCGTGTTCCTGTTCCCACACCGGGAAAGTAGAATCCCTTGATTAAATTCATATTTGTTTTAATCTTTCCCCGTGTCTGATCTCAGGCTCAAAGATTCTAATGAAAAAAGTAATGCTTCCTGCTGGGTTTAGTGCTGATGTCAGCCATTCATGTGTTTGTTCTGTTCTAACCTGATAATGCTGGAAAAGCTCAGAACCCAAACAGCTGAAACTCCAGCTGATTCCAAAGACAAAGATATTTCGATGTTTCATGTAGGGTATTTCCAACCACCGCTACCCCCACACAATTTTTTTTTGTTTTGTTTTATAAAAAAGGGGAAAAAAAACTTTTTGTGCTTTGTTTGTAGAGCTGGAAACAAAGGAGAAGGAAAGAGAACCCAGATAAACAACTATTTATAAAATATCAACTGGCCACAACAGGGAGTTTAATTAATCTGACCTCTTGGTATAATTTTGCACGCAGGGGACATTTGCATGCAAGCTGTAGGAGCAAAAAAAAAAAAAAAAAAGGCAACCCGATGGGCATTTTTGAAAAAAAAGGAATGATAAGGAGGAAGAAGGCGTGTTTAATTATATTGGCTCTCTTTTGAAATATTTATGCAAATATAGATTTTTTTTTCCAGGAGCATTTGAGCTGCTTTGTGTGTGTGCTTTTGTCATTTTTTGCACGCAGAAAGCCATATACTTGCTTGTCTTACAATAAGTAGTCCCTCTTGTGAGCACCACAAAAGATACCCTGGGGCAGGGGAAGCCATAACGTGATGAGTAGCCCAAAAATATAAAACACATCTTTCTCATATCCAGTGGTTTGAAATGACCCTGCAGCCCAGGGTTGGATTCCCTGCTTGGCCACGGAAACCCACTGGGTGACCTTCGGCATATCACACACTCTCAGCCCCAGAAAACCCTGTGATTGGTTCACCTTAGGATCACTATAAATCAGAAACAATTAGAAGGCACACAACAGCAAGAAAAGATACATGCGGGTATAAGGTGAACTTATGTTTGCGTATCTCACTGCAGGAAGTGAGCCATTATTAATATTAACCCATGGGTTCCAATCTCTGCCTATATGCTATCATTGAGATTACCACTCAGTCTATGTTTCACTTCTTGGCAAATTTGTCATGTTCCAGTCCCAGGACTCAGACAGGACCCTTCCCAAAAGCCACAACACCGAGACACGAAAGGGACGATACTTGCAGCAACTAGCAAAGGTGAAAAAGGGAGAGTCCAGGAGACTCAGAGCATTTCTATAGTAAGGACACGACAATTAGGCAAACAGCTGGGGAGGCTGTCAGCCTATAAAAACAGGGAAAGGGGTGACAGACCGTAATTAGAGAGCTGGAAGCCTTGGCTGGTTGCCCGCACAGGGCAAAACTGGCCAAATGAAGCAACTACAGGGAAACCAACCTTATGAGTCAAGAAGGTTTTCAACTACAAACAGGCTCTGTGGCATTCCCTGTCCAGGGGCAGCCATATTTTTAGTCAGAATAGCCAACCAACCTAGGCAAGGTAAGTTGGGTGCCGTTCAGATGTGGTAAATGGCTAGAGAATAGAGCTGTGGAGCCTACATAGGCTATATTTCACCCCCTAAACTACGGGGCTGCCTTCTACTGCGGTAAAGGATGCTTTCTCTGTGCCAGTGTTGAACTAAAGTTCAGTTGCCAATCCAACCGGTTTCTGCCGTTCATCTATCCAGCAAGATATCTCAGGCCATTCTGTGGGTTAACCTTCTAGAGTCATTCACAGTAGATTTGGCCATTGTTCTGAACAAATGGACTCTGTCTCTTCTTGTTTCCTGTGGGCCCGCTTTCACTCTTGACTTTGCCTTCATAACAACCCCCCAATCTAAGCTCCCTACAACTTCACAGGAATTGTCAAGGAGCATGGATGCAAAATGTTGCCCTACAGCTAGGTTGGGTGGCCAGATTTAACCATATATTCTGGGCCACAAATCAAGTGTTTCTCATTGAGTCAAGAAAATGTACAGCAAATCCTAACCCTTGTGATGTTGTTGAGTGCTTCTGCCCTCATGAAGAATTCAATCACAGGTCTCTTCTCTTAGTTCATTTCTGCATTACACTGTTATAGTGCTATTATTCCACTTCCAACATCCTATGGAATCCTGGGGTTTGCAGTTTAAGGAGGGGGCATTTAGAATTCTCAGCCAGAGAGCTCTTTGGCCTCAGTAAAGTACAAACCCCAGGCTGTTAAAAGTGGGATAATAGCACTATAACAGTGTAGTGCAGAAATGGCCTCACAGTTGCTAAGGTATTTTTTTTAATCCAACCTTTCTTTGTGGCAGAGGAGAGTTTTCTCTCTCTTTTCTTTATAGTCTTCTCTGTTACTCTCTTAAAAAAACCAGATCTTACCAAAACTCTGTTCTTGGGGTGAGATTACCAGTTTGAGAGGGAGTGAGAGGAACTGCAGTTATGAAAGAAGTTTACTTAAACGATTTTCCCGGACTTCTCCTCCTGCAGAGACAAACATGCACCTCAGAAATGAGAACAGGGAATGTAGAGTAGCATGTCTACTGACAAGCAGAACTACCCAACAGACCCGAACATAATACTGCCGGGAAACAAGAAGAAAGGCTCTGTGGTAAAACTGAAGCACAGGCTGTTAATGTTTTTTGGCAGACACGTCTACTCGTACAAGTGGGCGCAACGGCAAGTTGAGATTATGGGCTGTGTTTCCTAAGATGGTGGGTGGATGATGGTGAGGAGGGGGGATATTGAGCAAGCCTGATAGCAAATAATAGGATTTATACTTGTATCTCTTACTCACTGCTTTGAAAATGTATCTTTGCAAGCGAGGAAATGCTGAGCTATACAGAATTTAATCGGATGATGCCAACATAAACTCTTTCCCCTTATCCCTTGCGTTAAGCTGGAGGTCAGACCAGCCAGGTTTTTTGCTACTTGGCACCATCAAGAACATTCAAAGGATCTAGCACACACAAAAGGAGGCTTGATAGTCCAGACAGTGGTTTGTTTCTGAAGCTGATATCATAGGTGAAGGAGAGAAACATGTAAAATATGGGTGATGAACTTTGTGATCATTAACAATGTAAGCCTATGCTTGCCTATTCAGAAGTAAGAGTATATTCCCAAATAAGTGTGCCCAGGATTGCAGTGCATGACAATTAATTAAAGTGTTCATTGGCTAATTGTTGGGTGTCCATTAAATTGGTGCTATTATTATTTAAGGAGGCACTTGTTTCTTTTTGATGGATTTGGTATTTCTTAACCATGTTACTGCCATAGGGAAAGAAACAGTGAAACATTAAACTTCAGCCATTTCCGCACTAGACTGTTATAATGCCATTATTCCACTTTCAACATCCTATGGAATCCTGGGGCTTGCATCCTATGGAATTGTAGGGTTTGAAAGTGGAATAATAGCACTATAATAATCTAGTGTGGAAATGGCCTTGGTGTTTGTCTTAGTGGCTGATTGGTTGATTCAGTGCAACAGTCTCACACTAAGGGTCTTTCCACACTACACTGTTATAATGCTATTATTCCACTTTCAACATCCTATGGAATCCTGAGGTTCACAGCTGAGAGAGGAATATTTAGTATTCTCAGTCAGAGAGCTCTTTGGTCTCAGGAACTACAAACCCCAGAATTCCACAGGATGCTAAAAGTGGAATAATAGCACTATAACAGGTAGTGCGGAAATGGACTAAGTCTATACACCCATAGACGTTAAAATGACTAGACTGAGGCCATTGTGCTTTGGACACATCATGAGATGACATGGCTCATTAGAAAATACAACAATGTTCAGTAAAGGGAACTGATTCAGTAAAGAAACAGCAAGACCACTTCAGTAAAGAAAGCTATGGCCACAAGTTTGCAAGACCTCAACATGGCTGTTGAAGACCAAGGCTGTTTCTTCACTAGACTGTTATAGTGCTATTATTCCACTTTCAACATCCTATGGAATCCTGGAGTTTGCAGTTTAAGGGAGGGACCTCGGGCTGTGGTTCTCAACCCCCACCTTTTTTTTGGTTATGGACCCCATTTCATAAGACAACAAAAGCTAAAGACTCCCTTCTCCTTATTTGATAACTATTAAATTTGCAATGAGAGCAGGAATCTACTTTTAGTTATTTGTAGTTTTCAAAAATTTGTTATAGCTCTGATAGATGCTTGTAGCTGTGTTATGTATTCTTTTATTTGCACTGTATTATTATGTATTATTACGTACGTGTAGTTTTATGTATTGTTATGTAGTGGTGTTCTTTGTTTTACTTTTTTTCTGTTCAGTAATTTTTTAAAAAGATTCTCTTCCTTTAACATGGTGAGAATAATGATCGTACATTATGTGACCATGTACAGTAGCAACATAAAGAGAAAGAGAACGCTCTCAGTTACTGTAGAGGTTTGAAGCAATAATATAATAGGCACAAATAAATTGCAACCGTTTTTAAACTAATAGGTGGGCAACTAAAAGGGGTGAGGAGAAATATATATTTTTTATTCTCTCTGTTCATGAACTCCCTGAAGCTCACTTATGGACCCATTAGGGGAATACGGACCCTAGGTTGAGAACCCTTGGTCTATGAAGTCCTCTTACTTTGTAGCTGGAAGTCTGTCTCCATGTGATTGGGAAAGCTCCAGAATGTGGAGCTTTTCACCTTAATGCTACTTCATCCATTATGCTACTCAGTTGAACATCCTTAAGAATCATTCAATGTCTAAAGCAAGCTGCCTGTTAAAAATATGTATGTTGAATAATCAGCATATGGGTTTGGAACCTCAGGAAACGTTTCAGGTGGGGAGATGTGGATGGGCAGGGTTATTTTTCTCCTTCCTCCCACTGTTCTTGCAAGAGTAGCTGGTTCTAAGAGCTTCACCCTGTGTGGTCCCAATTTGGCCAGTCTTGCCCATACCCTGGTATCTGACATTTTGATACTTTGCGTAAACTGTCCCTTGTCTCAAAGGATCATCTTATTATCAGGCATTTCTAGACTTTGGATCAGATACAATTAATGCTTACGTTGTTGGGTAAATCCAGCTATATCTGTTGGTCTTAAGCATATGTCGCACATAAAAGATTCAGCTGCTAGCATGCAATTGGACAGATTTATGGCGCACTGCAGACAGCTCTCATTCAGTTTCTCTTTGCTGAAAGGCTTTGAGTTGCTTTCCCATTACACACACACACACACACACACACACTTTAACATAAAAGTTTGTTCTTCACATTTCTTAAAACTCCTTTAAAAGAGAGAGACAGAGGACGCATGACGGATACACACACACAGAGGAAATCTTACAAAATCTCAAAAGTTGATTTCTAAAGCCAGATCAAATAGTTTTTGACATTTGCTATCTAGCTTTTAAAAGATGTACTATAGATGGCGGTAGTTTCTTTCCCTGGTTGATTTGCTGTAGATAAAGAGCTAACCTGCACCTGTCGTCATAAACACAAGAAGAGCAGATTGTGGGAGCCAACGTCCTGGAGAGAAACACGTTCCTTTAAATGTTAATCCATTGGCTTAACTTTTTGTGCCTCTTTATTCTTTTAGGAAACTGGGACCTGGCATAAATTGAATTCCTCTTCCACACTCGTGGAGAGGGGGTGATGGTGGGGAGGGAATGTTTCTGGTTGATCTCTTTTCTGCCCAGACGTTTGTCATAATACTTATGACAGACTAGAGACCTGCAGTCAAAGATTTGGACTGGTTGTTTGAAAAACTGAGGTGTCAACTTCAGAGGCCGACCGTGTCAGGGCCTTAGGTGGTGGTCTCACAACTGAATTCGGATCAATGGAATGAGTTCAGGATCCTTGAAGTTCTGAGCCTGGAACTGGATTGGTACAAAAATTGAGCCTGGCCTTTGGGGGACATAAAAGGGAACAGATGTAGCTTCTGCTATTGATGGCAGCCTTATTCAGAGCAGAGATGTCACACTGAAAGCCATTTTTAGGGCAGCCTGGAAAAGTTACCCCCCCTTTTTTTTAATTGCAAATCCCAGAAATCCTATACTCCCCAACAGTCCCAATTTGGAAGCTGATTTTAAAATGCTAGTTTTGCTCTCCTTCTCTCACTTTCCCCCTTTTGTCCTCAGATTACTTCAATTGCTGCAAGAGACGCTCAAAGTGCAAAAGTAGTTTGCAGTCAGTGAACTCAGCAGAGGAAGAGAGGAAGGGGCTTTGCCCTTCCAAGGATATTTTCCCTGTCCAGGAGGCTTAAGCAAAAGCAAATGGATGCATGTACTTGTGTGCTCCTGCTCAGCAATAACTTTTGCCATCTTGCCCATACTCTGACATCACTTGGCCACATGTGTCCTGGTTTTCATCTCTAAAATGTTGGAGGATCTGAAATTCCTTGACAGCTGTTCATGCTGGTTTCTGGTTTCTGGGAAGTGTAGTTCAAAAAAGTAACACTGATTTCCAGACAGTGATATAGTATATCTTCTTTACTTCTGTACTGAATGTAGTCTTCAGAGGTTGGAACAGACACAATCCAGCAGCTTATAAAACTAGGTCCTAGTCCAAGTGAGGTTTACTGTTCAGATCTGGATAGCTCTTATATATCTACGGATTTTGTGCCCATGGATACAACCAACCATGGCTTGAAAATATTTTTAAAAAGATCCAAAAAGCAAACTTTGATTTCCCCATTTTAAATAAAGGACATCATTTTATTACACAATTGTACCTAAGGGACTTTTTTTAATTTATATTTTATTATTTTAAAAAAAGGAAGAAAGAAGGAAAAACTAGAAAAAGGAAAAACAACAGAAAACATAATATACAATACACAATGCAAGTAAACATAGCAATACATCAAAACAGAACACAATAACATACTTGTCTAATCTATCTGAACAAATCTAACAATGAACAAATTAACAAAATAAAATCTAGATGAACAAATACTAATAAGTAATGAAACAAAAATTTAATACATATAATAAAATGTATAATGGGACTTGAGCATCTACCAGTTTTGGTATCCATGGGGGGTCCTGGCACCAAACTCCAGCAGATACTGAAGGCCCGCTGTACTCAGTTTTCCAGATCTTGATCATTCTTCTGGGATCCTAGTGACATCTTTTCAAGGCTGGTTTGTGTTCCCCTTCTCTGACCTTGTGAAGGCTTGTCTCCAATGTTCCTTCTGCTCCATTGGATCTCAAGTCTGCACCTTATTTCTCTTGTTGCTGTTGTTGTTGTGTGCCTTCCAAGTTGTTTCTGACTTCAGGCAAACTTATCATGTAGTTTTCTGGGGACTGAGAGTGTGTGATTCACCCAAGGTCATCCACTGGGTTTCCATGGCCAAATAGGGAAACAAACCCTGTTCTCAAACCACTATACCACATTGGCTCTCTATTTCTCTGGAAGGTCTCTGTTTATTCTGAATTATCTTCCTGTTAGGCCTTTGTTCTCACCTCTTTCTAGAACACAGATGGGAGCCTTCACTCCATATGAATGGAAAATGTATGCTAGTACAGTGGTTCTTAATGTTTGATCCTGCAGAAGTTTTGGACTTCGGTTCTCGGAATCCATGATCATTGTCCCTGCTGGCTGGGTCTTCCGGGAAGTTGAAATCTAAGGCCATTTCTGCACTATATTGTTATAGTGCTCTTGTTCCACTTTCAACCTCCTGTGGAATTCTGGAGTTTGTAGTTTACTGGGGCCCAAGAGCTCTCTGGATGAGAATTCTAAATGCCCCTCCCTCAACTGCAAACCCCAGGATCCCATAAGAGGTTGAAAGTGGAATAATAGCACTATAACTGTGTAGGGCAGAAATGGCCTACGATCTGAGAATAACTGTATTAGGCCAAACTCATTGTACAAATCATTGGCAGGTTTCCAGTTGTTCCTTGTGTTCCTGTTCTTTTAACCAGAAGCACAGCATTGTTATTATTATGTGCCTTCAAGTGAACTCTGTGACTCTATGATAGGGCATATCTATGATATACATATGATATCTATGATATGCCCTGGTGGCGCAGTGGTTAAATATTGGTACTGCAGCCACAATGTTGTGAGTTCGATCCTGCAGGGCTCCAGGTTGACTCAGCCTTCCATCCTTCAGTAGGTTGGTAAAATGAGTACCCAGCTTGTTGGGGGCAATTAGTTTATGACATTGTGAACCACTTAGGGAGTGCTTGGCACTGATAAGTGGTATAGAAATGTCACTGCTATAACTGCTATAACAAAGAAATTTTATCATTACTTTCCTCTTAGGCTGAGAGAGTTTGATTTGCCCAAGGTCACCCAGTGGGTTTCCATGGCTGAGTGGGGATTTGATCCATAGTACAATATTCAAACCATCACAACCTGGTGGAAAGTCCCTTTCTTCTTGCTTTTTTATAGGCCTACATTGGACTGAAGCCTCTATAATCCCCCATGACTAGTTGGGCCGGTTAGGCTGATGAGACCTGCAGACCAACAACATCTGGAGGGCCACAATTGTCTATCCCTAACCTAGATGGATGTTATGAAGAAGCAGCCAGATGTGCAACAGGGATGACTTGAAAGGGCAGGTAATTAATATCGTCTGCCTGAGCCTTCTTATCTTGATGGGCTGATGTTTACAATGTTGACCCCAAGGGTTGTTGCATGGCATGACCTCCTCTTTATAAAACAAAGGAAATCCAATGACCTTTGAGATTCACAGGTGACTTTGCTTCATCTGTGAGGCACAGGGAGCTTGGTTTTTGTGTAAATATGAGAAGGAATGATGTTTTGCACAAGTGTCTGTTCTAACATCAAGTTCCTTTTAAGTTTTTTTTTCATGTGAAGTGAGGAGAAAACCTTCATGGCACGTTTCATATGATCTCTCCATATTGCTCTTGGAGTGCCTTTCCTAAAAATTTAATACATTCCTGTCAGGTGATGAAGATGTTTTTTTTGGTGGGAGGTCTTCACAAAAGAAACATTGATTCCAAATGGCCTTTTTTTCTCTCCATCTGCTACCTTTTGCACTTAATTATTCCTGACACTTTGCCCATCATATTGTAATGAGCTTCTTCAGAGGAAATGAAAACAGCTTGTCCCTTTGAAAGCAGAGATGGAGCTATTTTTTGTGTCTTTGTTATCACAACACAAGCTGTTTTTTTCTTCCTCAAAGGACACCTCGCTGTACAATAGAGGAAACATCAAGAATTAGGTTAGACAGCATCAATCTCACATGAAAAAGAAGCATCTCTTTAAGCACATCCAGTCATTCTTTAGGAGGAAAAAAAAAAAAAGAAGGAGGGGGCAATGCAGAAGTTTTAAGGATTTAGAAACCGTCGCCTTTCCCCCACTGAGGGCCTGTTTTCGTGCACAGATGTGATAGTGAAGAACTGAACTGCAGATTTTTAAGATAATGGTCTAATTGTGAATAAGGAGGCTTGAATTAACTCAATTCATTTGGGAGGTCTTTTGATAATTCCCTATATTAGCAGGGTCTGAAACATTTTATGGTTCCCTGCTCATTTCAAAATATGTATCCGCCTTTGATCGTTTCACGATGGTAAGGATAAATTGCAGATTAATTACTGGCTGCTTTGAGACACTCTTTGTAGACATCTACGGCAGTTTTCCAGAACCACTGGTAGAATTTATATTCTAAGTCTGTGCAAATAAAACTATACATAGTTTCACTCATTACCATAATATTGCTAAATGTGGAAGGACGAGAGATTTGGTTGTGACGGGATACAGGGTAAGTAAGTAAGTAACTTGTTTGCGGCTGCTACTCTTAAAGGCTTGTTGAAAGGGCAACAAGAGCCAAATAGCTGGATTTGGATTGCCATGCTAAACAATTATTGGGAGGGTTATGGGTTAGCTTCCTAAAAGTGAAGATTTTAAAACAGAGTTCTCAGGTTATTCAGGACTGGCCTAAGACATATGGCTCTTTGAGCCAAAGGACAAGATGGCATTTCAGTGTATAGAAGCCAAGAGTATTGCCATCTGAATCTCTCATCTCAGCTTTGGCATAGAGGGGGCATAGAGCAGCCCAAAGGACACACACAGTTCTCTCTCAGGCCATTTCCGCCCTACACTGTTATAGTGCTATGATTCCACTTTCAACCTCCTATGGAATCCTGGGGTTTGCAGTTTTAGGAGGGGCATTTGGAATTCTCAGCCAGGGAGCTTTTTGGCCACAGTAAACTACAAACCCCAGAATTCCACAGGATGTTGAAAGTGGAATAATAGCACTGTAACAGTGTAGTGTGGAAATGGCCTCAGATTCTGTTGCCTGAGGGAGACATATTATTCTGATCTATGGTTACAAGAGGGGCATCTCCAAACAGAGGAGGGGACTCCAAACAGTATCAATTGAAAGGCATTGTGGAACTGTTCATTCGTTCATTTGTTTTTTGCCTTACCATACTTTCTTCTGCTAAAGAAGAAAGAAGCAACATGTTTAAACATTCAGAAGGGCCTTGTGGAATATGTAACTTATTCCTCATAGAGGATGAAGATACATCTGAAGGAGAGAAATTAAGGAACTGGATTCAACACTAGCATCATTTGGGTTGATGACACCCATCTTAGCCCCTTGATTTTGTGGTGCTCCTAGTGGGAAATAGATTTGCGCTTTCTCATTTTTATTGCTACGATGTGTGTGCAGGAACATAAACACACATAGCAACAGAGAGCACAGACAGGTCCATTCTAGAAAGCTGATACAGAAGAAGGAACCCTTAAGTCTTAGGTCTGTCAAACAAATGAGTCTTCTTGTGTGAACAAAACTCTGGAGAATGCATTTAAAAAACTGTTTATAGAAGTGAAGACCTGCATTATTTCAGGGCTGCATACAATGTGCTAATCAAAGCACTCATTCAGGGGTTCATATTCTTTAAGCACCATTGTCCTCTGCCTGAATGCTTCTCATAGGCTTTTAATTGAATAATGGTGTACTGTCGTCAGTGAGTGAACCCTGCTCCTCCCCAGCTTTCCCTGAGCAACATGGCTTTCTTTTAACTTGAAGTGACCAACATGTTGACAAAAGAACCTATTTATCTCACGGTGGCCTAGATAATTTGAGTGTTTGCTGAGTCAGGCAGTGCATTCCAACCCTTCTTTATTTCTGTTTGTTTTGCGTACACCCATGAATCTAACAGATTTTTGAGGGCTTGCATTGTTCAGTCCTTGTGGGAAGCCATCCTTGCCCTGGCAGCTTCCTTTAAAAGTGTCTATAGTTAATACGTTTGCAGAAAGCATCTGTTATAGCTGAAGCTCATTTGCACCCACAAATGCATGCCTTGTTTATGTAGAATTCTGGAATTGTTTGCTGAGTTAAATGCTATGCATATTCTACAGCCACATCTTGGAAATGTATTCCCATCTTTGTCTGAAATGAGTGGAAGGGGGCACCTGAGCTGGCACCGTCCAAGTGTGCCATTGTTGATTGGCTAGCCACCCCCACTTTGTGAGAAGTCTTCTTGAGGGTTGGGTGCATCTAGCCAATTAGCAACCGTGCAGGGCAGCTAGCCCATCAACCAATGGGCTTCCATGATGCTGACTGAGGTGCATCCACTGCCCCCTTCTGGCAAATCCCAGTGAAAATAGAAATTCCTCTTAACTGCCTCAAGCTAGAAGTTCCTTCTAGTGAACCTCCTCTAGACTGTGAATGGCCTGCTGGAAGAGATCTGACAGCTGAATACTCTGTCCGAATTTAAAACAGCATTAAAGACCAGTCTCTCCTGGCAGGCCTCTTCTGATGGGAGTTAAATTAAATTGGGAATTTTAACAGTGAATCTAAAATATATGTTGTCTGTTTTTAGCTGTTTGTAATATTTGTTCTTTTAAGATACAATGCATTTTAACCGTTGTTTTAATTCATGTTCCCTTTTTAATGGATATCTATTATACGTTAATCTATTGTTGTCCTCCATCTCAGTCCATGGGGAGAGGCAGGCAGGTAAGAAATAACAACAGCAACAACTTATATCTAGAGATAAAAAAAATACTATTTTTTCAATCACAGTATCTTACGGAAGCTTTTAGTGACCTATTGCAGAACGCTAAGGTTTCAGAGAACTGATTTATGCCTGCTTGTGTCAGACCTGAACCCCCACAAGACATTTTGCAAAGCTAGGTTCATGGCATCATGTTCAGACCAGTAGTGGAGACCCACAAGACAGCCTGGACATTGCAGCACCTGGGAGAGCTCCAAGTGAGTAACTTGTTCCAAAAAACTCAAGGCCTTTCATGTCTCTTGGCCAAGATTGTCCCTTCCAGGCTCCATCTCAATCCACAAAGTGGGACTCCTTAAAGAGGCAGACCCTGGGCTTGATGTCTATAACTCCTTCACATTTCCAAAAGCATATGCTGTGCATGCTGTTGCACCACGGGCTCCAGTGATTATGGAGCTCTCAGAGACAGGTGTGTTGTCCCAGGGCTGGGTGTAAACTTAGAAGATTCCAGTTTTGATCTGGTGCCTATGGGTCTCCAGTATCTTTGGATGTTTGGACCTATGGTTCTTCAGTGCGGCTTGGGTCTGGTATCCCCCTTCCTGGCACCACTTGTTCCTTACCGTCTGAATCTGTGTCCAGGTTACTGCTGGACTCCTGGATTATGAGACCTTCGCTGACAGGAGAGAGCATGAAACAACAGCAAAAAAATCAGTCTTGTAGAACTTGAAGACAGTTTCCATTCTCCCCCACATATATAGTACCAATGGGTAGGACAATTTTGAGCTTTTAGCATTAGAATTCTGAAGAATCTCTCATATCACTGGACCTATAAGGAATCATTTACTTGTGTCCATGGGTTTAAAATAGGTGATCTTTAGGTACTTATTGGCCCTCTCTAATTTCAAGAGCATACATTTTCTGGGCTATGAAAGTCTAGCAAACAGCCAAGTTAATTCTATCTTGCAAGAACATTGCTAGCTGTAAAATGCAAACTATCCACTGTTAAAAATAAAAAACAGGTGGTGATTGTGCAAAGGGCTCTAAGCGCCAAGACAGCTGTAATTTTCTCCAACCCACCCGTGCACACTTCACCAATAAGCAATGAACCCTGTGTAGGTGTTTATACCATTTCCCCAAGACTTTGTGATGCATGCAGGCCCAAGGCAGTAAATCAACCAAGCAGTAGGTTAATTTTTTTTTCTAAGAAAATGAAACAATATCATATAATGTTTTTCATGATACCCTAGACGGACCTAACTATCCATCAGTCTGCTAAACAGTGAACCTGGGGGAGCTTTGTGACAAAAAAAAAAAAGATTATTAAAAAAAATTATAAGGTGGTTTCCATATGCATACTGGGACTACTGGGACACACCTATCCATTCATCCATCCCTTTATTTGTATTCTTCCAGACTGGGACTCAAGGTGGCTTACAAAAAGGCACAAAATATAACAAAAAAAATATATAGTTAAAAACATACAAAATTAAGTTTAAAATAGTATGAACCAAGAACAGAAACAAAATATTTCAAAATCTTATGCGAAAACTAAGGTTAAAAACAGCACAGCACCACAAGAAGCCTTTATCTTGTAAAAGATTGGTTTCCAAAGGGTTGGTGGAAAAGAAAGGCCTTAATCTGCCACCTGAAGGATAACAAAGAAGTAACCACAGTAACTTCTCCAGGGAGGGAGTTCCAAAATGTGGGAGCAGTTACAGAGAAGACCTTCTCTTGCACTGTCACCAACCAGCAACAATAGTAGTCCAGCCCTAGTTTTTCTGAATCTAGTACAAACTTGTAACATGGGCCTCTCTCATCCCTGCAAAAAGCTGTTCTCTGCTGTGGAAAACTGAAGGACTGAGCAGTGTCTTTGAGCTTCTTTGGGTCCCTTTGTTTAAGCTACTTATCTTTCTGAATGCTTGATTTGTATTTATAGCCAGACATAGCTGTATGGCCTGTGTGTATATTAATTATACTTGAGTACACTGACAAATGCTTCTTAGACAGTGTTCCTTGTTTCTATGACCTAGGGTCAATTCTTCTACGCATGATGGATGCCTAGCCTCTTTGATCATATACATTCCAGGACCTGTAAATCCTATTGGCAACACAGGTTCCTATTCTTCCTGAGTTCTTTGAGTTTCTGATGTTTGTGGTGCTTGTCCTTCTCTCCTGCAGCCAAACTTTGAGCTCCTCCTTTCTGTGCACAGGAAATGCCCAGTGGAATGATAGAAATCGAGGATATAGTGCTTGAGGGAACATCAACATGTCTCTGAGATTCTGAGTAGACCTCTGTAGGCCATGCCCTGTGAGGAGTGGCTTAGGGAGCTGGGTATGTTTAGTCTGCAGAAGAGAAGGTTAAGAGGAGAATGATAGCCATCTTCAAATATTTGAAGGGATGTCATGTCGAGGAGGGAGAAGGCTTGTTTTCTGCTGCTCCAGAGACTAGAACCCTTTTCGCATGGCATTTGCCATGCCAAAGGGCCCTTCAAGCATTGTGTGAATGTGAGGAGCTGTCCACACAACACACTCACAATCGCGCAACGCTCCAGGGTCGAGCAGGCACCGCTCATGCGGTGTCTATAATGGCTTCTTTCTATCCCTTTCCCTGTTTATATAGGCTGAGCGTCTCCCCCAGCTGTTTGCCTAATTGATGTGTCCTTACTATATAAACACTCCGAGTTTCCAGCGCTCTCCCTTTTCACTTATGCTGGCTGCAGTAAGTATTGTCCTGTTCATGTCTCTGTGTTGTGGTTGTTGGGAAGGGTCCTGTCGGGGTCCTGGGATGGGGGCATGACAGTGGGTTGGAAATCGCACTGGGCTACCATCGCCAGCAAAACAGACCTCCATTGCTTTGAGTGGCTGCTGGCTATTAAGGCAGCTTGGGGAAGGCATTTGCCATTGTGGCAAATTGTGCCGGAATCATGTGTATGCTGTATTACTGAATATGGAACAATTGTGGATCTGTAACTGTAGGTTATGAATACATAACTGCAGTTCAGGATGCCAGCCATTTACTTTAGAAATAGTACTATAAATTAGATATATGGATGACATCAGCAGGACCCATTTCCATGATGGCAATCAGGGGCATCTCTAAGTCTCAAGTTCTGAAATCTCAGGATTTGGGATGCTCTTGACATTGAAACTCTACAGAAAAGGAAGTATTTCAGGTACAGTTATGGATTCTTTCTGGCTTCGTATTTCCTGTCTAGCCACTGAGGTCTTTTGACCAGAGGATATTGTCTTGTTGCATGTGGTGCCTCCAACAGAAGTCTGACTTTTGGTTTAGGTCTCCAGCCCTTCTTGGCTGCCTCCCAGATCTTCTCCTGCCTTTCTAGCCATTGAATGTTGAATTCCTAATCTCAACCAGCAAAGCTGCTGCCTGTTGCAGCTTTCCTTTCTCTCTGTTTTTGCTTCCAAGAGTTCCTTTTTCAAAATGTCATTACTTTTCAAATACATTCATGCTTCTTAAATCACTTCACAGAGGAGACTTTTAAAAAAGGAAAAGGAAAAGAAAGAACCAGTTGTCTGGTAACAGATTTCCTCCCCCGCTTCACTATTAATACTCAAGTTTTTTGGGGATCCAAATCCTGTGATGTTAGGTCCTTCTCCAAAACATGCGGCATTAAAATATGAAGCCAATTGTGCCTGCACACATATGTGCATGCACACACACACACGTGTGTACATACACTCACAGGCACAGACAGTCTAAAATGGCTAAAGTGACATTATTTATTAGCCGTACCAAGAAATGCCGTAAAGCATTCCCTGTGTTCAGCAAATTGCACCGACTAATGCCATATCCAGTTACCTGAGTGCTGGAGGTACATCTTGTGGCCTTGCCAAGAAAAGCAACCAATAATACTTCTAAGAATTTTAACTGTAGGATATAAAATCTGCGGTTTGTGCTTGTTCTTGGCAACGACATGAGAGTGAAAACCAGATACAAAAGTAAATAGAAAGAGCTTATTCTACGGATGCTGCTGTTGTTGTTCGCGGCGGGTTGGCTGTTGTTTTTCTCACTGATGAAAGTTGAAATGTGGTATCGTTAAGAAACTAGAGGTTGCATAATAATTCTGACACTATTTACTGAAAAAAAAGAGAGATGAAAGGAAGGATCTTGCATGGTGAACTTTTGAATTGTTCCATGCGGAGGCCAGAGTTAACTATAGCTTGTAAAATCAGAACCAAGGAGTGTGTTTGGGATAATGAAAGAACTTAGGCAAGCCAGGGAGGGCCAAGACAAGGAATTTTCTTAGTTGGACTCTAATACTTTGGCGTGCTCATGCAAACCTGGAGGTTGGGAGAACCTTGCTAACCTGCCCCCCACATTTAGTGAACGTCATGTTGTGCACTCACCAAGTCCTCACAACGATAACATCATGATATAGGATAAATGATATAAGAAGGTGTATAGGCTAAGGAGAACTTGAGGGCCATGGTGAGGTCTGGCTGGGAGGCCCATATGTTGCAAAACATATACTGTACATCATTGATAGCATAGAACAGGGGTGAACAGATAGCAGGCTGCAGTTAACAGCAGGAATGAAGATCACTGCCTGCTTGTTGGTAATGTTCTTGAAAACAGTGCTGGGCTAAGTGACTCCTGGTCTGATCCAAAACGCAGTTCTTAAGCAAGACTTTGTATATAGTCCTCCCTCTGCAAATTTGCAGGTCTGACCTTTGCAAATTTGCTTATTTGCAGGGTGCGTGTGTGCCCCTCCATTCATCTCCTCCCTTTCCCTTGCGTTTTGCTGGGCACAGAGAAGATGATGGAGACTAAGGGCCTTTCCATGCTACACTGTTATAGTGCTATTATTCTACTTTCAACATCCTGTGGAATTCTGGGGTTTGTACTTTACTGAGGCCAAAAAGCTCTGTGGCTGAGAATTCTAAATGCCTCTCCATTAACTGCAAATCCCAGGATTCCATAGGATGTGGAAAGTGGAATAATAGCACTAGTACAGTATAGGGCGGAAATGGTCATAGTTACATTGCAAAAAGGGTGTTCGTATCACTTATTAAGGACTTCTCCAAATCTGTCTGCAACCTTTTATTCCTGCTTTCGAATGCGTTTTTTTTAATTCTGAGACATGTCAGAATAAAACTGTATTATTTTTTTTCTCTCTTTTAATTTTTTTTAAGAGTTACAGTGCTATAATGGATCAGAGCATCAGTGAAACACCACTTTTCCATGACAGCACTGTAACTCTGAGAATTTAAAAAAAATCAGAGGGAGAAAATTGCCCTTTAAAATGTTGGATGATCTCAGGAAAAAAAAATTAAATTAAGAAAACCATTTGGAAGAGCTGCATCGCAGATCCAAAAAACTGCTCTAAACACCTCCCCAAAAGAATGGAATAAGTGGACACAGAGGCAACAAAAGCTGGCAAGCCCCAGCAAAATCCAAAGAGTTATAGCAAAAGACCTTGTGTTTCTTTGTATGATTGTCCTCAAAATGTAACTCAGGCCATTTCCGTACTACACTGTTATAGTGCTATTATTCCACTTTTGACATCATATGGAATCCTGAGGTTTGCAGTCTAGGAAAAGACATCTTTGGCCTCTGTAAACTACAAACCCCAGAATTCCACAAGATGTTGAAAGTGGAGTAATAGCACTATAACAGCGTAGTGAAGAAATGGCCTCAGCCATATCTTTATTTTTGGCAAAAGGATCAATTTATAAGGAACGAGTTCCTTCTGAATTCTGAGTTTCCCTCTGAGACCTATTTGTTTGGGTATAGCATAAGAAAAGGTCATTGTCTTTACATCCTAGAATGGGTCACGAGGGCCATCTTGTCCTCGACATGCAGAAACTCACAACTAAAGCACTCCTGAGAGGTGTCCCTCCAGCCTCTATTTATTCTGCTTGTGGCACTCCCAGAGCGATCTGCTTGGCCACCATAAGATAGTGGATACTGATGGTTTTGGTTTGAATCAGCAGGACCCTTCTTACATTCTTTATGAATGGTGTCAAGCCCTCTGCAAACAGGTGGCCTGTATATTCCCTGTGTCAGACTTAGGCAGCCATCTCCTGTGTTTGCTCCCTGAGTCTGTGCCAGGAGGAAGACAAGCCGCCGCTCCGCGTTTGTTCAAATGTCTGGTGTCAGTGTTTGTTTTATTAAGATGGGTGAAATAATACTAATGCCTCTGAAAGCAAGGGACACTGGAAAAGGCTAAGTAAGCATGTGTCGGGTTAAAAAATACTGCGAGCTGCTTATGAAAGCAAACTGTTCTTTTGATTTTAAACCTTTCACCTTGTGCCTTTCTTTGAATGATGCCATTCAGAGAAGGAAACTTTATCCTCCCATAGTTTATCCATGCTCAGTTGCCTGCCAACTATGCTGTTGCTAACAAAGAAGAAACTACCTTTATAGCTGTAGTCTCTTATTGTCCAAGGCAACCGATTTTTTTTAACAATATGAGTTTTGTCGTCCTTCCCCAGATGAATCTCTGAAATGTCGTCCTTGCCCAGAAAGGAAAGGCCTACCCCTGAAGTTTGTTTTACAAGGTGAAGGTCAGGGCAGGATATCAGAAGATGGTATCAACTGACTTATTTACAATTTACAAGGAAGTTGTCTGACTATTATACGTACAGTCCTCTTTCCACATTCATGGGTTTGACCTTCACAAATTTGATTATTTGTGAGGCACGTGCTTGCCTCTCCCCCCCACATTCTCCTTCTCTCATTCCCTTGCATTCCTCACCCCAGGCTTCTGAGGCTTGTGTTTAAAATGAACTTTTTTTCCCTTTTGGGTGAGCAAAGCTGTCCCACTACTGGAGGCATGTTCTCTGCCATGTGGCTGCACATTCTGCTTTGTAATGGCTGCTAATTGGTCAGGTGCTCTCTTTGCTCCTATATCTACCCTCTGGGAGGAATTTCCTTTCTCAGGATGGTGACTGGAAGTAGTCACAATATCAGAACTCGGTGCTCTGCTCTTCTCCATCTGAGAGGAAAGTACCGGCAAACCCTTTACCTTGTCTTTTTTCTTTCCCCTGGGAGTGCTGGGGTCAGAGGCAAGGGAATGGTTAGGAGGAGCTTCAGAAGGGAATGAGAAGGGGATCAGGGAGGGAATTATTTGCGTTTTTCCCCTTTCACAAGGGTTCTGTGCCCCAAATCTTCATGAACGGGGAGGTGCCACTGTATGTATGTACAGTTCGTCCTACATATCCACGGGTTCTGCATCCATGGATTCAACCAACCATACCTCAAAAATATTAAAAAATAAAACATCCAAACTGCAAATCTTGATTTTGTCAAGGCCCAGTCTACCATGATCTGGTTCATTAAATCTTCGCTTCCTGATGGTACAGTCCTAAATAAGAGGGACTTAAGACCCACTGAATTTCCATAGTTCAGTGTTACAGCAAATGTTTACATTTGTAGGCTGCAATCCAGTATCCTCTCTGCATAGCATAAATATCCACGTGCAGAGATGTTCTACATTAGCACTACGCAAACCCCACACAGAATAGCAACATTGTGTAGCACTCGGCAATGACTTGGTTCCATTGCACTATACATACAATATGATGTGTATCCACAATGCACAGTATAGGATGCACAACTGCAATGCAGAGACACACAGCCACAATATACAATGCACAACTAGAGTGAAATGTATAGTATAAAGTATAGTATAAAACCATAACAAAAAGCAGAACACAACATATTACACACTAAAAAACCCTACAACACTAATTGCTAAACTAAACTAAACAATAAAAACTGTACTAAAATAGAGAGGAAAAAAGAAAGGAAAAAAGAGAAGACAAAGAATATAATTAACTTCCCACTTCCTGGCATATGGCAACAGAGGTTATGAAAAGGGTGAAAAAAGAGAACTTCTTTGATTTTATCGTTCTTGATTTCTTATAAGTAAATATACATGCAAGTAGATATACTCGTAACACTGTGAACTTATTTTACTTTTCTTTTCTTTATCTATTTCAAGGGTTACTCAAAGGTAAAAAGGTTGGAGAGATGCTGGACTAGGTTGATGGGACAAGGGGAGCCGGGTGAGCAAATGAATGAGCGATTATTTCACTTGCAACATCCTATGGAATCCTGGAGTTTGCAGGATAATAGCGCTATAACAGTCCAGTGCGGAAATGACCTAAATTTTGTCTCATTTTTTCCCTTTTTGTTATGTATTTTACAGTCCTCTGGAAGTAAGCAGAATTGTCAGGGATGAGTGAATTCCTGACGCCTGTCAGGCTCTAACAATACCTTTGAGACTCCAGAAGTAACTTGTGGCTTTGCTAACATGATACCCAAGATCATGACATCAACTAATCTATCAGCACAAACTGTGGTTCTTACTATAAGTCATATATTTCATTCATATCTAGTCATTTGAGTCCCCCTTTATACATATTGCTGTGCAAAGTGTTGTATGCAAACAGCCTTATGGGCCCCACTAAAACACATATAAATACAATGCTTGTGTTAAAAAAAATAAAATAAAACATTTAGTTTGCCAATTGCTTGAGCTCATTTGATCATATGAGACAGGGAAGCCAAACAGCTATTAAACATCTCACATTTTCCATCCACCGAATCAAAGCTGCCTTTGATCTGTTAATCCCAAATTTATAAGGTTAGGAGATAAGCAAGCATAGCCAAATACCTTTTTCTTTTCTCTCCCCCATCCCCCTTTTGGTCAACCTTACAGTCTGTGAAGCAAGGCAAACATAATAACCATCTTTGCTGTGTAGGGGGCTTTTCCCCCCTAACTCTTTTTTTGCCAATTAATTCAAAAACTACATTATAAAGTTGTGTTTAAGGGTCTGCTTGCGTGCCCAGGTAGGGTTGGGTGCATGATTCTTCTTCCCTGCTTTCCTTTCCTTTTTTAAAGCTTGTCTTCGATTTGGAGTCACAATATTTTCCTTTTGCATTTCTGACTGGCTTACTCTCTTTTTGGGTTGTGGGGAGTGGGGTGGTGGCAGCGAGGGAGGGGGCTTGGCTAGCAGGGGTTTCCCCGGTTTCTTTGAAGCTGTGATGAGGAGAAGGCCTCTTTTGTCTGCGAAAGCCTTAAGGCAGATCTAAGTGAGTAAAAGGAAGCCAGAAAGGTTTGAGGCTTGTTAAATGTCACCCAAATGGCTCTCTTTATGTATTGAAATATCAGTCTTCTCCTCGTATAGGAAAATGAATCGCATTACCACTGAGGGAAGCGAAAGTCTTTGTTGGAGGAGACTGCTAGTCTACTGCCTAACAAGAAGCTTTTAATTCCTCCCACCCCCACCCCACAACTCCACTTTACAAGGTTTTTGACCCACTGTTGCCCTAAGTTAGAACTCTGATATCATAGCCTGGACAAGATAATAAGGAAGCACCAGCGATTAACCACTGGTTATGTGCATTGGTTGGTCCTTAAGAGAAGCAGGCATCCATTTAAAACACCGCAGCCATGGAATAGGAGGAACTAGGTCTGATGCTGCTTGGAGATGATTTGGCTGTGGCAATGCAGTTAGCACTTCTGCAAGGGAAGTGAACCTTAGGACTGGGCACAGAATAGACCAAAAGGGGACCTGATGGCCTTCGCCTGCCCCAGTTTGGGGAGGAAAATCCAAATTAATCCTCTGTCTTCCCACTTTTTCAGCTGCTCTTAAGGTGTCCCGATTTCTCTCTCCTCTTTACACTTTCCCCCTTTGACCTCAACTTGCATCAATTGCTGCAAATTGAATTCAAAGTGCGTTAAGTAGTTTACGCTGAATTAACTCAGCACCTGGGAGGGAGGAGAGTAGGGGCAGAATTTTGCCCTTCCCTGTTGTTGTTGTGTGTCTTCAAGTCATTTCTGACTTATTGTAAACCTAAGGTGAACCTATTACAGGGTTTTCTTGGCTAGATTTGTTTACATGGGTTCTGTCATAGCCTCCCTCCAAGGCTGAGAAACTGTGACCTGCCCAGAGTCCTAGTCTAGCACTCAAACCAACGCTGTCTCCCCTTCCCTATAGGCTCTGGCAAAAGCAAACTGCTGCAGTCTCTCCTAGCTTGTATGTTCTTCCTTATTAACAGCTTCTGCCATCTTGACTACATGTTGATGTTGTTTGGCCACACATGCCCCATTTTTATCTGTAAAGTATTGGATAGTATGGGGACCTATTGGTCCCTGGACCTGGGAGAATGAGAGGTTGAACCCCCCCAAATCTTCCAAAATTGGACCACCAAGACTCCTATGTAGTTGAACCTCCTTATCAACCAGAAGTATACTAAATGATCAAACACTAAAAAATATTTTAAAAGCTTTGGTTGTCGAGCCCACCCAGGAATAACAAAGTCTGTGTGCAATCTATTCTAAGCCGACTTATTTGGGAGTAAGTTACACTGAACGCATGGTGGGCATTTCTAAGTGCACAGTGTGCTTCCAGGAGTCGTCATATTTAAGGATGTTCCAGCGATAATGGGAAAAGTAAGTTGCCTTCTCCAGCAAGTTGGCAAAATAATTAACAACCTGCTTGCCAATGTTGAACCCTTCCCACCTTAAAAATGGTTCTGGGAACCCTGGGGTCATGCATTTGGGATCTAAGTTACCTTAACATAGGGTAGGCAGAAGGGTGCAGCCTTCTCCAAGATAGCAAAAACCAGGAAGGGAGATTTAACTTTTTTTTCCAGCTTCAAGGTCGATCAATACCCCCTCCCCCCATCAACCTGATAAGATGGAGGAACCTCACATTAGTACTAATATGAGTTTTCTCCTTACTAACTACACAGGTGATTTTATAGTGGTGGCTGGCGGATCCCATGTCAGTAGAGTGATGAATGAAGGTGCACAGGAGCAAGAACAACAAGCCTACTTCAGAGGGTTCCTGAGATAATAAATTAGAGGCTGTTTTTCCCCTGTTTCAGGTAGGAAAGGTGAGATAAAGATTTAACAGATCTTTATCAAACAACTAAGTAATTAAAACAGCTAAAGCTATTTTGATTGATAGACATTTGCGGTAAAAGGACGGTGCGCTCCTCTCCCTCCCGTTTCCCCTAAATAGGGTAACCATCTTTTCTTTGCTTCAAAAGGGGAGCATTTCAGGCTCTGGAATGTAAATCAATTTCCCTACATTTCCTTCTGAGGCCCTTGGCATGTGGGAGAAGCGGGTGTCATTATAAGGATATGTGTTGGTAGGTTATTTGTTTTTTGTTGTTGTGAACAATGAGATATTTGATTTGAAGGAGTGAAATCTCTGAAGTTATATATAAACGTTGCGAGCTTTGATGGTGTCCCTTTAATTATGTCCTGAAGAATATGAAGGCAAAGCTAAGGTAGCATTCAGTTGGTCAATCAATAATAGGGGCAATATAATAGAAAACAAAAATACTTTTATCTCCAGGAACCAGCTTCAAATCTATTCTGGATCAAAGTAACAAGAGTATCTAGTGTCTGTTAAAATGTCCCAAGCAAGAACAGTCAGGCAGCTTCTCTCTTTGGTTTTTGCATATCACAGAAATCTATTCTTGGCACGCTTTAATTCCATAGAAAATACACATGCCTTAGTTAACAGCCAGGCCACCAAAAAAGAAGACGACGACAACGACAACGACACTCTAACATTGTCACATTTCTTTGCTTTGTGCCGGGCTGTGAAGCTTTAAAAGAGCAATTTTAGAACAGCGCCATACAGTGTATGGAATAAATTTGCTTTTGCTCTCATTAGGAGTTAAATTTATCCTCTGAAAAAAAAGAGCCTTTGTGCTGGGTGCGGATGAGGGCTGGTGGGGTGGGGTCTTCTTCTCAACTAGATGCATGCAGAATTTGAACAGAGAGAATGAGAGGAATCAGTGTCCTACTTATTCAGGGCCAACGTTTGCCATGCAGAGGGCTCTTCCAAGAGACCATTGTCCAAAAAATCATCACCTTCTCCTGCGTGGACCTCTTCAACTGTCCATCAAGATCTTGATTCACCTTCAAAGTTCTCTACAAGGCACTTGATTGTCATATTTTACCCTACATGAGAATTTACCTATTTATTAAGGAGTTGGCCAAACCATAAGGAAAAGTGAGATGGCCAGCTTGCATGGATGAGATCATGAAATGCCAGTCAATCCCTAGTTATTTAATTATATTATTCATGTATTTGAGATGCCTAGGAGAAGGTGATTATGGGGTTTTCTGCCTCAGGGACTGAAAGAACATGAGCAGCCTTGTGTATCTTGATTGGTAGTGGGTACGTACAGAGCTGATGTGCCATTTTCTACTCCACCTCCAGGAGTCAAGTGTCTTGGGCTGATCTTCTGGCCATGACCCTTCACTATGTTTCACTGATGTCTGAAGTATATTTGATTGAGAGATTAAGGAGAGCACCTTTCCTGCAGCTATACCAAAAGTCTGGAGCTTCATCCTGAGGGAATCGTGCCTTGTCTCTTTTTTCATGGCAGATGGTTTGGGTCCAAACTACTGGAAAAAATGTATCTCTCCTTATAAACCTGTCTGCATTCTGAGATCTTCAGGGGAGGGCTTTCTCTTGGTCCCACCACAGTGACAGGTCTACCTGGTTGAGAGCACATGAGAGGACCTTTGCAGCAGTTGTGTAGGGATAAGGGGGGCGATGGAGGCAGTTTACCTCAGGTGGCAATGTTTTTGGGGTGTCCTGTCCCATAGCCACACCCCTGTGTGCCCTGGCCATGCCCCCACACACTGCAGCCACGCCTCCATGCATAGTAGCCGCACACCCCACACCCCCTCCACACACTCCAAGCTCCGCCACTGCTTTGCAGTGGCTTCTCCCAGACTATGGATTTTTCTTCTACAGAAGGCTATCTCCCTGCTCTCCTTCCTTTTGATTTAAACAGTTTTTTAGTAGTTAACTGTTTGTGGGAAGAGTCTTTTTTTTGTATTTTGAATGGGGGCTGTGCTGTACTTTTACCCTCATTCCTAGGGACTCCTGTACCTTGGATGGTTGTGTAGAGGAGGACACTTCAGCAGGCTTTACTTCTGGTGCAATCAGAGAATAAGCAACATTTGCTGTTGAAATTCTCTCTTCTGTATGAACTATATGAGAGCTCTTGCCAGTTTTCCTTTTCATAACCTTAGTTTTTAAATGCTTTTATACTACTTTAAATTAGTCGTGGTTCATAGAATAGTCTGTTTTTAAAACTGTATTTTGCTTTAACTCCTTTGTGAGCTACCTTGGTCCCATGCTAGGAGAAACATGGGAGATCCCAATAAATAAATAAATAAATAAATAAATGTTTGCTTCAAACCTGGTTTAGAGAAGGAAATGCCTAAGTGTCTAAGGAGAGGAGACAGTGTCTAAGAAGTGTCTAAGGAGGGGAGACAGTGTATTGACCTAGGTCCAGAACTCAGAACTGTGCTTTGGTGTCATGTCCAAACTGTTCCACCATTTTGAACTGAGAAGATTAGGATGGTTCTTCCTGTGAATGCCTGCAGGGTGGTATCCAATACCATGCTAGTATCCAATACGATGCTACCCTTGAGACTCCATTTGGCAATTGTGACTAGAGGCCATTGTTAAACCTATTTGGCGTACCTATTCCCCCCGTTGCTTATATGGCCAATAATTTTCTGGTTCCAGGCAAAGGTATTACCCATTAGCTGGATGATCTATCAAAAGAATCATTTTGCCATGTTTTGCCCCATCTCTGACTACTTTAGGAGAGGTCTTTTATCTAACAACAGGAAGTTAGTAGACATTACTTCCTGTTCACTTCCTGTTTTAGCAAAAGGCCTAAAATGCACCCTCAGTGTGATGGAAATATCCCCAACAGCTGCTAGATGGCATTTGCAGGGCATTTTTTACCACGGGTGGCAAGGGGCCACAGAAATGGCTTAGAGGGCTGCTTGTGGCTTGTGGGGCTCCTATTGACTGGAAGCCATGCCCTATCTGGGAGCCATGAAGCCCTATCAGGAGTGGCTTAGGGAGCTGGGTATGTTTAGTCGGTAGAAGAGAAGGTTAACAGGGGACATGATAGTCATGTTTAATATTTGAAAGGATATCATGCCGAGGAGGGAGTGGGCTTGTTTTTTGCTGCTCCAGAGACTAGGAGAAGGAGTAATGGATTCAAGCTATAGGAAAGGAGGTTCCACTTGAACCCCAGGAAGAACTTCCTGATGGTCACAGCTGTCCAGCAGTGGAATTTTATGCTGCCTTCATGGAATGTGGTGGAGTCTTCTTCTTTGGAGGATTTTAAGCAGAGACTGGATGGCCATCTGTTGGGAGTGCTTTGTTGTGTGTTCCTACATAGCAAGGGGTTCGACTCAATGGTCTCTGTGGTCTATTCCAGCTCTATGATACTATGACTACTCCTCATTTATCTTGAGGTACCCAGGAGTGAACCTGGGAATGCCTGTGCTTAGAGCCAGAGCAATGCCACCATGCTATGCACTTTCTCTTGGGTCACCAACTCCTGGGTTGCAAGGACTCTAGTGAAAGGTGCATGGACACTGGAAAGAACCTCCATAGCATTTGTTTGTCATTGTTGTATGCCTTCAAGTAATTTCTGACTTATGGAAACCCTAAAGTAAGCCTATCACAGGGTTTTCTGCTGCCGAGAGTGTGTGATTCACCTAAGGACACTCAGTAGGTTTCCATGGCTGAGTGAAGAATTGAACTCTGGTCTCCAGGGTCAAGTTTACTGGAGTATTATTGGGGGGAAATAAGAGTACTGCTGAAAGATAAGCTAGCCTTTGGTATGTATTAATGTATTGCCTTTTTGGATTTACTGACTGTCTCCCCTCCACCCTGCCTTCGCTCTGTTTGCATTATGCAAATTGGCCCCATCTCCCTCCTTTTTTCTCACACAGCTTGAGATATGATTGGTTCTCCCTTTCAACAAAAGTGGCTGGGAATAGAGGCTTCCATCTGTATTGGACGCCTGTGCCTTGGTACTCAAAAGCAGAAAGAAAACAATATCGGTCTGCCCGTAGGAGGTTGAATTTGTAAATATACATTAGTTTGGATGTAGAATGAGAGATAATAAAATATTCAAAAAGTCGCTTGCACAGCCAGGGAGCAGATTAATGATTCTGCACGGGGGATATAAATATATGTGATATGCACCATAAAATATAGATTTAGAACCGGTAGCTGGGAAATGTGGTAATGAAAGGCCAATCTTTGGCTTTCTATAAAACATACACTAGTTTTTACAAGATTTGCGAGAAATAGATTTTTTCCTTCTCCATAATGTAAGCTGAGGGCTTTTAACAACATAGACAAGTATATCTTTTGCAGTATACATGAGATCCAAATTCGATAGGACAATGAGAGTACACCGTAAAGAAATATCAATAGCATGCTTTTTAAATAATATAACAATAATTTGAAATAATAATTTGAAAGGATACCATTGAAAGGCCCTATTAATATTTTCAATAGGCATTGAATTTGCAGAGATGCAGTATGAAATTGGCAGCACCAATAAATCTCCCCCCTTTTTTTAAAAAAACATTAAAGAGGAATTTTTAAAAACTTGGACATGTTGGTGGCATTGCTATTTTCATACCCCCATACAGGGGAAAACTGGCCCAGCAAACATCACAGTGTGGCAAAAGGGTGTTGCAAGGCAACAAGAGGGCAGAAATTATTCATGAGGAAAGGCACAGAAAACAAGCTGAGAAACCCTGGAGTTTATGTACTGAGTTAGCAAAGGCAGGGCTTACTGGAAAGAGAAGACTCCATTCTTTCTCCTCCCCTTTTTACTGAGTTAACTGCTTTGCACTTTCAGTTCTGCGGTCAAGTAAGCCAGGACAAAGAGACAAAAGGGAAAAGGAGAGGAGAGGGGAGAAGCCAAGACATTTTAAATGCATTTTAGAAGGTGGGATAGCAGAGGATTAACTGAGCGTCCCTGCCAAACCAGGACAGTTGGAAGGCATGTATTTTTAAGCATCTCAGATACTATCAGGGTTTAATGTGTATTCTGTGGTTTAACCATGAATATCTTGAACCTACTGTCTAGTTTAGAATTTAACTCTGTGTAGTGACCATCATTATTCCCTTCCTTCTTTCCTCCCATTTAAGAAAAGGTTTCTTGTTCTTTTCAGTTCTAGTTCTCAAGCATAAAGATGGTAGATTGGAAACTTCCTGACAGTACCTGGCTATAGCTTAGAAAACAGACAGCAGATTATGCCTTGACTATTCTCAAAGCCAAGAGTCAGTGCTGTGTCTGGTTTGAACATTGGTCTACAGCCCTGAAGACCAGGGTTTGATCTCCTGCTTGGCCATGGTCTTTGGGATCATAGTTCATTGCTCAATCCACTATATCATGCTGGCTCCATGCTGGCACCCCTTAATATGAATATTATCATTAAACCATTTTGATTGAAAACTTTAAATGAGTTTGCTTTCAGATCACCATACATTCTTTCACTCAGCCTCCTCAAAACTCTAAGGGATTTTGGAATGTAAAACCAAAGTATTCCTTCCCGGTTTTCTTTGCTGTAATGGCATAGGATTTATACTGATTTCTTAAAAATTATACCATCGTTTGCCATGATTCCCTTCTGCCATGAAAGTTAAGGGTTTAATAGTGATTCTAATTTTCCTTAGCTGGTTTTATGGTAACTGTAAAATCTGATTTAAAACTAATTCTCTTTCCAACGAGAAACCATTGGTATTTGAGGTAGGGTAGATAATTTATAGCAGTGATTTCTCAATATCTTCACAAAACTGTAACACCTGGGATCTTTTGGGGTGGGAACATTTTGAGGGCCGCATTCTCTGAAGTGGGCCAGATGCTGGCACTGGCTGCGACCACAGAATAAAGAAAAGGTTTGTCTTCCATTCTGTCTTTCACCCCTTATCATCTCTTTTTCATTTCCCCTTCCTTCCTAGCTAGTGGGGGCTCGAGAAAGACAGGTCATTCTTGCCAGAGGATTCAGAACTGATTCCTTGAGAATGGCTTTTGAAATCAAGCTGAGGGCCACCGATGAGCCAGGGCCGTTGGTTGCCCACTCAGCTTTGGAAGTTGTTATGCAGAGATTATTTGGCATTTTAACTTGCAGAGTGAAGTGGCCTAGTGCTAAACCTGTAATTATTGAAGAAAATTAATCACCCTGGAAAGCTGCAGTAAGAAGAAAAGGAAATCCCCCACTAACTCAGGATAATCATTTGTTGATAATGTAAGAGGAAAAAGTTTTCTAAAGTTACAGAACTGGTTTCAGTGTGTGAAGAACTATTACTCTGCTTAACTAAGGTGGAAGAGCAAGAAGAAGCAGGAACCGACCTCAGAGAAAGAAGAAGGAAGAGAGTGGAAGTAATTTAGATACTGATCTAGAAAGAAAAAACTCAGAGAGGAAATGAATGCACATGGATATTTATCTAACTATCTCCTCTCTTCCAGGGCAAAACATATGCTAGGTGTGTTGGTGCTCTGTTTTAATGAAATTGGTATCAAACGACTACACATTTGTAAAAATTTCTCTGAGTATAAGGTGTGGCACTTTGAAGACTAAGACATTTTACTTGCAAAGTTGATAATGCCTGTTGGGGATGAGAAATTAATCACTCTAGAGAGTTGTGGTAAGCATACTCTCCAGCATTTCACAGATGAAAACTAGGACATGTGTGGTCAAGCAACATCAGAGTGTGTTCGAGATGGCAAAAAGAGAGGAAGAACACACTAGCTGGGAGAAAGGCAGCAGTTTGCTTTTGCCTGAACCTACTGGGCATGGCAAGATTCTGCCCCTCCTCTCCTTTCCCTGCTCCTGAGTTGAGTGCAATTTATGTTTGCACTTTGAACGCATTTTGCAGTAACGGGAGTAAACTGAGGACAAAGGAGGGGAAGTAGGAGGAGGAGAAAGAAATTAGGACATCTTAAAAGGAGGTGAAAAAGAGAATAGCAGGCCATGAATAGTCACTGTTTTTGGCAAATTGGGAGGAGGAGCATATTGCAAAGCAAAAAGGAAATCTAACATTGACTAAGGGAAAACGTTTCGAAACCTACAGAAGCCTCTTTGCATGTGTAGAAAACAAATTTCCTGAAAGGGTTTTCAGGTAAGGAATATCTACATAAAGGGCATCACCAACTTTCTTCTTCTTTGCTACACTCTTTGGTTATTAGCGTGTTCCACTTCTATATAATCTGATAACCGGCTGATATAAAGATGGTTCCCAAATTCGCACAAAGAAAGGGGGAAGTCTTCCATTAAGAGGAGAAGTCAGATTTCCAGAGGATATTGGATGATCCAGGACAGAGGCCCTGCTGAGCAAGATATGCATTTTTAATAGCTTATTATTCAGTCTCCTTTATTCCATATACAAACAGCAAGAAAAAAGACAGGATTAAAAGATTAGATTTGTCAAGTGGTTTTTCCCCTCCTCTTAATGTCTTTCCTACTATTCAGCTGCTGTGTTATTAAACCAAGCCACTGACCAAATAGCTGGGCTTTTTTGCCTCTGACAAGAAAAGACGTTTTCTTCATGCCTGCAATTGATTTTCACACTTTAAATCAAAGATTATTCAATCTTTCACTAGAAATCGTGATGTACGTTTTCCAGGCTTTTTTAAAAAATTGTCTTTTACCCTAATTACACCATCACATGTCACAATTATCTCCTGAATTACACCAAAAGCGTGAGGGTCTGTAGAGGTCAAAAGCTACACTATCACTATTTTAAGAAAGAATGAAATTAACTTAGATGAGAGATAAATATATATATCCCACTCTGTATCTAAAGGTTTCACGCCTGTGCACAATAAAACCAATCTAACAGATTTAAAACAATTTATGCTATAAAAACAATTTCTAAAAGCTGTAAGCATGTAACAGTTTAACAAGGTAAGATGGCAGATGATTGAAACTGGTTATAATAATTTAAGATGATTTAAAACCATATATGTGTGAGGGTTTCTGTAAAGCCAATAGTCTCCCTCAAAGCTTTAGTGAATAACCACAGCCATTTCCACACTACACTGTTATAATGCTATCATTCCACTTTAACCATGCTGTGGTATTCTGAAGTTTGTAGTTTACTGAGGGCTAAGAGCTCTCTGGCTGAGAATTCTAGATGCCCCTCCCAAAACTGCAAACCCCAGGATTCCATAGGAGGTTAAAAGTGGAATAATAGCACTATAACAGTGTAGTGCAGAAATAGTCCATGTTTTCAATTGGTGCTGGAATGATAACAATGTGAACACCAACTGGGCCTCCAGGGGAAGTTGTTCCCATAACTGGGGTGCCATAGCAGAACCATCTCCTACGTCTTCCCACAGCCTATGGTCCTGACTGATGGGACATAGAGAAGGGCCCATCCAGCAGCCTTTAAACCTCGGAGATCTATATATATGGAAAGATGGTTCTTCGAGTGTTGAGGTACCAAGCTGTTAAGGAATTTAAACATTATTACCAGCATCTTGAATTCAGACTGGAAATTTATTAGCAGCTGACGCAACTCCTTTAGAACCGATGTTGTATGATCTTTGTACGATGTTATGGTCAGCACTCTAGCTACTGGTTTATATACTAGTTGCAGTTTCCAGTTTGTCTTCAAGGGCAGCCCCACATCCAGTGCATTGCAGTAGTCTAATTGGGAAGTTACTAGTGCTGGGACTACCATTGCTAATTTATCCCTTGTGTTTCTGAGCAAGTGACCATGCTGGCTGGACAATTTTGGAGCATTGTAACCCCAAAAGGAACTTTTCTGGGCTCTGGTCCAGAGCATTGGCACAGCAACTAATTGGGAAGTGTTTAATTGGGGGAAGCACCATGAAGTGAAGGTATTACTTTCCTCCAAAAAGGCCACAGTAAGTGGTTGGCATGGGATGGTATGGGCCTATCATGGTGGTGGTGAAAGTGTCCCTGGAAAACAATGCAGTCACAACCTCTTTTTTGTACACCCCCCTGCCAAAAAAAACCTCTGGGTCCCACATTTTTTTAAAAAAATATTTTGGCTGAAAAAAATCACACCCAGCTCTTAACTCACTGTTCCTCATGACTGGCATAAATCTCTTAGTACTTTTGGAAGCCAGCTGAAAATCCTGAAAATGCAAAACAGGAATAGACTTCTGGGCATCTCCAGGTTGGCCAAAGATGTAGCAGTATGGCTTAGCATAGGTGCACACAGTTGAAAATTTGTCTCTGTCTTTACTTAATGTCCACCCATGATATGAATATCCAAACTTACATACATTCAGATGCCTAATGCCTATCACACTGATATAGGCTGCATTTCCCCACTTTTAATCGCAAGCATAGTAAAGAGCCATGCGCTCGGTGAGCATTAGTGGCACAGTGTGCAGCCTCTCACTTCTTCATTCAAGTATTTCAAGTATTTCTAGTACAAAAGTATGTCCCCCTGCATGCCCTACCTCACCCCAGCCTCTCAGATGGAAACAGTATAAAGGGGGATCTCAAAAACCCCATTTGGATTAATGCTCTCAAAGCATCCCAATACATTGGCATACGAATGTCATCGGAGATGATTCATTCCGTCATCCTGAATGCTCAGGTATGATGCCTGACAGCTGCTTAGCTAGGGGGCACTTTAGCACTGATGGCAAATGTATTTTGTTCTCCTACATCTAAGGATTTGAATGACTTTGCAAAGTTTCATTAATTAAGCCTGGCGGCACCATTCTGAGTCAAACAAGGAATATCTAAATGCGACATTATGCGCAACTCAAATGCAGCCACCTGTGGGACAAGACATGACAGTCCTCCTACAACGCAGCCCACACAGCTCGTGCACTAATTAAGCAATTAGGACCCATTGAAGTCTTTAGTCAGAGCACACGCAGAAGCAGGTGACGTGAGAGGAAAAAAATGCATTGCAACCTGTATTGTTTGACTTAGCCAATCCTGTAACGTGATGCCAATATTGGAAACTTATATTGCAAGCACTGGAAGTGAAATCATGCCTTGTATGCTCTCTCTTGACAGTGCCCGGTCCTGAAGTGAACTCTGAGAGCATCCAGCAGATTCGGAGAACTAGGCCTTTCCAAAAAAACAAAGTATTGCATTTATATTTTATTTTGTCTGCATTCTGTCTTGCTGCCAATAGGGGACCCAGGACAACTAAGAACAAAGTTAAAAAGCAGATAAAATGTTGAAAAATTTTATGATAAAAAAATGTTGATAAAATAGTGGCTGGAATTCATTGTCACGGTTCCACATCCATAACTGATTCTTATTCATAGTCCCTACGTTTTCATGGTAGTGGCACTATTGGTACAATTGTAGAAGCACCCCAGTCCCTCTTTACCAGGCATTGTGAAAACAGAGGTCTGATTCAGGCATAGTGGACTGTTTCCCCCTCTCTTCCTCCAGCAATCTTTGGTGCAAGGAAGAACTGTGACAGGGATCCTGCTTCTGATTGTCACACCAGAGACCGTGGAAGGGAGGGGGCTGAAAATGTCAGTCTGCTGCACCCAAGAGCTCCCTGGCTGAGAATTCTAAATGCCCCTCCCTAAACCACAAACCCTAGGATTCCATAGGATGTTGAAAGTGGAGTAACAGCACCATAACAGTGGAAATGGCCAGAGAGGAGAGAGAAGGCAAAGTTTCAGATAGGTGATTCTGATATGTATTTCTTCTTCTTCCTCTTCCTCCTCCTGCTTCTGCTCCTCTCCTGCTAGGGCTTTCCAGGTCAATTTAATAGTAATTCCTCTCTGTGTTTTAACCTAAATTTAAAAGGAGTTACCCAAAGTGCTGTACCCACCTCTGAAATGGGTTCAGGACCATGGATAGCTCCTCTAAGGATCAGAATAAATCCTAGAATAGCTTCCTCACCCCAATGATACGGAAGCCATCAGACTCGACTGGCACTCAATTTGAGAAGCTGAGTCTCAAGTCATGAAATCAAATTAAATTGCTTGCATACCTAGGATTACACATTATGAAATTAACAGGCTATATTTCCCTTGCGCATACGGACAGTGACATAATGATTTCTTCATTATGCCATCTGTATTCTTTAGCCACTATAGGCTTTGTTCCTTCACGATATGCAGCAGTTGCTCTTGCCCTTTGCCAATGAGAAAGGTTGGTGTGCTATTAAACTATATATAGTATCCTAACTGAAAAAGAAGAAGATAAGAATCACATCATCATTCTTCAGGGGTGAGATGCTCCATTTTTGCAATGCAGACTTATTGTGTTTTAGGTACTTAAATTAGCATGAAAGAGATCCAGATCAGCAGCTGCTGCCAATAGAGATAGGAAATGCAGCATTATATTTTTCATTATGCAGTAAATGGCTTGCTTTTCTATACGTTGGCCACATAGAAGATAAGCATAATTTCACATTGACATGTGAATAGCTTATTCATTACTAGAGCCAGCAGAGAATCAACATCCGGCATTCCTCTGAAAGGATACAGCTGGAGCTTTCGGGTATGGAACTAAACATCTCTTGTACAGCTTGTATTCAGCAACATTCAATCGACCATTATCTCTCGCATTGCAAATCGTCTTCTGCTGTGAATAGCAATGTTACTCTGCAACGTTTACCATGCCACAAGTATTGGAATGGATGTGATGGAACTAAACCAGGCTGAGGATAGATGTCAAATTTGGGAAGAAGTGCAACTGTTTTGCTTTAAGGCATCCCCACTGCATTTGGTGCTAATGTACTGTCCATTATAGTCTATAGGTGTCAATGACTGGAGTTTTGGACCATCAATGATCCAAGGACGTAAGGATCAGTAAGGTATTGTTAGATAATATGGCATGTTCCAAGCAGTGTCATTTTTTGTAACTGTGATATTTGATCAATTTCATTCAAATGGTTTCTTAGTCCATCTGGAATTTATTAGTACAAGAACCACAGTTGTTCTCTTTCCTCAGAGACACTGGCTCTCACTTTGTAGGTCTTGATATTTCATAATCTTTTCCTTCTTTTTGTGTTCTATTCTGCTGTCCCCTAGATTTGCCACAATGATAAACCAAATTTTCATTTTCTGTTATTCAGTTTTGCAGGCTATCAAGTGTTACTGAGTGGAGTTTGGTCCATCAGTGATTCGGATTCTATCCACGAATCTAGAATTCAGTGATATATCAACAGATAATTAACTAACTAACCAACCTACTAAATCAATAATGTGACATGTTCTAAGCATTATTACTTTTTGTAATTGTGCTATTTTAATCCTGTCTAAGGTGATTTCATTCAGATGCTTTGTCAATCCCAGGGTCACCTAGTGGGTTTCCATGGCTGAATGGGGAATCGAATCCTTGTCTCAAGGGTTGTGGTCTAACATTCAAACCACTACATAATGCTAGCTCTTGAGAGTAGTTACTTAGGGTTAAAACAACAAAATTGCATGAATCTGAGAAAAGTCATCCATTGTGGTGGAATGGAACATTACATGGGTGACAAAGAGTTCTCTGATTTCTGGTCTCCCAATTGACTCTGCTAATCCAGGTTGGCCATTGGCTCCTATTTCCAGGAAGAACTATGCAACTTTCTTTTTGAGATGTTTCCTCCAATATGACACTTGCCTATTTATCTTCACAACCCACATCTTCCCTGTGATATCTGGCTCCAAGGTTGACTTTAGATCCACTCTGGGAATACGGTTCATGTGGTATTATCTTTAAACCAAATATTTGTCGACAACAGCTGATGATAAAGCCATCAGAATGCTGGGGCAGCCATTTTCTTGAATCACATTATTCCTAGTATGATAATGCTTCAGTATTAATAAAATATTTCCCAGAAGGTCTCTTATTAAATGAGATCAAATCCAATGGCTTGAGCAATATTATAATGGGAATTAAAATGATAATTTCAACTACAGATATTCTATACTTTATTTTTTTTCAAAGAAAGCCAATTCCCTCTCATTGATATCTGAGAGTAAAAAGGGCTCTTTTTAAGTTTTTATTTTATTTTATTTTTTGCCAGCCAAAGATTTAGCCTTTATTGTCATTCCTGAACATTAGCCTAAAGGTTTAATTCAAGTTGAATGTAGGAGAATACTTTTGTAGTCCTTCATTTACATGTATGCCAACAAGCTTAAATGCACTGCAACCTTGGAAGACTTTCAAAGGAAGCAATAATTCCTCTGAAATAGGTCTTTTGAAAGCTTTATCTTGTTCTTTCTCTTTTTGTTAATCTTGGGAACCCCTTAGCATGTCAAAGCAATTTTTCTAATGTCACATCTTCTCAACGTTACCATGAAAGCGCTTTAAAAAGATGATTTGAGAAAGAATAAATGTTGAATGAGCATTTATTAAAGGCCCGTTTATGCCCCATTTGCATTTTGACTATGTTTTTTTGACGTGAAATGTTTGAAAAGGAAGCTAATTTGAAAGTCAATCTCATCTCCAAACAAACTACACGACAAGTGTGTTTACACTGATCTCCTTCCTTTGTGCCTTCATTAAAAAAGAGATTTCATTAGATTAAAGCTATTCTTTTTTTAAAAAAATAGGGACTTGTTAGATCTTGTGGTATTAAGAAGAACTGTTCTTTTCATCAATTTGTTGGCCATCTTAAAATGTTTTCTAGTTAGCACCTCCAATAAAGACTCAACAATCCAAGGACTGGAACATAGGTCATTTGCAACTAGCCACTCACTTGAGGCACATTCACATTGCACAACTATAGCATTTTGATACTACTTCAACTGCTGTGGCTGCATGCTATGGAATCCTATAGTTGTACTCTGGTATGGCACTAGTGCTTTCTGGCAGGGAATTCTAAATACCTTAGAAAACTACAAATCCTAGAATAAGCCATAGCATTGGAAGTGATATCAAAGTGCTATGAAAGAAAAGTTCCCAGGCAAACATCCATTTTTATTCAATGGGAGCAAGATCATGAGTTTTATCTATAAAGTAATGGATGTATCCAAAATCATGAATGGATGAGTTGGATGCTAAAAATTTGAGGGACTGAAAACGTTTATGGACATATTGTGACACCCAAAAAGTCAATGCAATTGTGGGCTGCATCAAAAGAAATATAGTGTCCAGGCCAAGGAAAATAGTAGTGCCACTCTATTCCTCTTTGATTAGACCTCATTTGGCATACTATCTTCAGTTCTGGGCATCACAGTTCAAGAAGGATACTAACAAGCTGTAACATGGCCAGAGAAGAATGACCAAGATGGTCAAAGTTCTGGAAGCCAAGCCTTATGAGAAACAGCTTAGGGAGCTGGGTATGTTTAGCTTGGAGAAGAGAAGACTGAGGGGCGATATGATGATTTTCTTTAAATATCTGAAGGGAAGTCAAGTGGAGGAAGGATCAAGCTTGTTGTCTGCTGCATCAGAGACTAGAACATGAACCAATGGATTCAGATCCTAAACATTAGGAAGAACTTTTGCTTGTCTTGGGGATCTTTAAAAAGATGTTGGATAAGCATCTTTCAGGAGTGCTTTAACTGTGTAGTGTTTCGTGGTAGAGGTTGGCTAGATGGACCTTGTGGTCTTTTTCAACTCTTAAGATTCTATTATTCTGCTAATGATAAGATTGGCAATATATAACCTCCACTACTGAAAGCATTATGTCTCTCAGTATTACTTGTTGGAAAATGTTTAGGCATGTGCTGTTGACTCATGTCCTGCTTGTGGGCTTCCCGTGTATACTTGATTACTTGCTGTGGGAACAGAAAACATGACTACAGAGGTGTTTGGACCAGTCCAGTAGAGTTCTTCTGATGATGTTCTTAAGGCTGTTTTACAAGTTTGCATGTATTTAATCCATTTTCATCCTACCCTTCTCCTGTGAAGCTCAGGGCAGTTGAAATATTTCTCTTCCTTTTTTAAAAAAACTTCCATAGTATAACTTACCTTCTTTTTTTAATTCTTGGTCAAGCAATGAAAGACAAAATTGAGCAAAGATATGAACCTCGGTTTCCATTGTCAAAGGCTACCCCAATAAAATGGCTGACTTTGCAGAAATGTTAAGTGCTTTGATAGGAGTTTGTCTCATTAAGGAAGAAGGGATTGGCCTGAAGGGTGAATCAGAAAAGAGATGTCCAGAGGAGACCTGTGGTTCCTCAGGAGCTGAACTGAACTTTCGTAGTGGGAAGATCATTAGCATCCTGCCAACACTTCAGGAATGAGATTCATTTGGTTCTCCAAATGCGGCTGTCTCCAGGTGTTCTCCCAGAAACTCTAGGTAGAAAAGCCAATGGTGAATGGAGATCACAGGGATTTGCATCCCATTGATGTCTGAAGGGCTGCATGATTTTCATCCCTACAGTAGACCAACAAATAGTTTTCTTTACCATTGTATTACATTTCTATTATGCCTGCACTGTATGGCTTTAATGTACATTCTATGCAGTGTGAGCAGAGCAGGATTAGAATTGTGGATCCTTAAATGGCTCCCATAGCCTAAAAATGGGCAGGCTTATTCACAGAAAATTCTGGGGGGCATAACTGTCCATTTTAAGTGTTAACTAAGTATATTTAAGTGTACTTAACTAAGGCCATTTCTGCAGTACACTGTTATAGTGCTATTATTCCATTTTCAACATCCTGTGTAATCCTGGGGTTTGTAGTTTAGGGAGGGACCTTTAGACTTCTCAGCCAGAGAGCTCTTTGGCCTCAGGAAACGACAAACCCCAGAGTCCCACAGGATGTTGAAAGTGGAATAACAGCACTATAACAGAGTAGGGCGGAAATGGACTAAGTAGCTAATCTAGAATCCTGGCCATTATTTCTTAGGCCCCTCCTGCTTCTTCTCCAAGGTGTTTCTTTTTCTTTTTCTTGACTGCCCCATATCTTCTGGGGGTTTAACCTTCCAAAGTTGTACACTCCTAGTCTACAGGTGGACCTATGACTCTTTCAAAATGGCTGCAAGCACACACACACACTCGTGAAAACCTGCTATAGAACCTGTTTTAAAAGAAGATAGGATTCCCTCCCCTCATCCCAGATCTCTCCCTGAATAGATTTCCAGGAACAATGAAATCTGAGTTTCTTTTTTTCCTAATTCCCAGCTCCTAAAGTATTTGTCTTCTTTCAGAAGACAACTCAGCACCATAGCTTTCTAAATATTTTAATATGCATTTGTTATTGTTTCTTTAAAATTTCTTCCATGTCTTGGATATGTATCACACCGCAGTCTGACCTATGCAGTTAACAAATCTCAGTGTACAAAGGCAGATTTTTTTTAATGCTTTAGAGTGAACTGTTAAGGACCAGGGCTATTGACACAGGGCATGACTGGTAGGTTTCTGAGTTCTGGGGGCACAGCTGCTATACACACTCCCGATTTGCCAGATCAAGACTTGAATGAGCCGAAGCTCAGATAAGATCCCTTGATATTCTTGTTTCAAGTCCTCCCGCTACCCTGTGTGATTGTCGTTACTGAGCCAAATACCAACTGAGCCAATTCTGAGCTGAGCCAAGGGCAGGGAGTCATCACTACTGGAAAGGATTCCCCAAAGAAAGGAAATTTTGGGATTTTGAACTCCAGGCTTAGATGTGGCAAGCACGGAAGCTGGAACAATTAGACTCAACTTGAACAACCAAGTCAAAGAAGAACTCTCACGCCAGAGGTATTTGATTATAGAAATGTTTTTTCCCCTGACCCTTTCCAGCATTGTGATGGTACCCAGGTTCCTGAAAAAATAACAGAGTTGGAAGCGTCTGAATAAAGAGGTTGCTTATGGTGACAGTTGCATTCAGATCATAACAAGATCATAACTCTGTTCAGATCGTTCTTTTCCTTCCTTCCTTCTTTTTTTTCTCAATGTACTTCTGACACTGTTGGTCAGACAGAGTACAGTGCTTCAAGAACAAGCAGATTTTGCTCATAGATCTCCCTTTGTTTGTGAACTTTTGGAATGAAGTCAGAGGACACTGAAAGAGACGATTTTGAAAACTGAACTGTTGAAATGGCCTAAGAATAAAAATTTACTCTCTCTCCATTCCTCTTTTCTTCTCCTTCTCCTTCTTTTTTCCTCCTTGCCCTATTCATGTGAGCAGATTTACATATAAAATGTTCACTTTCTCTCTTCCTTGCAATGCCACCTCTCACTTAGCTAAAATTTTGTTCCCAGTGGTAGATACAACATGTAACTCTTCTGTGTTCTCTTAGATGTTCTTCAAGAAGACAGACCTGGCATCTACTTTTAGCAAGTTATAAAAATACATAGTCTTAAATCTGATCCATAAAAACCTGGGGGAAACTTTTGCAGCTATTCATGCCTTGAACAGTTATGATTCAATGTGGGGAAGTCGATTTCAAGCATTATGGTGACAAGCCATTGCTTTGCAGGGTGCTTCTCCACTGTGGTGCAGTTTAGGGAGGGGTTTAGAATTTAGAATTCTCAGCCAGAGAGTTTAAGTGTCTACCCAAACTACAAATCCCAGGATTCCATGCAATGCAGCCATGGCAGTTAAAATGGAATCATAGTGTTATAACTGCACAGTGTGAAAGGGCCTTAGATCTATCAAGCATGTGGGCTGAGTGAATTGGTTTCCATCAGTCGGCAGGCTGGTCAGCTGATGTCTGGATCTAGACTCATCCTTGGCCAGACCTCCTCAGCTGTAACCAATAAAAGCTGTAGCTTTTCTCATTCCAATCAATGTTGCCTGTGTTTATTCTTGCCAAGGAGAGCCTCAACAATTGCCGCTGAGTCCACAAGTGGTTTTGATCTTGTGACCCAAACAATGCATTCCGCCCCCTGGAGAGAGGAACAAAAAACCAAGAAGCAGGTTTGCAAAAATCCAAGCAATCTAGGTTTTAGGTAAAGGACCCAGCTGGGAAATGTCAGTTTGTTAGCTCATTGGCACTCTGCCCCTTCAAATTAATTAATAACTCAGCTAATAACTTAATTCTGGAATTAAGTCAATGCTGAAATTCCAACTTAAGTCAATCAATTAAGCTGGTAAATAAACGTAATTAAGTTGGCCCCTTTTGTTTGAAAATTTCCAACTTACTGATAACATAGCTTTTGTCTCTAAGCCCTGGGGCCACAGGCATTCCACTCTTGCTATCCTAAATTGTTGTTTTTTTAAATGGTGTATCTGTGGTCTCTTTCACATTACACAATTATAGCAGTTTTTTTTTTACCACTTTAGCTGCTATGGCTGCATTCTACAGAATCCTGGGATTTGTAGTTTGGTGAGGCACTAGAGCTATAGTTAGGCGAAAACTAGAGCTGTAGTTGGTTGGGTGAGGCACTAGTTAGACAGAATTCCAACTTAATTGATAACTGAATTGATTTTAAATAGCTGGTTCCAATATGTGCCATAGTTCTTTCTCACTTTGTATTTTTCTCTGCTAGCCTGATGAAAATTTTGGGGAACTTGAAAACTTGTACAATATTGGATGACCTCCTATATCACAGTGACAGAGCATGAACCAATTCTAGGCATAACTCTGTTCCATGTCAGTGGAGTGCCAAATCCACTCTAGATGATAGTCTCTACTTTAAAGGACCTGTTGAAAGTGCTAAAATTATTTTGGGAATAGGGTATGGCACCTTGCATACCTTCTTTAAAGTGTGGATTAAAACAAAGAGTGAATTAATCATCCTGCTGACATGGTCCATTTCCGCACTAGATGGTTGTAGCACTATAATTCCACTTGCAATATCCTATGGAATTGGCTGGTCCCTCCCGAAACTGCAAGCCCCACGATTCCATAGGATGTTGCAAGTAAAATAATAGCGCTATAACAGTCTAGTGTGGAAATGGCCATGGAAGCGTTGGGTTACAGTGACCAAATCAGGGCTTGGACAAAGAGCTCAATTCAGGAGTTCCGAACAGTTTCTTTTTGCTTCTTTCTTCTCAGAGGCTGGAGCCAAAGGAAATCTTGGGGGTCTTTACAAGATGCTCTTGGATAGTTTGTGGGGAGACTGTGGAAGTATGCACAGTTAACATTTGCAAGGGGTTCCATGTGAGCTGAATCAACATCTCTGTTATGGAAGATGGGTTCCAGAAAAAGAGGGCTGGATAGCAGAGCTGGGGAAAATTATCTTTTTTGGACTACAATTCCCAGGATATCCCATCAGCAACAAGAGCATTGGTCAGACTGCTTGGAGGATTCTGGGAGCTGTAGTCCATGCCCCCAGTAGCTTTCCTGAACTTTGCTGGGCAGTGGTGCCCTGTCACAGCACCAGCCTATTCTCCAGGTGTTAGATTCTTTCCAATGTGAGAATATTTGTTAGCCATCTTGAAATATCTGAAGGGCTGTTGCAAGGAAGGTGGAGCAATTTTTTCCCCTACTGTCCCAGACGGTAGGATCCAACAAAAAAAGAGTTTGAGTACACATTGGGAAGCACATCCTGCCAGTAGGAGCTACTCAATAGTGGAACAGGCCACATAAAGGAGGTGGTTCATTCTCCCTTGTTGGAGGTTAAATGGCCACCTGTCAGGCATGTTTAACAATAGATTTCCTGTATTGTCAGGACTTTATGACCCTCAGGATCCCTTCTAGTTCTACAGTTCCATGATTCTGTGATTCTATGGTTATCTCCAAAACCATTCCCAGAAGAGCCAGTTTGAATTTTTGACCTTGAAACCCCATTACTTTGTCTCTTGCCCAGATGTGCAGCCCCTCTTGGTATCTTAAACAGAGGGGCTTCCATTTCTTTGTAGATGTGAAACGGCACTGCCTTCCATCTGAAATCAGAAACACACATTTCACAAATCATTGAGTGTTGGCCATCTTATACATTATGTGTTCCTTGGGGCAAAAAAAAAGGGCTTGTGTTTTATATACTTGTAAATGGCTGTGTTCACTTAAAGAATGAGGGGAGAAAATAATTAATGGAAAAATCATTATTTATAGAGTATCATAAATATACAGTACAACACACAACATTCCTGCCCTGAGGAACTTAACAGTGTAAAAAAAATATTTCAGTAGAAGAATGCTGAGTGAAACACTACAACTACTCCAGATGTGTTTGTGGCTTTTAGGTGTTGAACCAAGGCTGTTGGAAGACCATGCTTCTTTTAACAGCAAATGGTTGAACAGAAGATCTCAAGAACACATGCTGGTTCTTTTCTAGCCGTCACACTTCACAATAGAAAGCAGGGGAAGTGGCCCTCCTGGTCCTTTTTGGACTATAGAACCCATAATCACATTAGTACTCTGTGTTTAAATGGGTCCTAGAACTGATCAAGCCTGAATCACTAGAGTCCAAAATGACTAAACTGGGGCTATCATACTTTGCACATATCTTGAGACAAGATGATTTACTGGAAAGACAATAGTGCCTGGTAAAGTGGAAGGCAGTAGGAAAAGAGGAAGACCACATTCCAGATGGATTGATTCAGTCAAGGAAACCACGGCCCTGAGTTTGCAAGACCTGCAGGGCTGTTGGTGACCGGGGATCATGGAATTCTTTCACTTACAGGGTTTCCAAAACGTGACACTGACTTGATGGCAAATAGCAACAACAAACCTTGAGTACTGTTTTTCCACTCAGCTGTGCTGGAGGGAACATTTGGAAAATCCCCTTCTCTGAACACATGGGCCTTTATGGTTCTAGGGCAACCACATTGGTGACCCAGAAGCTGGAGTATGTCCAGAGGAGGGCAACCAAAATGGTGAAGTGTCTGGAAGCCATACTCTATGAGGAACGGCTTAGGGGGCTGGGGATGTTTAGTCTGCAGAAGAGAAGGTTAAGAGGGGACATGATAGCCATGTTTAAATATTTGAAGGGATGTCATGTTGAGGAGGGAGCAGGCTTGTTTTCCGCTGCTCCAGAGACTAGGGCAAGGAGCAATGGATTTAAGCTGCAGGAAAGGAGATTCCACCTGAACCTCAGGAGGAATTTCCTGATGGTCAGAGCTGTCTGGCAGTAGAATATGCTGCCTGGGAGTGTGGTGGAGTCTCCTTCTTTGGAGGATTTTAAGCAGAAGAGGGATGGCCATCTGTTGAGGGAGCTTTGATGTGTGTTCCTGCATAGCAGGGGGCTGGACTGGATGGCCCCTGGGGTCTCTTCCAGCTCTAGGATTCTATGTTCTTTTTTATTGCCTTTTAAACCATGACACTAGGAAAACCTGGACTGAACTTGTTTCAGTTAAACTGACAGGTCATTCAGATTCTTTTATATCTCATACGTCGCTGATGAAAATGCATCATCACCTCCATCACTGACAACAAGAACTATCATCATCATCATCCTTCCTTTTTCCCAGTTTTGAGATTCAAGACATCTTAAAACAGAGTAAAATCACGTAATTAAAATTCACAAAGAACAAAAGTTAAGAAATTGTTAAAATGTCCAAAAATTACAAGCAGTTAAAAGCATAAGCCATTTAAACAAAAACCAAAGAAACAAAAGAACACAGCACAACAAAACAGCAGGCAGAAAGTCCAGCACATTGCTTAGGTGGGACGGGACTTCTACATTTGGTTCTCAAAGGTCTTTACAGTCTGCAGAAGAAGAGCAGGAAGGGTCCTAGTCTGACCCCTCTGAGAAGGAGTTTCAGAGCCTGGGGGAAGCTGACGAAAAGGCCCTCTCTTGCCAGATGTATGTGTGCAATCAATGACTTTTAGGCTGTTTCCACACTATACTGTTATAGTGCTATTATTCCACTTTCAACATCCTATGGAATCCTGGGTTTTGCAGTTTAGGGAAGGGCATTGAGAATTCTCAACCAGAGAGCTCTTTGGCCTCAGGAAACTACAAATCCCAAAATTCCATCGGATCTTGGAAGTGGAATAATAGCAGTATAACAGTGTAGGGCAAAAATGGCCTTAGCGTTGCTCAGTTTTGTGCACCTACATGTGCTATTCAACAAGCATGTGTACAAGCCATCACCCTCCCCCCTTTGGAAGTGTAACCTGCATTATCCTTGTTTTGTCCAATTTTTTTTTTTTAAACCTTGCTTTGCACTCTTTCTTTTTTACAGTATTGGTTATATACCCTAATAATAAAGACGGGTTGATGGAGTGCCATCCTTGCTCTGAAGTGGGGCTTCAACAGAAGTGTGTAACAATGTGTAATGAAAAAGCATCACAGAGAGGGAACTTAGTGAAAGCATCTTGCCCAGAATTTGGGAAAGTTACTGTTTGGACAATTCCCATATCTCCTCTGGCTATGCTAACTGGGAGAGTCAGCAGGGGGAAGTGGTTTGGACTCCAATTTTGGAGACCAGTGTTTGGTTCCCTACTCAGTCATGGAAACCCATTGGGTGACCTTGGGTGTGTCGCACACTTTTATCCCCTGAAAAACTCATTATGGTTTCACTTTGGAGTCACCATGAGCCAGAACTGTCTTGATGGCACACAACAATGACGACGGGGAATTCTGGATGTTGTTGTCCAAAAACGAACACTTATAAGCCGGGTTCTTTTTTCAAATCCCCCCTGAAACCTGAAATCGGCACAGTTTAAATTGATTATAATATTTTAAAATTAAATAATCTAACTAAATAGTTAGCATTTTCAGCCCTGATAAAATATATATGAATTCTGGACATTTATATTAAGTCCACGAGTCTATTTTAGTTCTGCTTTGTTCCAGGAAAACTACATTTGGTATCATCTGTTTTATCAGTTCAGTTCCTCTATCATCAGGTAAGTCGGTGGTACCTTGTAGATTAGCTCTCGGTAGATCTTCCTCTTTGTTTCTTTTCAGGCATTCAGGGTTTCCGATATTGTATGTCTGAATTCCTTTTCATAGCAAGGTGTCTTTCAATACGTTTGCATTTCTGATAATGAAGTTTGCTGCCTCGGTGTGTTAAATAATTCACTTCCTTCTTCCGCCTCTGTGAAGTTCTCTTATTGTGGTGTGGCTTCCAAAACATTTTCGCACACACAAAAAGCATAATCCATAAAATATGAAGAAGTAACAATGAACGTTGACATTTTAATTCTTCACTTATGAGCACAAAAGGGATGGTGATGGGAAATTGGCATTGTTGTCATAATAAAGAGAGATTTGCATTCTTCTGAAACTGATAGTTCGGTATTTGAGCGTAATGTCATGAGCAATAAATAGCAATGAATGGGGCTCTGCCAATTTTAAGTAATAGCTCTTTTCCCCCGGTTGTACCCTGTTGGATGATGTCTTGCTGTAAAAAAGTGAGAATAGCTGGTAATAAAGCAGGTTTGCATAGAACCAGAATTAATTGTGAGTAATCAGATAGCAGCTTTGATATGTAGTGACTGTAAGATTATAAAAATGGAGTGGCGCTGCAAAAAAAAAACACAAAACCACACAACAGGATACACTTTTTAGACATATAATATTCACAGTGTGTTGATAGGCAGTACGTCCAGGACAGGTAAAAGCAGGTATTTGTGTGTGCAGTGAAGCAGTTGTCTTCCATATGAGATGGTTAAACTGTCCAACCAGGTAATATGAGGCCATGGTTTAGTGATAGATTTCGAGGTACAGATACTCATGGCAGTGCCTTGTAACCATACCCTTAGGGAGGGACGAAGACCATTTCCGCTCTACACTGTTCTAGTGGTATTGTTCCACTTCCAACATCCTGTGGGATTCTGGGGTTTGTAGTTTCCTGAGGCCAAAGAGCTCTCTGGCTGAGAATTCTCAATGCTCCTCCCAAAACTAGAAACCCCAGGATTCCATAGGATGTTGAAAGTGGAACAATAGCACTAGAACAGTGTAGTATGGAAAGGCACCGAATATTCAGGTAGCTGTGTTGATCCATATTGTAAACCAGTTCTAGCAGTTTTTATCCTCATCCTGATCAGGTCTTCTGTAAAGCTAATAGATTACAATCATCAAGTCAAGACTGAGCCACCAGAAAATATTTTCCAGTACTGCAGGGACAGCTCACATTGCTGCTGGGAGCAGGACCAACCTCCTGCCTTTTCGCGGATCCTCAGTCTCTTTCTTTTTGCTGAAGCCTCCTCAGATCCCAGAGACAAACAAGCGAGAGCATCACAGCCACTGCCTTGAAGGTGGAAGCGGGTGGCTGCTGGCAAAGAGTTTCAGTTCTTGGAGGTTTTTGGATTCCAGCTTTCTGGACAAGAGAGGCTCAACCTGTACTTGTAAAACAAGAATCTACTATATAAAAGTAAAGTTTGTTCGTTTCTGTCAGGCAAAGACCTAATATGATTGGCTGTGTCAGGTGAAGACCTCATATGATTGCCTGGCAAAGAAGATTCTATAGAATCCTGGGGTTTGCAGTTTAGGGAGGGACCTTTAGAATTCTCAGCTAAGAGCTCTTGGACCGCAAGCCGGTTGCTGTGGAGATAGGCCTAGCAGCAAGGAGGAGGGCAGTATATTCCCTCAGGAACCCAACCTCTGTATGTTAATAACTCTGAATACAGATTGGATTGGGGAATATAGGGAAAAGTTACAGGTACTGGACAAGACAATTTGGGGAATTACAGACACAGGATCTCAAATCTTTTTAACAAGTATTACCTATGAGAAAGTAAAATCCTGGGCAATGCTGGGTATATACAGTAGTCCATATACAAAAATAGTCCAAATAATTTAGTAACGATAGGCATGAAGGTTCCTTGGGCATGAATATCTAACTGATGGCTTAGAGCTTAACAAGCCTTAAACAAAACGAGGGCCAGATGTGTTTTGATCTTGGTGTCTTTTTCCATGACCATTATTAATCTACTTATAATTACAGTTGTCATGGTCTTTCACTTCTTCTCGCAACTAAACCAAGCACATGGATACAAAATTCCTCACAGAATAAGGATAAGTGGGCTGTGGTTCAGTGAATCAGCTCCTATAATGTCCCCCCCCCTTTTGTCATTGCTTTTATTTGGTGCATAGGAAGCTGCTGGATCCTTGGTCTATCTAGCCTGCTACAATCAGCTTTGACCTATAGTGGACCTCTTGGGTTTCAGGCTGGATTCTTAGTCCTACTTGAGATCACTCGTGTTCTCAGAGGCTGCAGAAGTTTGCTTTTGCTTAAGCCTACTGGAAAGGGCAAGATTTTGCCTCTCCTCTGCTCTCTCCCCACTTGACTAATTGAATACAAGCTGGTTTTGCACTTTGAGCTCCATTTACAGCAACTGAAGTAGGCTGAGGATGAAGGAGGAAAGTCCGAGGAGCAGAGAGAAACTAGGGCCCTTTCCCCAAGAGGCTATCATCTTGGCATGGGGATGGGAGAGGAGCGGGACTGCGATGACGCTTCTGCATGATGTCGTTGTGGTCCCATCTTTCTCCCATCACCAGCTGGCATGATCACAGATTAAATTGCACTACTGTCCTGCACTTACCTGGCTTGCGGAAGTATTGGAAACACAATGGAGGCGCTTGCTACTCCAGCACGGCCTGGGAAAGTGCCTGGTTGTGCTGCAGAAGGAAGCGGTGGTGTCCATCATGCTCCCTTCCACAGAGAGCCAGTCGGATGAGGAAGGGAGAACTCCCATTGCACTCCTTTCCTGGAAGCACTCCGATTGCACTCCCTTCCTGGAAGCACTCCCTCCCTCCACAATGATATAAGGTAGGTGTGGAAAGGGCCTCAGACATTTTTAAAGCAGCTGAAAAAAGTGGGATGACAGAGGATTAATGGTGACTATCCCTGCCCAATCAGGACGATTGTAAGTTATGACATATAACTTCCTTATGCCCTATAACTTCCCATATGCCCTATGAGGAGCAGCTTAGGGGGCTGAGGATGTTCAGTCTGCACAAGAGGAGGTTAAGAGGGGACATGATAGCCATGTTTAAATATTTGAAGGGATGTCATGTCGAGGAGGGAGCCGGCTTGTCTTCCGCTGCTCCAGAGACTAGGACAAGGAGCAATAGATTCAAGCTGTACAAAAGGAGATTCCACCAGAACTTCAGGAAGCTGTCAGAGCTGTCCGGTAGTGGAATATGCTGCCTCAATGGAGTGTGGTAGAGTCTCCTTCTTTGGAGGTTTTTAAACAGAGGCTGGATGGCCATCTGTTGGGAGTGCTTTGATGTGGCTTCCTGCATGGCAGGGGGTTGGACTGGATGGCCCCTGTGGTCTCTTCCAACTCTATGATTCTATAAACCAACATCTACATGTTTTATATTTAAATCTCTCTTCTCTTTGTCCTACTTTTTTGTTGGGGGGAGGTTGATGCTTTTCCTTTTGGGGGTATCATGTTTTGTAGCAGTGCCTCAAGTCTGACTGCTTTAGTGAACATCTCTCCAAGTCTGACTGCTTTTATTCCAGCTAACTTTAGATACAGATTCCTGGTTCTTTTGCTGCCTTTCCCAGCTCTATAACTATTTCTACTGTAGCTGTGCCCTCTTCCCTGCTGGAATCTGCAGAGGTGTCACTTCTAAAATCCAATGGATTACTTTATATAAATAAAAGATACCAGACTTCTAGTTACCTGTAGACTGTCTCTTAACCACTGACTCTTTAACCATACTGGACCATTAACCAACAGCCCTTTGACCAAGGGGCTAGTGTGGCAGTCCCTGTTTGGGGATGTTTAAAGTACAGTTCCATGGGCAGAGTGGAGCCAACTGATGAACAATTGTCAAGATACCGAAGTCAAAGGTTTACACTTAAAACATACCTACCCGGATCAATGTGACTTTTAAGCCTCTTTTGTTAGAAGCTAATTCCATAAGAACAAATCAGAAGTCTCTTTCCAATTAAGTAATTAGACAAGGTGCTAAATATAAAAGGAGGACTAATAATGATTCTGTTATGAAGGTGTTAAAATATTTTGCACCATAAGAGCATTAAGAAGGCCTTGCTGGTGATTTAAAATTAGGGTCCTTTTAAAAAAAAAAGCCCATCAAATAAAGAGAGAGAGAGAGGAAGAAGAAGAAGAGAACTTCAAAGCTGCTTTTTTCCCCCTTGGAAACCTGCCTGTGTTAGGATGAAATGAATAGAAAAAAGAGCAAGGTTTGCCTTCTAATAAAGCATCTGTTGCCCACTTTGAACATTTCTTACTTCTTTGTGAGCGTGTCTCTCCGGTTATGGCGACTACTCACAATGAAGAACAGAGGGCCTTGAAAAAGACAATACCTGTTATCTAGCCAATATTTCTGATTTCATGTCACTTTGAACTGGATCTTCATTTGACCGCATGCTGAGTCCAAAAAGAATTTCTTTTGTCGGCTGATCCAGAGATGCCAGAAGATACTCAGAAAAAAAGTAAACTGCAGGAATCTGTTCAATAAAGGCGAGATGAAAACAAGCCTTTGCCATTCATTCCATGCACGGACGGTGCTTTTAACTTCTGCCTGTGTTGGTGCTGCAAAGAAACCCCATAAATGCAAATGACTGCTAGTCTCCAAGTGCGTTCAGTGTATTGTTCCAAGGCAGGGCTTGAGAAAGTTCCATTTTTTGGACTACGGTGTCCTAGTGGTCATGCCTCTAGGAGAACGTTGGAGCTATAGTCCACAAAAGCAGTTGTCAGTTTTGGATCCTTGCAGGCCCTGAGGTTTCTAGGCCAAAAACACGAGAGTAGGGATGACCCTGGCGATATCATTAAGCACTGTGTGTTAAGTACAAATCACAGTTCCTCACAGCTTTTCTATCAAAGAGAAAGAGAAACATATTTTCCAGTTTGGAAATTAAGACCAGCATCTTAGAACACTTTCGCACTACATTATTATAGTGCTATTGTTCCACTTTCAACAACATCCTAAGAAATCCTGGGGTTTGCAGTTTAGGGAGGGGCTTTTAGAATTCTCAGCCAGAGAGCTCTTTGGCCTTAGGAAACTACAAACCCCAGAATTCCACAGGATGTTGAAAGTGGAATAATAGCACTATAACAGTGTAGTGTGGAAATAGTCTTAGATAAGGGGCTGTTCCCAGATCATAGTGAAAAAAGGGGATTATTCCTTCTTATTAACTTAGGAAGATAAGATAAGGAACATTTAATCTAGGCTACTTGCTTTTAGCTGGAAGGTGGATGCAAAGCACAGCAGAGAGCGAAACCTGGTATGATGACTGGGAGGGAAGGTAGAAACTAACTAAGTAAATACACAGACCCTTTGCAAGGTGCAGCAACAAATCAATTAAGTATTGTAAACTGTAGCAAACTGCTGCACTTTTACTGTAGTTTCTAGCCCAGACTTGTGGGATATTAGATATCATTTTGATATCAATAATTTTGCCTACTATACCCCCCTGTCCTCCACATGCTTGCGGGGCTCCCGGATAAGCTCGCATACAGGCACGGCTGCTAATCGCTGTAATATTCCACACAAATACAGGCAGGCCAGAAATAGCCGTCCCGCCGCTTCAGGAGACCTCAAGGCAAGTACCATATTATGTATGCACACTACTTACAAAGAACTCCCTGCCCCGAGCAGGCAGCTTGATGAGCAAATTCTCATCTATCAAGCACTCTGCATTTGCATACTGGCTACTCTATTGACAATTCAGACTTAACTCAATCATGCTAAATTCTGACCTTTCAGAGGCTTCGTCTCCAGCCCGAAACTCATTGTTGTCCCCAAATATGGACTAGCCTACGGTCACATTTTCCCCTATAAGAACTTTGAGAGCTTCTTTGGATCACTCCCGACATCCATCCCGCCTTGCTGCCACTTTGCTTGGCGAGCCTTCCCCTCAGTCCCACGTACTGAGAAACTTCATATCTACGAACTTCTGCTTCAGATTACCGAGGCTTCAGGAGAGGTGTAGTATTACCCATACCAAAAACCTCCTCTAAAAATCCCTCTGTCCAACTCCAACCTTTATTTCTATAGTTATCTGTGTGAGTGTGTTGCATATACTTGTTTGACTGTATTTTAATAAAAACAACAATTATTATTTTACTTCTGTTTGCTCCTTGACTCGGCCTGACCCTGTAGACATTGGGTAAAAGATCTCGCTCCATTGCCCTGCCTCTCGCATTGCTAGCTTGTGCTCTTTTGACTAATTCCCACCTTGTAATTTGGAGCACACTTAGGTGTCCCTCACCGGACCCCCGGATCAGGGTAACAGCACGATTACCTGAGATGGAGATTTATAAACAGCTCTTTCCTCTTATTTGGAGCTGAACTCCCTAAAATTGGAGAATTAGCATCGTTACTGCCAGCCTGAAGCTGATCCACGAGAATTATTTTTTTTAATTATTTATTTGTATCCCGCCTCTCCATATGGATTGAGGCGGCGAACAACTTACAAATAGCATGTATTTCGAAACATTTCTATACATGCCCCCAACAAGCTGGGTACTCATTTTACCGACCTGCGAAAGGATGGAAGGCTGAGTCAACCTTGGAGCCAGGCAGGATCGAACTCACAACCTTGTGGCTTGCAGTACTGGCATTTAACCACTGCGCCACCAGGGCTCCTTTAGAGACTCAGAGCCAGGTCTTGAGATCTCAGAACCCTATGTGACAAAGGTTCTTTGGGGGTTAGCTATTTGGAATGCCAGTGAATCTTGATGGCTGGATGCTAGGCAACAGGAATAGCACCTCAAGTATGAAACCCAGCACACTGGAGTGTGTGGGAGGGGGTTATGGATGAGAGGAATTCTATGTAAGGCAAGATTTCTGGGTGGGTTTTGAGTCTTCAATGAACTAGCCAGAGAGAGGGTGGCTTGGTTTGCTATTAAAAAGCTGTGGAAAGGACGCAAATGTTTAAACCGGGGATTGATGTCAAAGTCTAGCAGAAGTTTAAATTGCCAATGTATCAACATTGTACTACCCCTGTATCTAACAAGGTACTTGATGTCCATTGTTACAGTTTGTTTTATAACTACTCAGTCAGCCTAAGTTGTCTAAAGTCACCAGTAAGAAACAGAAAATGCTACCTAAAATAAGCAGTTTGGTTTGAGGAACAATTAAACCTCCAGCCTGTCCTATCTCAGCCAGAGAGGCTAAGTGACAACACAAACAAAACAAACTGAATAGCTCCCAGCTCCTTGCTTACTTTTAGGCAGTAAGCACAAGGCCATAAATAAAGTCCAACAGAACTCTAAAGCAAGCAAGCCCAAAGTCAGTCAGGGTGATCCAGAGTCAGGTACAGAGTTCAGCAGGATAGAAGGTCAGATAAACTCTGACAGCTCCTGGAGATGAAGGTTGGCAGCTATATAGGTCAGCAGCCTAACACAGCTGTTGCCTGAGTAATTGTTGGCAGTTATAAATTCTCTCGGATCCCTGTAGGTTTTCTCTTTGTTGTCTGCACTTGGAAAAGATGGGGTAGTGGTAAGTCATCTTTTGCGTCTGAAGGGGAAGGAGTCTGTCCTCTGTTCTGTTTGTGGGACTGTAACCTCTTCCTGTACAGCAGTTTCAGACATGGGCCCATGTTCTGGAAGCAGGGCATTGCACACCTTTATACAAGGGTTGTGATCAAAGGGTGGAGTCAGGCTAAGTGATACTGAGAGGGCACTTTATTCAATTGGAACTGCCACACTAATCTGAGGGAGAATATTGATTGATTGATTGATTGATTGAGTATGCCACCTTTTCTCCCAGAATGGGACTCAAGGTGGCTTCCAAAAATAAGTTAAAAACATTTGAAACAATTAAAAACATTATAGAAAACCTATAGCAATTCTAAAAACAGGTTAATAAATAAATAAAAACCTCCCCAGCTCACATAAAAGCCTGCTTAAAGAGAAATGGTTTTGCTTGCTGTGAAAGAAGAACAGGGAGGGGGCCAGCCTAGCCTCTCATGGAAGAGCGTTCCACAGGGATGGAGCAGTCACCAAGAAGGCTCTCTCTTGTGTCCTCACCTGGTTAGTCTGGAATGGTGATGGGACTGAGAGAAAGCCTGCAGATCTTAGGGCTTTAGCAGGGAAATATGGTCTTTCAAATAGTCCAGACCTAAGCTGCACCCTATTTCCAGGCTCAGTGTATAACCCCACCTTCTCCATCCAGTGAATAATGTAACACAAGTATAAGAAATCACAATGACTGTGTGAATGCAGAAGCAGCCGGAAAGTATAGAGCAGATCTCCTGCTTTAGCAAACCCAGTGCAGCGGGCTCCCGTTGCCACTGAACTGCTGCTATTGTTGAGCAAGCTTTAATAGGCCTACCTCCAACAAAAGACTTAGCCGCCTTTCTCAATGGGGGAAAAGATACTCAAATTTAGCTGCCTTGCCTTCCAAAGTGCTTCAAGTCAAAATTTGGCTGGGCTTCAGTAGGCTTTAATTTGTGTGTCTCTATGTATGTATGTGTATTGTGTGTTTGGGCGCAGGGAATGCCAGAGAACTCCGGGCCAGGACAGGCGGAGATGTGATCCATTCCAGAGGAGTATTTTCATCTCTGTCCAGTGGGCTCTTGTCCTGATTGAATGAGAATAAAGCTAGGGCTGTTGAATGGATCAATGAAAGATGTTAAATTAAAAGCAACCAACAAAGTCATCAGAAAGAAAGAAAAAAAGCATTGGAAAAGTATAAGGCTTGGAATCTTCTGTGGAAAAAGAAAAGACCCTCCTTTCTTCCCTTCTGATTTAAATAGGGAAGAATAAGTTGAGCTTTGCCTGGTTTCAAAAAATGGAAACTTAAAACAATACAGAGGATTGTCCCATTTTTATGTAAGCTATTCATCTAATACATAAAAGTCAAAGTTTGTTTGTCTGTGTCAGGTGAAGACCTCATATGATTGATTGTGTCAAGCGAAGACCTCATATGATTGGCTTCCTAAGAAGATTCTATGGGATCCTGGGGTTTGCAATTTAGGGAGGGGCTTTTAGAATTCTCAGCCAGAGAGCTCTTTGGCCTGAGTCAACTGTGTCTGTCTTGAATAGGCCGTTTTCTATGGAGATGAGGCCTAGTAGCAAGGAGGAGGGCAGTGTATTCCCTCAGGGACCCAACCTCTGTATTTTAATAACTCTGAATACAGATTTGATTGGGGAATCTGGGGAAAAGTTACAGGTACTGGACAAGACAGTTTGGGGAATTAGAGACGGAGGATCGCAAATCTTTCTAACAATATTACCTATTAGAAAATAAAATCCCAGACAATATATGCTAGTACATATATAAAAGCTGTTGGGCATCGTTCCAGATTGTCTGGACTCTTAGAAAATTAAATTCTACAACACAAATCTACTTGGCTATGTTTGGAATCAAGGCATGTGAAGCTCCAACGAAGGACCTTCTTGGTGCAGGCCTCTTTGGAATCCTCTCTGAAGGGACTGATGTTCAATCCTGATGTCCTTTCAAGGCCAAGTGTCCTTTTCTTGTAGACACTGAGGTCTTCAACAACAACAACAGCAACAGCGCTTTACTAGTTGCTTTTGTCATTGTTCTGTCTGTTTTCTGTTTCAAAATGCTATGTTTGTTTTTGTTTTCTGAGTCATAAGACAACTTTATTATTTATTTAATTTGTTTTTAACCATTTCTATTATTTATTGCTTTAACTACCACCCCCTCCTCTCCTCTCTTCCTTGCTGAGTTTATCGAATGCAAACTACTTTTGCACTTTGAACTCAGTTTGCAGCAATTGAAGGAACTGTACTCTTTTGTATTCAAATAGAGAGGTGAGGGAAGTCATATTTTTGTAAATCTGTAAAACGTTACATTTTTGTAAATACGTAAAACTTTTTTTTAAAAAAGAAAATATTGTGTTAATGATGCTATTACAGTGCTAATGCAACACGGGTGTGAAGGACAGCATCAACAATCAGCTAACTTCACAAAAACTTCACAAAGGAGCAGATTTGGAATGGAATAAAGTGGCACGAGGAGTGGAGTGATAAGTCCCCTAGACTGGGCCACACTTTCCCCATCTGTGACCGTGATCACATGAAGGCAGTACTTCTCAACCAGAAAAGGAACACACAACAAGAACAATCAGACCTATGTGTTGTTACGCCATAGCTCTCCCTCTTTCCCTCCATTCCAGTCCTTTTCTACAGGAGCAGCTCCAAGTATCTTGTACCTCTGTAAAGACTGCATGCAACAAAGTAGTCTTTAGTCCTGAACAAAATTGCACAGGATGGGCAGAGAGGGGCTGTAGGAAGACCCCCCCCACCTCAGTTAATTGCCAGCCTCAGTTCTTTCCTGCACCGTAATCCCATCTTCCTTCTGCAGCCACCTGCTAGCCTTCCCTCTAGACCTGCATTTTGTACTGTACATTCCTTCCACTAAAGTTCTCAGTAACGTTAGCTGGAGCAGCAGATGTCTGTTCTGTAATTGATTAGGTATCTTTTTCATGGCAAAATCGTTTTGAGTTGTGATCAAATGAGCAGTTGGTGGGGGCACCCTCCCCCCCCGCTCTCCAAGCATCCGAATCTGATTTATGTTCTCAGAAAAAGGAAGCCTTTGAAGTTGGCCAGCAACACTCACTCTCGGGGTAATTCCAGTTTATCTGTCTTCTGCAAAAATCATCTCAAAAGGAGGGATTTTGTCCAGGTGTGTGCAGTTGGGGTGGGAAGAAGAGAGAGTGAAGGAAGAGGGAAGGAGATTGTTTTTATTATGACCCATCTGTTGACTTCAAAGTTCAGGCATCAGCAAGAGATTGATTCACGAAGCTGGTAAGCTCAGTAGCCTGGTTTGACTTCTATACGGTTTGGGGCAACCATTGGATTCAAGCAACTTACTTATCTCCACATCTCCATTTACTTCACCGGAATATCTGCTTACTTTTGAAGGCAACAGGTTCTGCAAATCATAAGATTATGTGGACAGAAGGAGAGTTGAAAAAATACAGCATAGAAAGGGCTCCTTCGACATCTCAGCTCTCCAGGCTTAAAGTCTATGCAAACCCAGTTGGGTTGCTCAGTTCATTAGGTGGCAGGAAGTTGCAGGAGTCAGCCTTTTATCAAATGTTCATTACCCTATATCCTAGAGAGTGATTTTGTGTGTGTGTGTGAATCAAAAGGACTGCCATTTTACAGTGCCATACCCTCTAACATTTCACAGAGGAAAACTGGGACATGTGTGGCCAAGCAACATCAAAGTGTGGTCAAGATGGCCAAAGTTATGAGGAAAAACACACTATCTAGGAGAATCTGCAGCTATTTGCTTTTGCCTGAGCATACCAAGAAAGGCAAGCTTTTGCCCCCTTCTTTCATACCTCCTCTGCTGAGTTAATGCAGTGCAAACTACTTTTGCACTTTGAATGTGGTTTGGAGCAACTGATGTAAGCTGAGGGCAAAGGTGGAAGCAGGGGAGAGAAACTGGGACAGTTAACGGTGGGAGGATGACAGAATTAACTGGGACAGTCCCTGTTAAATCAGGACAGTTGGAGGGTGTGCTTATTCACATAGCATACTGTGGAATATGAAGGAACAGGCCTGCGCATAGAAAGAGGGTGCTACTCTTTAATGCAATGGCAGCTCCTCCAAAAGCCAACCATATATGCATTAGGTGCAAATCCAACACATAGAAGCCTCCAGCACATTGACTAATAAAATATGCACTGTATCCATTAAATAGGAAAGCAAACATGATAAAATAATGGCTAGGTTTCACTTCTTATTCTACTCAGCTTTATTCTTGTTCTTGCCCCCAACATCCTGTAACCTACAAAGGTGTCAGCCATTACCTGATTTTGCTTAAACAGAATTGTACAGGGAGGTGAAGCCTAGGCAAGATCCCAGCTGGGAAAATGTTCCTTATTTGGGTGGGGGATTCTGGGAGCTGTAGTTCCAAACTGTACTGCTTCCATGCTCCAGCAAGAGTCAGACAGAGAGGGGCAGAGCAAATGAGAGGTATGTGGATGACAGGGAGATCAGGGAGAAATCTAAATTCTTCTCAGTCCAAAAGTTAATTTAGTGATTCAGGAGAGATGGTAAATCAAATACCATTTTATCACTCAGTACTTCCGCTCTACCAAGCATCACATGGAAGATAGTGGTGGATATTTGCTGGTTTGCGGGATGGCCAAGAGCCAGCATTGGCTTATAATACTTACCCTAATACATTTTACATGGAAATTTGCTTTTTGTATGAGAACAAATGCAGATCAGAGGTCCAGGACATCCAGCCAGAGTTAATTCTGAGCAAGTAATAAGTAGTTTCCAAGCCTGGATATGTTTTGGCATATCTGTTTTCTTTTGTGCATGTTTTCCCATTACTGGGACCTCCCAGAATGTAGCAAGTCTTTTTACTGGCAGCTGGAAAGTCTAATGAATTCTGTTAACTTGGCAAGGAACCCATAAGACCTTCACATACGCACACACGCACACACACATGGAAAGACACACAAGCCCCTCGAATCACACACATGACAATAATTATCCTCTCTGCCGATGTGAAACAAACAGAGTTTGTGTCATGTTGGATAACATGAGTAATCGTGGTGATGTGGCAGCTGTGTCGTCAGGAGAACCCACTGCAGCACTGGTGTATATGCGGGCATGAAAGGTTTTTTTAATGGCCATAAAATCATGAGGGAAATGATCAGGTGGTGAAACAAAGCCAGAATTGGAGTGTCAGGAACTTGAAATGAGATGTCAGTTGTATGTTAACTTCTGCAACAGGCATTAGCAAAGAAAAAAGAAGAATCAGATAATGTCTGTTAAAAGACCATAAGGGATGCACAGATTTCCAAACTTTGCTTGATTCTTCTCTATATATTGTCCTCTATCTACCCTTATTTAAATACACAGTGCCTTTCTGCACTGTACTGTTACAGTGCTATTATTCCACTTTTAACATCCTATGGAATCCTGGGGTTTCCAATTTAGGGAGCGGCCCTAACAGAGAGCTCTTTAGCCTCAGTAAACTACAAACGCCAGAATTCCCTAGGATGTTGAAAGTGGAATAATAGCACTATAACAATACAGTGCAGAAAGGCCCACAGACTCCATACTTCAGAATTTTTTTATAGGGGTACAGGAGTATCCCAACAAATAAGCATAATATCAACATAACCTCAGTTTATGTTAAAATGTTCCAGGGAACCTGAAGTTGGCTCTGTTAATTATTTTCCTTGATCGTGGGAGTGGATTTCCCAACTCTGGTTTGCAAGAAAAAAATAGTTTGCCAATTCTAATTTAAGGGCAAAAGTGTTGTTGCTCAAACTGGGAAGTTGGGAAGGGAATTGGAATGATGAGGCTAAAACCCAGCAGCTAAGCAATAGTTTGGCAATTAATATTCAGATTAACCTTGTGTAAGCTGCCTGTGTTCTCTGGAACCTTAACCAGGTTGTAGCATACAGAGGTTCCATGGCACGTAGCTCATTGGAAGTGGTTCCTTAAAAAAGATCAATAATTGGAAACAGTGAAATGTTGGAGAAACTGTAGTTCTGTGGGTACTTTCTTTCACATGTGGTGGTGCTGTGGAGGTTTTCAATGAAATGGAAACAATAGCAAATTAAAAAAACTACTGTCATCAGCACCAAATTTAGTCTCTTTGTTTATAGGAAAAAACAAAAAATCTAATTAGTGAAAAACATTGTTTCTTATTTATTTATTTATTTTGGTCTAGCAGTTCATGTGATGATTGCCCCCAAATGGAAAGACTTACACAATTTAGCTTGGATTGTTGGTATAAAAAGTTGTTGTCTCTTGTTCTCATGGAAAAATGGACAAGGGTTGCAACTCAAGAAATGAACTCCATAACAATTCCTTTATTAAGGATTGGTTTCCTTTTATTTCTTTTAATAATAGAAACACATTCAATCTAGATCCACCCAGCTCTCATGGCAGTGTTTGGAATGGCATCTTGAAGACTGTATGCATTTATTCCGTGTTTGTTAAGTAGCAGTGACAGGTGGTAAATTTTATTTTGTTCACCTGAGTGTTGTTAAGTTATATTTCTTTCAATAAAAGTTTAAAAAAATAACAAAGGCTAATTTACAAAAACTGTTTTCAGCATTGTGAGACCCAGGCCCTTTTCGCAATAGTCTTCTCGCGCGAGTGGGGGAGGGCGGCTCGCGCAACAAGCCTTCTCCGGGAGGCTGCCGCTTCCCCCTCCTTCCTTCCGCAGGCGAAGGAACGAGCGGGGAAGCGGCAGCCTCCCGGAGGCGGCGGCTCACGCGTCCGTCCATTCCCCCCCGCGTGCGCGAGAAAGGCGCTCCTCCCGTCCGCCCCCCCACACGTGCGCGCGAGAGAAAGGCGCTCCTCCCGTCCGCCCCCCTCGCGCGCGCAAGAGAGAAAGGCGCTCCTCCCCTCCGCCCCCCCATGCGCACACGCGCGCGCGCGAAGCAGGACGTGTCACGCGAGTGCCCCGCCCCGTCCCTTCCTTCTGCAGGGGCGGAGGGAAGGAAGCGCGACCTGGCCGGCTCCCGGACGCTCCGCACAAAAGGTAAGTGCGCACGGGCGCTGGGAGCATTGCGCGAGCGCGGGTGATTTTCGCTTGGAAGCGAAAATCAAAAAACCCGCGCTTGCGCCACTTCAGCCCCGTGAGCCCGGAGGAAGTGGGAGTGAGTCGTGCGGAGCGACGCTCCCACTCCCGCGAGGCTCACGGGGCTGTCGCGCGAGAAAAGGCCCGTGCGAAAAGGGCCCCAGTGTGGTATTGAGGTTTGAGTGCTGGATTACAAACCTGGAGACCAGGGTTTGATTCCTTGCTTGACCATGGAAGCTCACTGGGTGACCTTGAGCAGATCACACACTTTCAGCCCCAGAAAACCTGTGATAGGTTCACCTTAGGGAGGAGCTTTCCAAACTTTTCATGTTGATGACACCCTTTTTATACATGCATCATTTCACGACACAGTAACTTAGTTTACTAACAGACTGGAGGTTAAACTAACCCCTTATAAGAGATACAGACACATACATAAATTGTAATAACAAAATGTATGGGGACACAACACATCTCATGGTAACTTTCATATATTTTAAAAAATATATGATTTCTAAATAATAACATAAATTTCCAAGATTGTAAGCGACACACCTACACACTTCAGGTGACACACTAACATGTCGCGGCACACCATTTGGAAAGCCCTACCTTAGGGCATTGTAAGCTGGAAACAACTTGAAGGCACATAACAAAAACAACCATTCTGAGCATTGCATTTTTTTAAAAAAGTGCTTTGTTGAAAACAAAATCAGAGTTTATTTTTCATTGGGGGCTGGCATTTTTGTATGAGCTGCAAAGCTGGAAGAGTGGTTTCTCCTTTTCCCCTTAATTTCATTTTCTGCATTTCTTGTCAAGGCCAAGGAGTGCTCTTGTGGAATTTCACCAGCAGGTGGCATTGGGAATGACAATGGAGAAGCTGTATTGAGTCTGATGGCTTTCTAATGCTTAGCCCAGGTTCAAGTGGAGGTGAAAAAAGAGAGAGACACACATACAACACGTTGGTTTTGATCTTACTCCCTGTCCAACGGAAGCAGGATGAGACCTCAAACTAACTTCTTAAGAGCAAAGGGGGAAAAGTGGTCCAAGCAATTTCACAGAAGAAACCTTTTCCCCCTAAGGAGAGTACAAACTAACAAGACACCTTCACCTTGCCTGGCACCCTTTGAAAAAAATGGAGAGTTCAACAGTGTGAAGCTCTTTAAATTCATAAGGAAGATGAAAAAGCAGAAAATAAAACAGAAGAACAGGGGAGGTGGGAAGCAGACAACAAGAGGTAGCTTTTTCCTAACCTCATTGTGTACAAGCTGTGCTGGATAAAATGCATGATCATGTAACAGATGGAAAGAAAATCCTTGGAGACTCCAACTGCAGGAACATTTGCTGAGGAATACTGGCGTGGTGCTGGTGGTAATCACAATTTGAAGGCTGGTGTTAACAGATTTCAAACCATTCAAACCCCTGGTGTTCTTTACATAGTATTTGTGTACTTTTTGTCCCAAAGGATTTTGTCGTAGTAAATGTTGCACTGAATCTGACTCAAAGATGTCTCGAGGCTCATCCAATGAATGAATTTGACCCAGTCCAATCCAGCAAATAAATGAATGAACAAGCTTGTCTTTGAATGTGGTGGACACCCCATTTAGTAGTGGCACAGTATAAAATTATACAACCAAAACTAGGGTGGGGAGAACCAGCGTGGTGTAGTGATTTTGAGCATTGGTGTCTAGCAGACAAGGGTTTAAATCCCCACTGGCTCATGGGAAACCATTACGTGGTCTTGCAGAAGTCACACTCTTTCAGCTTTAGAGGAAAGCAATGGTAACCTCCCTCTGAACAACTCTTGCCAAGAAAACCCCTTAATAGTTGCATCTTAGGGTTGCCATAAGTTGGAAATATCATTAAGGGGCCCAACAGCATATTACAATAGAGTTGTTGTTCTGTGTTGTGACCCAATGGTGACTCTATCCTAGAAATTTCTTGGCAGAATTTATTCAGAAGTTTGCCATTGCCTCTGAACTCTGGTCTCCTGAAATCGTTGTCTAGTGCTCAAAATACTGCATCATACTGCCACAGTTGGCCGAACCAGTGGTATAGCTGAGTGCTCTCCAGTTGTACAACAGTCAGTCCAACTCCACACCCATTGCCAAGGTCCAGACTTAAGGAACCTCCTTGTCAACGTAACCACTTGCGTAAGAGTTTATGCTCGTACCCACAGGCCTACTGCCACCTTGAGTAGGATACCACTCTGGCACGACCTCCAGTGAAGAGCAACCACTTGTGTAATAGCATTTACAGCAGTATAAAGATGCAACAGGATTCCACCCTGAGAGTTGTCCTCCTGCAAAAAAGGAATGGTTCCCCTCATAAACAGTGTGGAAATAAGCCTGGCTCAGGCAGAACTAATCATCCTAATTTATTTAGTACTGGTCTTGGGCAGATGGTACGCAGGTCTTCAGAGATGAAAGCCCCCCAAACATACTGACCCTCTTTCTCATCAAACCCTTCAGAGTGCTTGTATAATGAGAAACACTAAGAAATACATTCCCAATTCCTCTCTGGGGCTGGCCAAAGTGATTCATGTTTTCTCAAACAGGCGTAATTGTCCACATGTGTTTAGTTTTCTTGAAACACTTGATGTTTTTTGGGGTGGGGGGTGGGGAAGCGAAGCAACTTAGCTGGATGGGTTTAAAAGCAAGTTCAGATCTTGTAAAAAGAGCATCGTTTCTAGTTCAAATTGGAAATGAAAAATCTCTTTCTCTCTCTTTTTCTTTTAAGAAAGGATTTCCTCTTTATTTATAAATCTAGGTCAAAATATTTATTTCTTTATGCATTTCTTTGGCCTCTGTCACTTGTGAGATACTACAGTGGATGCTGAATTAGACATCAATGTTTTTATAATGCACTTCTATATGTGTGGTTATCCATAAGGAACTCACATTGATTTGGTATCTGTGGAGGAAGGATTTTTTCCCCTTCCCTTCCCTTCCCTTCCCTTCCCTTCCCTTCCCTGAAAGATAATGGAATGGTTTCAAAATGAGAGGTTGTGTAATGTTTGTGACAGATCCATTCCCTAATCCAGGTCAGATTTGTTAACATTTCCTGGGCCTCATTTAACTCAGCAGTGGGAAGAGGAGAAGAGAGGGTCGAAGCTTGCTCTTCCCAGTGGGCTCGGGCAAAAGCAAACTGCTGTGGCCTCTCGTACCTTGTGTGTTCTTGTGCAAATCCCATTCGCTTAATGGATCTACTTTACCTTGGGACCAGTAGTTGACCCTGATGTTTGCCACCTAACATGTTGATCACTCACATTTGTGAACAGAAAGCTACAGCTGTATCAATACACATAAAAGGTTTATTTCACCATACACATATTTTTCAGTGGAACCCATTCACTCTGCTAGTCATGGAGAGAATGAGAGGTCATATGTGTGAATCAAGTGATGAAATGCATGAACCTGTGAACAAGGCACTAGGTCATCATAACTATCCCAAACTTGTCTTCAGTGAGTTTGTAGAGATCATGATTTCAAGATAGGCAGCTTGAACCTACTACCACTCTTAAGTACGATGTTCCCCCAATCAATTCAGTGCTGATGATGGAGACAGATGAGAGAACTTCCTTTCTTAAATAAGCAGCTCATATATTTCCAGGGAAGTAACTGGCAAAACCATCTCTGAGTTTTCCTTGCTTAAGAAAACTCTATGAAATTCATGGGGTCACTGTAAGTTTACAGGTGACTTGAAGACTATTGCACACATGCGTAGAGATACACACACACACAGACACACACATTTAAGTGTTCTGGAATGGAGGTGGAAATGCCACCACAGGAAGTAACCCCTTCTGGAGCTGAAGAAGGACCTAGGCCCCAATATGGTGGGAGTCAAAGAGATGGAGTGGTTTGTGTTGGAAGGGATCCAGCATAGCTCTTGCTCTTGTCTCTGTCACAGCTCTGGAAAGAAACCCAGCCTCTGAAGTAGCTCCCACAAAGCAATGCTCTGGTAGGCCTCCCAACTGAGGCCAACGAGAGCAACCTCAAGTTCCTCTCCTATGATGAAACCAGCCAGCTTAATTCAGGGACCCTCGATACAACACAAATGTAGCACCCTTATTCTACTTTAACTGCTATGGATGTAGCCTGTGGAATCCTGGGATTTATAGCTGGGCAAAAGACCAGAGCTCTCTGGCTGAGAATTCTAAATTATGTTGTTGTTGTTGTTGTTGTTGGTTGTTGGTTGTTGGTTGTTGTTGTTGTTGGTTGTTGTTGTTGTTGTTGTTGTATGTCTTAAAGTCATTGTCTGATGTATAGGTGACCCTAAAGCAAACATATCATGGGGTTTTCTAGGGCTGAGAGTTCCTGGAACACCCAAGGTCATCCATAGCTAAGCAGGAAATCCATCCTTGGTCTCCAAGGTCATAGTCCAACACTCACACCACTATGCCACACTGGGTCTCAAGCTCATCTCTAAATTGCAAATCCCAGAATTCCATAGGATGCACCACAGCAGTTAAAGTGGAATTGAAGTGCTATAACTGTGTAGTGTGAAAGGCCTCCTGGGGAGGGAATGAAAAGAGGGACTGGCAAGAAGGGAGAAAAAGGAAGACAGGTCCCAGACTTGACTTGTGTGGGTGGGGATTTGGTGACATAGGTGACACCCCATTGGCCAGCAATTTGGGGCATTGCCCCACCTAGTCCAATGAGACTTACTGGTGTTTTGAGGGGGAAAAAGGAAGAGAAAGCCTCATTAGCTTGGAAGGGGAAGAGAAATGACACATGTGAATTCAATGAATGGGGACATCTGGGGAAAAGTTTGAAGCCTTTCTATGCTCGGGTGATGGATCCAAACCAGATCAGACCAAGAGATGTTTATTCAAAGGGATTTGGACACTTGCTACATATTTAAAGTAGCATGTAGTTTAAGCCTTAGTCTAACAATGGGACCATCAGAGCATCCTTCTTTTATGCCTTAACTATGTAAGCAGTAACTAATAAAAGTTGTGGCCAATTTTATTCTTATTTATTATGCTGAATGAATGGTGTGACAACCGGTTGTGCCCTCTTTTCGTATTATTGATTGTTGCTAAACAGGAATGAATGACGAAACATCATTTTTTTTCCCAGTTCATACTTATCCCTACCAAGCAGTCCCAGAACCTGGATGAATCCCTTAACACCCTACTCATGAATAGGTCCTTGATGCCAGCTCATGATTTATTATTTGGGAGAAAGAGAAAAGATGCTTTGTGGCATTTTCTAGGCATTCCTTTATTCTTTTCTCCTGTCAATGGTACTTGGCTTCAGACAGTGTTCTGAGTTGCATCAAAGCACGTCCTACTCCATCACACCTTAGAGCATGCTTGGAGCACCGTGACATGATCTGTGCTAGCCCACCTGGAAACACAACCCTTACAAAGCAGCAGCATCACCGATTCTCTTTATGTGCCTGCCATCAATGAACCGCAGAAACAAGAGGCGGGAGCCGACCAAACGGCAGGGATGCAAGCGGGGTTAGAATCCGTTTCCTTTCAAGGAAAGAGGATGCAAGCCCAAATTCAGCTCCTTTCTGTCAGTGAAGATCCAGCTGTCACCAGAGAATATTGAAGGAGCTTTATATGGAACAGATGGAATCCATATGATGTCTTTTTCTCTTTTCTTTCTGGACAATAGCTTGTAGAATCCATTAGTTGGATCACAATTTTTTTTTCACTAGGACTTTGTCCCGACTAAAACTCCCATTTTAAATCCAAATTGCTGAATTCCAACCTCTGTATTCATACAAGCAGAACATGAAAAAGTTTCTGGCTGGTGGGTTCTGGAGATTATAGTAAAAAAAAAAAAAACTTTTCCAAGAGACACATGGAAGAAGCTGTTTTATACTGGCTCAGTTTGCTTCTTTGGCTGGGTGAGGGCATGGATGGTCCTACAGGTATGTTGGACTGAAGTTACTATCTGCCCCAACCAGCATAACCAATAAGTGAGGGATGATGAGAGTTTTGGATGAACAACCTCTAGAGGTCCTACCTTACTTAGGCATGGTCTGTAGCAACTGTTCAGAAGCCCTCTTGAGTTGCAGGCTTTCCCATACCTACAGGTACCAGGGACTGAACTTAGGACTTCATGCATGCAAAGGACATTCACTGCTATTGAGCTATTATCCCTTTTCCTTGTACCTTCCAGAAACTAATCCCATTGGGTCTGAAATAAAGGCAGCCTGAAACAGTTTTTAAGTTTGGCATAGTTCCATATTGACAGGAAGGTCATTATTAATTTTGCTTACTTGCAGGTATTTTTTTCAAAACAAAACAAAACAAAACAAAACAATGAAACAGTTGCCCTTCTAAAAACCAGAAGCTGTGAAGAAGTTATTTTAGAAGAGGGCAGGATCACAAATGTAATACTCTTAAAACAAAATGTAAAATCTATCTATCTATCTATCTATCTATCTATCTATCTATCTATCTATCTATCTCTATCTATCTATCTATCTATCTATCTATCTATCTATCTATCTATCTATCTATCTCTATCTATCTATCTCTATCTCTCTATCATCTCTCTATCATCTCTCTCTCTCTCTCTCTCTCTCTCTATCTATCTATCTATCTACCAAGTTTGAGGTACACATGGTCATCTGAGGCAAAACCTAGAATTAGGTGTGTGCAGTGAAGTAGTCACATTTGCTGATCACAATACATTATTTTGGGGGTAAGAATAAAAACAGATTAGGAAGAATTCTGAAAGATTCTCTCTGAACTGTGAGAATGAGCTTTGTAATAGTAAATTAAAAGAAAGTGAAAATGAGTGCAAAGTGGTGGATTTGGGGGATAAAAGTTATAATTTCATGTATCTACTGATGGGATGTGAACTGGTAGCAACTGCTGTGTGGGTCATGGTTGATATCTCCTAAAAGTCCCTTCCATGTGTTCAGAGTAGCTTTGCTGTTAATTCCCATCACTTTCAGTTTTAACTGATGGCAACCCTATGAAGGACAGACTTCCAAGAAATGCTGTCATCAACAGACCAGCTCAGGTCCTGAAAACTCAGGGCTGTGGCTTCCTTGAGTGAGTCTGTCTACCTGTAATGGGGTTTTCCTCTTTTCCTACTGCCTTTTACCTTACCACGCATTATTTGTTTTTTTCTATTGAGTCATGTCATTTCATGATATGACCAAAGGATGACAGTCTCAGTTTGATTGGCTTCTAGGGAGAATTCAGTCTTGATTTGCTGCAGGGCCCATTTATTGATCTTTTTTGGCAGTCCATGGTATCTGTAGAACTCTCCTCCAGCATCATATTTCAAATGAGTTAATTCTCTTCTTGTTAGCTTTCTGCCCTGTCCAGTTTTCACAAGTACATTGAAAACAGATGGTATCCTATGCATATGCATTTGGGAATCAGTGTAGCTTATTCCCAAGTAAGCATGCCTAGGATAGATTGCATGCAGCCTTTGTTATTCCTGGAAAGACTCAGTTACAATAGTTGTCTTAATAATCATTTTGTGTTTCACTGGGGAAGGGCGCTTCTGATCATTTGTGGGGACATAAGAGTCTTGGTGGTCCACATTTGCCTGATTATTTTGGAGGGAGAAAGGCTCAGTCCCCATGGCCTAGTTTTGCTGGGCTTGGCTCCCCCATGCTGGAATCTATGCTGAAACCTGATAGAAGGGTAACCTGTGCTTGTGTCTATCATGATATACAGTCCCAGAATCTTACCAAATTAAAAACAGTGTGAAAGAACATTTAAGTATGGACAACAGCTAGCAAACTGGATAGGAAACCACTGGGATGTCTGCCAGTTTCTCTTCCTTTTAAGTTTTATTCCAGACCCAGCATAGAACCAAACTTGTTTAAGTTGAGGAAGGAATAATGAGAACCTAGAAAAGTCAGAGTGCTTGGAGGAAATGCTGATGTAACCAGAGTCCCAGAGATATTGTTGTTTAAATGCCTCGATGCCTGCCACCCAAGAATTTGCTGGCTAGTTCAAGGCAACATATGAACTATCTTGGTTTGGTGTCTCTTCTGAAAACCAAAAGCAGGAGGGAGGAAAAGGGCAAAGCCTGAAACTGATGCTCAGAAAATAAAAAGATTCTGATGAGTAATATCAGAATTTCAGGTCAAGAAACCTCACACAATCTTATCCCACTTACAATATGGTCCTAGACTTTTCTGCTAAGAGTTTAATGGGACTTATACTCAGGAAAGTGTGTACAGATTTGCCTTCAGAACAGGAATGAAAAACATGTGTCTTTCCAATATCCTTAGCTCATACAGCTAATAATAAGGGGTGATGGGAGTAAAGTCCAATAACATCTGGAAGGTAAGATGCTCCCCATCCTTATTTTGAAATGAGTTGCATCTATAAGACTACTCCTTTTGTGGGTACCATTCAACTTTTTTGTTTCGTGACTTACTAGGACCATCTTAGGATGCTCCAGAAATCAGCTCCTGTTTTTATAGCAATTCCCCTGCCCCCCAAAAGCTGATGATTTCTAGTTGAGTTAGACTGCAGATCCCATTATCTTCAGGCAGCATGACCATGCCAGCTAGGGATAATGGAAGCTGTAGCTCAACACACCTGAAAGTATCAGGTTGCAGATGGCTGTCCTAATTGCTTAGGTGAAGTTTCATCCCAGCCAAATGGACAATTTTTCTTCCCCAAAGGAGAGCTAAACTACAAATAATCTAAGCAGCAGGAATCTTTGTGAACCTCCAAGGTCATATGAAGCTGCCATATTCGAGTCAGACAACTGGCCCTTCTAATCTGTCTAGAAGTAACCTTCCAGAGTCGCAGCCAGGGATGTCTTTTCCAAGTGTTTTAGAAAGTTACATTTTTGGACTACAGTTGCCATAAGCCTTCGGGCAGCATGGTGTCTGTGGGATTTTTGTAGATCTAGTTCCCAGTGCTGGCTGAGTGCTTCTGTGAGTTATAGTCCAAAAAGCAACTTTTCCAAGTATTTCTTTCTCCTGATTTAAAAATAAGCAAGCAAACAAATATCTCCCCCCCACCATTCTAATGGGTTGACTCTGAGGTCTTCTTCATGCAAAGCATGTGTTCTGCTGTCAGGGAGCTTTAGCCCCTCCTAAAGTCACCAGCTCATGCCCCCCAGTGTTAAAAATTTCAAAGCAGCAAGAGCACTGCAATGTAGATTTATGGGTAGCGTAACTCTTGCACCACATCCACATTTGTTTTTGTCAGTCAACAAGTGATCTATTAATCATACAGGACCCCTGGGGTATTCATTAAACACAGGGACACACAAATACACAGAGAGTACCAAGAATGAATGGGAATGGCAATTTAATGCTTTTGATGAAGAGCAATTATTAAGCTATCTTCCCAACCTGAGTACCCAAATGCACCATCATCTTATGAAGGACATGCTTGAAACTAACTGACAAAAACTCTGCATTTCTTACTAGTTCACTGACATGGCAGTTTATTCTCCCCCCCCTGTCCATTCAGTGTCCAAAATCCCTGCTGCTCCTCCCAGCATGCACTGCTAGGTGACCTTTAACCTCAGGCGGTGATTAATTGTCTTAGTGTCATAGCAATCACCTTGCTCTCTCTGATCCTCACTCAGTTTGTGCTCCCTTTAAGAGGGGAAGAAAGAAAAAAACAGTGTCCGCCAGATCTTTTCATCCACTTTTGAAATTTTGTCCAGTATCTAGGATACTGTCAAACTAAGTAGAAAGCAAGAGATGAAGCTGCTGGCCAGTTATTGGTTTTTCTAACTCTATGGGACAGTTCTCTGGATGCATCCTGAATTACCTAGAGGAAGGGTGGGCAGAAGATGGCGTAAGGCCCCACTTTGGGGGTCCCTGATATTAGTATGGTTTGGATGGGCACCATACCTAATTGGCATCCTGTGTAATTGGCAACACATTTTATTGGCTCTGATATCAAATCCAAGCCTGAGAAGTGACAGAGAGGTCAAACTACGCGAGGGAAAGAATTTGCCTGTAAATGTGAGAAGGATAGGTCAA